>VZTG01007349.1:2465426-2675130 GCA_013397845.1 Melanocharis versteri | reverse complement strand
AAAAAAAAAAAAAGTAATTTGGAAAGTATAACTGGAAACCAAAGTATTATATTTTGATTGAAATGTTGTTCCTTCATTCTAAGACCTAAAAAGGACCACGCAATAATAAAAATTTTCTGATGATCTCTCCGGCCTTCCTTTCTATCCTCAACCAATGTACTGGCTTTTACATTGAATTATGAGAAATTATCCAGCATAGAAATGTTTCTTCCTACCTATATTTCTTTGATATTAGTTCATCACTTCAACTTCCTCTTCAAAAGAAGCCAAATTCACAGAATCTCACAGTGGCTGAGTTTGGAAGGCAGTCCTGGAAGTCATGTTATCTAACCTTCCAAGCAACCTATATTCTGCCTGGACTGTGTCCAGATGGCTCTTGAACATGCCCAAGGTGGGAGTTTGACCACTTCTCTGCATAGCCTGTGCCCAAGCTCAGTCATTTTCACAGCAAAAAAAGGCATTTACTGGTGTTCAGAGAGAACCTGCTTTGTTTCAGCATGTGCCCACTGTCTCTGCTCCAGCCACTGGACACCACTGAAAAGAGTCTGTCTCTGTCCTCTTTGCACCCTCCTTCAGGTATTGATGAGATCCTCCCGAGCCTTCTTTTCTCTGGGCTTCTCCAGCTCTCTCAGCCCTTCCTCACAGGAGAGATGCTCAATCCCTTAGTCATTTTTGTGGCCTTTTGCTGGAATTTCTCCTGTATGTTCACATTCCCCTTGTACTGGGCGTCCAGCACTGGGCACAGCACTCCAGGTGTGGCTGCACTAGTGCTGAGGAGATGCAAAGGATCACCTCCCGTGACCTGCTGGCAGTACTTTGTCTGCTGCAGCCCAAGGTCCATCAGCCTTCTTTGTAACAAGGGCACATTGCTGGTACAAGTTCAACTGGGTGTCCACCAGGATCCCCAGGGCCTTTTCTTGCCAGGCTCCTTTCCAGCTGGACATTCCCCAGCATGCTCTGCTGCCTGGGCTTGTTCCTCCCCAGGTTCAGGACTCTGCATTTTTCCCTTTATGTGGTTTACTTTGGCACCTTTCTCCAGCCTGTCAAGGTCCCTTGGGATGGCTGCCTGTCCCTCTGGTGCATCAGTCACTCCTCACAGTTTGGTGTCATATCAGACTTGCTGCAGGTTCACTCTGCCCTATCCTTGAGGCCTGCCCTGGGGTACATCACCAGTTACTGCCTCCTACTAGACTCTGTGCCACTGATCACCGCCCTCTGGGCCTGGCCTGGCACATATGTTAAAGGAGGATTAGGTCCTCAATATGTGTATATTTTTATTATGTAGAAAAAGGTAAAAGAAAATTACTTAGTTGAAATTCCCTAGTCTACACATAACTATTTTGTATTGCAAAAAGTCAACTTGTATATTGTGATTTTTAATGTGATACCAATCTGAATTCATAGCTGTATGCTGTTTTAACCTACAGTGAAAAAAAGTAGAATAACCTAATAAAACCTTTTGATTAAAATGTTGAATCACATAAGTTTTTAAGTTCCATTTCCAAGAGGCAGATTGTGAATGACATGATATTTTGTATGTCTTTTGAAATTTCTGAAGGAATTTATAAATGTTAAACAGAAATCATGAGGAAAAGCAAAACATCACAGCAGCCAGTGTTTCTGCCCATGGGTTGGAGAACAATATTTGTTTTTGTTACTAACAGATGTCTTGCATAGTAGTACCTAATCTTGATTATGACAACAAATTATAGCCTATCCACTGCTTCCTGAAGTATTATTCCTCAAATCTGTTAATCATAATTTATTATTTGAATTTTTTCTCCTCCTAACCTCCCTCCTACCTTTGGCTAGTTTTCAGTCTCCTTCTCACTTCTATTTACCTACACATTTTTCCCTCCTTCTGCCTTTCTGGAACTCATCTACCTCGCTTCCCTCCCATGCTACATTGTCCCAAGACTTCACATTGAATTCTTCATTATTTTTTTTTTTTTTGTTTCTCATTGTTCCTCTAGGTTATCTTGCTGTGACTTTTAAGAAAGAAAAATTTCTGACTCTTGGACATGAGGCAATTGGGGAAGACAGCCTCTGTTATTTTTTCTTGGGAAAAGCAGAATTTAACATGGTTGCTCAACACAGCACACAGAAAAATACCATACTAAGAAAAATGTTAATTTTGTTTTCTGTTTTTCACTACACGTTTTTAAAAATCTGTGTAGTCAGTCAGTGAAAGATTGACAGAAGCATCTGTCGAAGATGAATAAGAGGTGTGAATAGAACAGATACTTTTATGATAAACAAAACTGTTTTCCCCAAGAATAAAAAAATATGGTGATATGATCTGATATTGTATTGCATTGCATTCATCTAGACAGTTTTCCCATGTGGCTGTCCCTCAGAAATGTCACAGCAGTGGAATTGAAGGAAAGCTGAATGCTGCAAAATCACCCATCTAAGCAATCTTTATAACCTTGGACATCTTTGAATATAAACAACAAATGCAATGGAGGCTTCAAGATACCTGCTCACCTCAATAATCTTAATTAATCAATAGCTAAAATTTAATATCCATTCCTTATATGTATTATCATCTATCATGTGTAAAATAGGTACTATAGCTGTAAATCGCTAAGCCTCTGTAAACATGTGCAAACCCCGCATTTCAAATAGTTAAGCCAGTCAAATTTAGGAAAAACATACCTAACATAAATAATTTCTCTTCAACATTCCAAAGCCCAAAGAAAGTGAAGGAATATGACAGCGAAAGGTCATCAACTGTTTGTTGTTTTACTGAATATGGACAATAATTTTTGTACTGCTCTCTAATCCCTTTCCTGAACAACTGAACAACATTTACAGTATTTTACCTGGAATGGAGAAACTGAGTATAAATAATCATAGTCTGAATTATGTAAACTTGATAAGAGCAGTATTCAGCTTAAACCAAAGTCTATGCAACATTACCTATAAGACACTCTTAGTGACTTCAACAACATGTTCAGGCCAGGCTATTGCTGTCATAGAACACAGAATTCCAAATAAAAGTAACTGAAATTTTAAATGTGTATTAATGATGTGGCCTATAAAATTCCAAATATTTTAATTAGGAGGAAGATCTCTGAAGTTGGTTCTTGTTGTCCAAAGAGCAGCTTATAACCATATTTCCCACCTGAACTGAGAATATTCTATAAATTAATCTTGAAATTAAGATCATAGTAAATAATCAACACAGTAAATGGCCCATTATAAGTAACATTTTCTGTGATAAAATTCTGAGGAAATATAGCATTTAGTAATTTTTTTTTCTGTAATATTTCAAAACTGCATTTTTATGACATTTTTCTCAGATATTGAGCAATATGTGGATTTTTAATCCTTTCAGCTCTTGTAGCTCTTCAGATTAGAAAGACTATTATCTTTGCATTTTCTATTATGCTAGATGTGTTTCTTGGCCCTTAAATGCCTTCTCTTGTTCATCATGTAATTTTTCTTCTCACTTCACTTTTATATTACTTTTTTTCCTTCCCATTTGAAATATCTGTCCATAGTACTACCAGCATTTCAGGTAATTTTTCTGTTATGTTCTTAATAACAGTCCAAAATGTCAATATCAGAAATCAAGGACTGTTGTTTTTAGTATCAATCTTGATCATCTTAGTAGTACGCATTGCTGCTAAGATGTCATTTCAGGATGAGAAAGTTCAAGTGCCAAGAGATAATGGGTTATGATTTAAGTGACCCCTCAGTTTAACAAGAATTTTATCAGATTGTAACAATCTTTTTCACGCTTGATTTCTCCTGTAATCAAAGTACCCTGAAGAAAACACCACATTTTGTTCTGAACTAACAAAAGCATGATAAAAACAAATCAGCAAAAACGAAGCAGCACAAAGCAAACCTCGATGCATTATTTTTAGAGATCTCTGTTTCAGGTTTTCAGATAACTTCCATTCATCTTTCTCAACTGTGTTGAAAAAGGGAAATTCACGATTTGCACACTTTTGCTCCCACCTAGAACAGCCACAGAATATTGTAGTTTGGCATGCTACCAATACCACGCTCACTGGAGAAGGCTGGTGCTGCACAGCTGTAAGGTAAAGGGATTCACGTTTGCAATGATATAATGTACCTCTGTAAGTGTGAAAAAATGCTAAAAAATTAACTTTGAAGTGGGTAAATAGTGCTACACATTACTGTGTTTCTAATGGGAAGTCTGCACAAAGCTATCACCATTTTAAAAGTATTTATGCTTAATTGCATATGTTTAATATGCAATATGCTTAATTAATGGTATCCTATCCATTGATCAATATGCTGGATAAATTTCTGCTATGAATACCCCTTGTGCCATCCCATTATTACTAATGGGATTGCAATACTTTAACCTAAACCTAGATCTGAGGCAGTATGAAAAGGAAGACTTCACTTTTTTTTCCATTTAATAAGATATCTCATCTAGCTTCACTTGTTCCAGTGGTGTAGGTCTTGATTTTCACCAGTTTGGTAGATGAAATGAAGGAAATCTGAGTAACTGTCATTCTGTGCAATTTTGTAACTTCAAAAGAATGCTTTTACACATGAATTGCCAAGGAAGTATGTTTCTCCAATGAGCATATCAGCTCTGAAATAGGCATTAGAATCATTTATGCAATTAAACAACTTACTACCTTAAAAAGTGCTCTTAAGTTCATACAGTTATGAATATTGGTTGAATTTAATGATTTGTTTCAAACAGGTAAAAAAAAGACAAACTTCAGAGCAGCTGATATGGTTGCTTAAAAATTGTGAGGCATGTCGAATCTAGCTTTTGAATACAGAATCACAGAATCCCAGAATCACAGAATCATGAGGGTTGGAAGGGACCTCTGAAGATCATCCAGTCCAAACCCCTGTCAAGGCAGGGTCAGCAAGAGCAGGTGACACAGGAATGTGTGCAGGTGGGTTTTGAATGTCTCCACACAGGGAGACTCCACAAGCCCCTGGGCAGCCTGTTCAGTGCTCTGCCACTCTCAATGTAAAGTTCTTCCTCATGTTGAGGTGAAACTTCTTGTGTTTTAGTTTATGGCCACTGCTCCTCGTCCTGTCGCTGGGCACTGCTGAAAAGAGCCTGGCACCATCCTCCTGACATCCACCTTTGAGATATTTACATGTATTGATGAGATCCTCTCTCAGTCTTCTCTTGACTAAACAGGCCCAGCTCCAGCAGGTTCTCATAAGAGAGATGCTCCGATCCCCTCATCACCATTGTGACCCTTCGCTGGACCCTCTCCAGTAGCAATTTTTCTTTCTTATGCTGAGGAGACCAGAACTGAACACAATACTCCACATATACCCTAAGGGTGTTGAAATTTTTCACAAAATGTAGTGGGAACTGATATATACCCACCTCACCTTGGACAGTACCCAAAACACAGATCTTTGCATTTGCTGAATGTTCCAGAAGCAAACCAGCTAATTTTGACTGTAATGTTATTTTGATTGACTGACAGAGTACTGGATTTTCACTGTATTGCCACTGATTAAAGCAAAACAAAACTTTAAAAAAAGCACCGATTGGAGAATCTCTTGGAGAAGCTCAAGAAGAAAGATGTAGTTGCATAAATTATTATGAATGAGTTGTCCATCTCTGTCACCATATTTTGGGAGCACCATTTAGAGATGAACTATTATATAGCCAGTAACAGCAAGAAACAAAATGGCTGATTTTCATCTTACTTTCAAAAGCCTGATGTGGAAATAAGTGACTAAAATAATTAAACTGGCAGAAATTGCAAGGTAGGCTTGGAGAGATTAACAGCCAGCTTTCCACAAATCAACATTTTATATTTGCTTATTGTAACAGAGAATCTTCTCAGAGGTATGCAATAATCACATAGTATGCATGATATTCACAACATACAGCATTGAAATTTGCTTATGTACAGTTCTAATTATCTCATTTCCCTGGAGGTCCATGTTACCAACAGCGTCTCTGGATTACATTTACAGCAGTAAATGAGAAGCTGATGTGAATAATAAGCAAAGCTTTCTGTCACAGATTTTGATCTTCAGATGTAGCTCCCTTCTCATAAGGGAAACGAAAAGAATGCAACAGTGTGCCAACTACTACCTATGGGGGTTTGAGGAATCTGCACAAGAGCCTGCTCAGTTCAATCTGCTAACAAATTACTTGGAAGGAGTGAATAAAATGAACACGTCTTTGACAAAGGATACAGTATTATTTGGGACAGTCAAGTCTAAAGTGGACTGAAGATTATCTCATGATACTGAGTGGCAAAATGAGCAGACAAAAATCGTTGTTAAGAAGTGCACTTGAATAAATATATTCTAAGTAGATCTGTATGTTCTCAGTTATTATGCGGTTGTCAGATCTCTGAGAACACCAGCTCAGTGTTGCATGGCAATCAAAATGGCAAATAGATTATGAGAAGTTGTTAAAAAATGAAAAGAGAAATAGAAAATATCACACTGCTCTGGTATAAATGCACAGCACAGCATTTCCTTTAATGCCGTGTGTGATCTTTAAGAAGATACACCAAAACATCAGAGGGGATAGAGAAGGGAAATATACAGAATCACAGCTACTGTGAAAATTCTGAAGCCCTTTTCAACATGGAAAACAGGAAGGCTAAGGCATCAAGAATAGCATAGCAAATATGGTTTATAATGTTCGCATAAGACTGAATATAAAAGATAAAAGATATCTATTTACTTCCAGGAAATGGACTGGATAATCTTGGGTCCTTTACAACTCAGGCCATTCTGTTCTATTCTATTCTATTCTATTCTATTCTATTCTATTCTATTCTATTCCTTTCCATTCCATCCTATCCTATCCTATCCTCATAATAAAATTAATGTATAAGAGGGTTGGTTTTTTTGTTTTGCTTTAATGTTGCAATATGAATAGAAAATCAGAATTTCTGATAGAGATCTAGACCCTAGTGTTGCAAAATCAGTGTTTGTTCTGTTTAGGCTAGCCCTATAGAATACTTTTTCTCTTATTTGTCTCCATGAAGTGGGTTTGATCCTTTCCATGTTACTACATACATACTACATACAGAAAGAAGACATTCAGATCAGGAGAGAATCATATTAGTGATGGAAGGCAACATGGTACATTTTGGGGCTGAAAAAGGAAAGAAAAGACAATATAGTTCAGTGGGAGGGGAAGAGAAGAAAATATACACTGATGTAGATACAATCATAAAGAAAGTTAAAGATCTGAGTTGAGCCAGAAAGTCTAAAGAGTTGAGAAAGTAAGCCATAGGATTGACACACAATCCAATTAGTGTAGAAAACATAATTTCAGTTCTTGTCAGAGTAGCCAGAAACTATACTAAAACTTAGGCAAAGAAATGTGTACAGTGTTTGCTTAATTTTGTTTTAATCTGTGTGTCTCATGCATGAGATAGTCCATTGCTTTGGAATTCATACCAATAATAATAAAACTGCAAGCACAGTCTGGAGGACTCAACTCCAACAGTGATTCAAACAGCTATGGAATTTTGTGAACTCAGTGACCACATCCAAGCTCTGGGACACAGAGGATCCGCACCTAAAAAATACGCCTACTGGCATGAAACCTCATTCTTAGTTTCTAGAGACCTATGAGCTCCACATATACTGATCCCACTGGACTGACTAACATGGCAATTCTATTTGGATATAAAATGACAGCTCTGATCTGAACATCTCTCTGAATAAGTAAAGGCTAAACTTAACTAGCAAAACAAAGCCTGAAGACTTTTGCACACAGTCAATTACGTCAACTGAAAGAAGTTCTCTTATTTCAGTTATACAGCTCCATTATCCAATATCATAGGTACATTAAATGTATCTATGCTAGACAGAAATATTATATACATTATTCAGCTCAATTTCTATTGCATTGTTTCCAAAAAAAACAAAAACCAACCAAAAAATCCATCCACTCTACTTATATTACACGAAAAAAGAGCAAATATGCCATCTGTTTTCCTCAGACATACTTTGTAGTGTCTTTTAACCCAATTTGCCTAGTTTCCAAATGGCAAGCATTGATCCATATACTATTATAAATCGTGACCTCACCCATGTTTCAGCCCACTGGCTTACAATGAGCAAACCAAGTAATTGAATGCAGTCTCAGTGGCAAAACAGCATGAAGAACATTAGAAAAGCTGACCCTTTCTCTCCACTCTCACCTCAGCAGTCTATAAAATTTATAGAAAAGCTCATCAGCTTCTGCAGTGCATTCCTCAAGGAGCACAAGGGTTGCTGAACTCTGTCTGTAGCCACTTGATGAATTCTGTGCTACTCTCCATGCGAGTTCCTCTCCTCTGTCCTACTTGTTGAAGCATGCAACAAACCTTACCCTGCAGGGGTTTATGATGCTATTGAACCACTGTTGTGTAGTGGAGCATTTTGAAGATCTAAAGTGCAGCCTTAAAAAAATAAAAAAAAAGCACAAATAAAAAGTCCCTTGGTTCTGGAAGATTAGAAAAATTTAGGCTGAATTGACTTACTCTTCATGGTGTTTGTGGAAGGCAGGCAGACATACAATAAAAGCTCCATATAGTTAACATGGGAAGAAAAACATGAAGGAACTCCATTTTTCTAAAGAACAAACAAAGGTTAGCCAACATATTTATTAAAATTTCTTTGTACCTGCTGTGAACAGTGTCCCCATGCACATCTCTGTAATACTAACTAAGTTTTATTGTGATATTCCAAAGGCTAACTATGCTGTGGAGCTTCAGGTACCATATTTTAAAAGCAAGTGATACCAAGTAAAATACTTGTATATAGTCAACATCTTCTGGGAGTGAAGAATTAAAAGGGGAAAAGTCAGAAATGTTTAGGAAGGACCTGCTCTTCTGAGAGTTTTTTTTGTTGTTCTCACTATCTTATAAGGATTCCCAAGTTGTGTCTTCAGTGGGTGAGTACAGAGAGTCAAGGAGAAAAAAGGTCTTCCTTTTTCTTTTTTTTCCTCCCCTCAGCCATAATAGCAGCTTTTCTTAGCTTCACTGGGAATGATGCACATGTATATCCATGAAGAAATATAATATACTCTGCTTTTTCCACCCCTCTATTTTATTTTCTGTTGTCATAATCATATTCTAATACCCTTAAATCACTGCCGCTAAACACACACTCACAAGCACTGCCACCAGACCATTCTCCTGCCCAGACCTGGAGCAGGATCAGGAGCTACTAGTATTTTCATATGGCAGACAGTCACATCCAATTAGGTAGTCTTTGCTCACTGCCCAGTGAACCCCTCTGGTCAAGTGCTCTGGCCTGTGCCTTCACTACAAATGGGCTGGGAGAGGGTAGCTTGGTAAATGGTGAGTGAGTATCTGATGTTCGTGAAAGGCTGTATTTTCCTATTTTCTCTGCTTGTAGTTATCTGGATTTCTTTGAGAATCAGCCAGGTAGGATGAGCTAGTAATTAGTGTGAAAGACAAAGGCTAATTGCCCAATTATCCTTAGGAGGACAGCTGGGAAACTTAGTGTCCAGAGCCAATTGGAACCAGTTTGTGTTTAAGAACAGATTCCAGGCTATTATGCTGGATAAATGCTCTTCCCTCGAAAAAAAGTTCCCTCAAGTTACCAAAAAATCCATTTCTTTAAAACACAAAATGAAAAAAACCCCAAACACTAAAACACTCACAAAACTAAAACAATTGCATTTTGTATAGGTCAGTTATTCTATGGTGGGTTGATGCTGGCTGGATGCCAGGTGCCTACCAAGGCCCCTCCAACACTCAACTCTTCAACTGGGCAGGGAAGGGAAAATATAACAAAAGGCATGTAGGACAATATAGGGTAGGAAGAGATCACTCACCAGTTACTGTCAAGAGCAAAACATACTCAGCTAGGGGAAAAAATAATTTAATTTATTATCAATCAAGTCAGGAATGAATCCCTACTCATGATGTTCCACTCTGCAGTGTGGGGTCACTCCCACAGGAGATAGTCCTCCACAAACCTTTCCAACGTGAGTCCTCCCCACAGGCAGCAGTTCTCCATGAACTGCTCCAGCCCAGGTCCTTCCTCGTGCTGCAGTCCTTCAAGAACAGACTGGGTTCCCCACAGGATCACAGATGATGCCAGCAAACCCACTCCAGTGTGGGCTCCTCTCCCCATGGGGCCACAGGCCATGCCATGAGCCTGTTCCAGCACAGGCCTCCCAAGAGGTCACAGCCTCCTTTGGTCATCTGCCTGCTCTGGCATGGGGTCCTCCAGGGGCTTTAGGGAATCTCTCCTCTGGTGCCTGGAGCACCTCCTCCCTCTTCCTTCACTGCTCAGTGTCTACAGGGCTGTTTGTTTGTCTCACATATTCTTAGTCCTCCCTCTGCTGTTCCACAGAAGGTTGATTTCTTTCCTGTCCTCTTCTCAAATCTGTTATCCCAGAGGTGCTACCACTGTCACTGAAGGGCTCTGCCTTGGCCTGTGGCAGATCTGTCTTGGAGCCGGCTGGCATTGGCTCTGGCAGACAAAACGGAAGCTTCTGGCAGCTTCTCACAGAAGCTGCCTCTGTAGTCCCACTGCTACCAGATCTTTGCCATGCAAACCCAACAAACCATCTGACTTGTTATGTTATTAAACTATAACTTTAGCTGCTGAACCAAAATTCCACTTTTAAGAAATTCAGAATGCATCTGCATCAATGTTTTCACAATAATTAAGAGGTTGCTTCTGAAATGAATGTTCTGATTTCTCCCCCTCCCTTGTACCACTTTGTGAATCACCCTGAGAACATGCAGACTGGATGTGTTTCAGGTTAAACTAAATTGAAAGATGAACTATGGAATTGTGCTTAAGACGCTCCAACTGCAAAGAGGCAATCAAACTCAAGGCCAGGCTAGGGATACTGTGAAATAAAAACTACAAAAGTGTGCGTACTGTGAAGACCAGGTCCTCAGCACCAATTGTTTTGCTGCACAAATATATTTGTACTTGTAGGGCCAAATAGTGTTGCTGTTTGCCTATGTACACATAACATCCGATGCACTGAATTGGTTTCCTGTTCTTAATTGTCTTCTAGAGTAATCTTTTATTTCTATTGAGATTAGATACCATAAAGGGAGATAAATCTTAGTAGGCTAAAATAAACCTGTGTTAATATTCCCATTTTTTTTAATTCTTAAAACTAAACTTCTATTTTTTAGAAAGTTTTATCTCTTTTCATAGTGTTTTTCATCACCAAATTTTCTGATGTTGTTAACTATACATTAATGCATTGTTAAATTAATACAGTGTTTATATGTATTATAGGTCCATGTATTTTATATATGCATTACAGCAGACTTGCCAGGCTTATTTTAGACATTGAAGCTCTTTTTTATGACTTCCATCAATAAATTCATGCACATATTTTTCTGGTGAGGATGTGAGAGATGAGCATGGTAAAAGCAGGATGGTAGAAGCTCGGTAAGTAGAAGCCTAGGATATTAATTTTAAGTGGTAAGTTTAAAATATATATATATTTGCTAGCCTACTATACATTTTTTAATCGGGTTTGCAAGAACACACTACTAAATTTTATTAGATAGTTATTTTTTACGTTGCCTGCAGGAAATCTTTATGAAATATTACAATAAAAACATGTTTCTTCAAGAGGCAGTAATGTAATAAAATGCATCACTAGTTTTGATTGCATTGATAGCTTGTAGGAAGAAAAGTCCCTTTAGGGAGATGTGCTTTGTGTTCATAAGGAAGAGGAAAGACTGTTTTGCAGTGCATTAAAACCATGGGAACCATTAGGTTTGTATAATAAAAATCTTGTAAACACTGATAGTTTTATGGTTAGTTTTCTCAGCAGATGTTTTATATATGAACCTGTGGATACTTCAAGTCATAACACTTTTCAAAAGGGTCATATTAGCTATTTGGTAACGCAACCTATATTTTCATTTCCCTAACTTGCATAACCATGAATAGTGTTCCAATTTAAATCAATTGTAATAAAAAAATATTTTCAATTTTGTGCAATAAGAAACAATTTTGGAGGGTCTATTGGCTTTAGAGTGTGTATATTATTTTCTAGTGAGGATACAAAACCAAAAATCTCTTCTTAGAGAAGCAGAATGTGAAAAAAATCTTTAAACACGCAGAAAGAAATTCGGTGTCACCTGAAAGAAGGAGATATACATGATCGCTCAAGATAGCGGGACAGATTAAATGCAGATGGATACAGGTAAAACAAATTGAGTCAGTTGTAATTAAAGTGCCCATCTGCAGTAAGTCCTATAAATACATGGACTCAAGTTGAAGGGCAGCATCCAGTCTATCTGGAAATAGTTGCCTGATTTGGTTGAGAGATGAAAGGAATCTTTCTCACAGAAAACAGCATGATGGGTTTAAATATGTTCAGAGGGATGGGACAATTTTATTGGAGAGAAGACAGAAATGTATGAAAAACTTTGATAGAAATCTGACTCAATGGTTTTAGTTAATCCAGTCTAGGGTAAAACTCCACAGTGGGACTGCAAGGGCATAGCTGGAGAAATGTTTATGTTTTCATATATTTGAACAACTCTTGACAATTTTAAGGGTTTTATTATTTTCTTCCTTTTGTCCATAGAGTGAAATTTAAAAGTAAAGCCATTAAAGAAAAAGAAAAATCCTACCTATTCTTCTACAGCAAATATGGATCAACATTAATTAAATGGAACACAGGGGACTGATATTTCCCTGTAGAAAAGAATTGCAATTTTGGTCTATGGTAACACACTGACCAATGAATGTGTTTGAGTTCTGTAGAATTAAACATATTTCCTTTCCTAACTTTTCCAAGCGTAAACATTCATATAGCTAAGCTTTTTGAAATCATTCCACATAGACCTTTCTTGATCCTTGTGCCTCAACTGGGTACAATGAAACCATCTCATTTCTCTACTATGTGCAATATTGTTATAAATTTCCTTAAAAAAAAGAAAAAGAAAAAAAAGAAAAAAAACGCCAACAAAACAGAAAACCGAGGTGACCAAAAACTGAAAACACTGAAAACAAAGAGAAAATAGAGGTGTTTGTACAATGACCATTAAGTTGTCCAAGAGGAAAAACAGGTTCAATTGCTGAGGATGTTTAATGAAGAGATTTTGTATAATTTCTGTTTAATCTCTAGCAGCTAATCCGATTGGTGACAGCTCAGACTCTAAAGCCGGTGGTAGCCAAGTCCTGATGCACCAGCTTCCATCTCTTATTTGTGCTTTTTAATCTACCACCTTAAAAAAAATAATAATTTTTTTCTTATCCTGCTTTTGAAAAATCCATTGAAAAAGCCCAAAGTCAAATAAAGGTCTTAGAAAATGTTTAAAAGAATGTGCAGAATGATAAGGGAGCTGTACCAACATATTTCAGACTTTGTTTATTTAGGTAAACTAAGGTTTTTCTTTGGAATCCTATTAAAGAAACAAATAAAAAACACTTCAGTGAGAAGGGCAGTAAATTAACTTTTGAGTAAAAGGCCTGTGCTTACAGACTTGGTGTTGAATGACAGCATAGGAAAATTCCTGTTGAGAAAGAAACTCTCTGGAGATTGAGCCTTTTCTCCTAGGTGCTGAGGAAACTACTGCTGCTTAGTATCTCATCTATCGACATGAGCAATTAACGCCCTTAGCCCAATGAAAGCTTCTGAAATCCCCTAGAGGGAGTATTCACTCAATTTTACACTCAAGCTAGAGGAACACAAGGAGTTTCCTTCAGAAGGTGTTCAAAAGCACCATCTTTTTCAGGTAATTCTGTGCCCTCGGAGAAAACCCAGTTTTCACCAGAAACTAAGACTGCAGGTATACATAATGCACTTGAGTAATGAATTTTGCCTGAAAAATTAACAGTAATACATATTCTTGAGACTTTGATTTTACTGCTGTAAGTAAAAATTATTTCAAATGTGTGAGATCATTAATTTTAAAGTCTCAGTTTAATTACAGCTACCTTCCTTTTTTCCCCTCTTTTAATTCACCTTCTAATTTTTATAAGCCTTTACTAATTTCCTCTCATTCAGGAATAAATGCTGTTTTTCACCACATTCTCATTTTAAACCTTAAATTCTAAGGCTGATAAAAGGAGACTTCATGAAGCAAGTCTTAAATAAAACATTCACTCTATTTGCTGGTGTTTCAAGCATTAAATTAATATTCTCAAAGTTCATTCATTAAGTCCCTAACTTGTAATTAGGATTCAGGCCATGCTTCTGATTAGACGGGAAAAAGAAATCAGCCCACAGAGAAAGGCAGCTTTTCATTTGAATCCAATCAGGGAGAGCAAACACACTCCAAAAAAGGTTTCTGTGGTATATAGATATAATTTTCATGAAGGAAAAGGGAAAAACAACTCGGAGCCTTAATGAACGTGAAAGAGGGTGTTTTAGCCTTGAGAACTCCCCGCAGCAATGTTACTCTTCTTAGTGTCAATCCTATTGACCAAAACTTGGCAATAGACGACAAGAAAGTTTCCTCATAATTAATCTAGTGTTCTTCATTATATTCTAAAATGTCTGAGCTGATTTATTACATCTGGTAGATCCATACAAATGAAAGGCAAGATGGTATTTGGTACTTACTCGCAAGCAAGCAAAAAGATCATGGCAGCCATATTAGAAACCAAACCAAACCAATCCCACACATTGAGGTATTATAGGGATGAAGAACACCATTAGAATGGCAGCCACTAACACCCTTGGAGGCAAGATCACAAAATATTTCCAATGTACAGCTTGAAAATTGAAAATTTGTACTTGCTGCAGGGAAAACATTTAAGCTAAGTTATGTATGAAAAGGCAGAATCCTGTTCTTAGTTAACACAGTTCTCTTAGTTTTTTGAACTCTACTGATATCTGATGGTTGATGAAGTGTTTTTATAAATCAGCTCATGCACATACTAGATAGTTTTAGGGATCTAATTTTAGGTTTCTGAAATTCTTGCTTGGAATATAATAGTGAAGATTGCTTAGCTGCTGTTAGCTTATGAACTGCTCTTTGTCAATATATTTTGGCAATAAAAAGCACAACAACTAGTTTTGACAGAAGAAGGTGATGTGCAAAACTAAATCTTTGCAGTAATGACCAAATAGCTAAGTCTTGCTTAACAGATTTTAAAATATATATTGGCAATTTCTCTTAGCTAGTTGGTTCACTAGCTGAAGTAGTAATTTTTATGTATTGTATATTGTAAAGCATAATTGAATACCATAGATCCTGTGTAACAATTAGTTTTCCCGGCCATGTTGCCCTTAGGAATTCACCTCTTCTGCTTTTCCACACACATTCTCTTATAAATCCACCCACCACCCTGCTCAGCAGGACTGTAGACATTCAACCGATAGGAATATTATCCTTCCTCAGAAAAGCCCACAGTAGGGCTAAAATAAAAGTAATTTATCTCAACACTACATCTACTTTTAGATCTACAGGTAATTCTAGTGAATTATTACTTCTTAATACTGAAACAGCAACAGAAGGTCCAATTCTTACATTTGCAAAAAGCAAAGGTATTTAGTTAATATAGGTATGTAAAGGTAATAAAGGTATTTACTTAATATTATTTTTTCCAGAACTTCCCATACATATTCATGCATAATTTTGCTGTGTTTATAAAGCTAAATTTTCAGACGTTAAGGTTAAGAAGTGGGTATGTAAAATCTTTGGCCAAAATTAAAGTATTTCTAGTTCTGGACGAGTACCTGTATTAGGACCATTTGGACCAGTAAATGAGCTTTTGTCATTACTAACAAAGGCCACAGAGTTTCTCTTGAAACTCACTGTTGAGGGTCTTATCACTCGTTTCCACTGCCTGAACTGGTCTTAATTTATTCTAACAATAATCTAAAAATAGTAACGTTACTGTTGTCTAACCTGTTCTAGCTTGAGGAGATCAAAAAATTAAAACCTTGTTGGAGTTGGTGAGAATTTACAATCAGTATGGTTGAAAGCCAGAATGGGTAGAAGAAAAGTGGTGAGACTGCTTTGTCCAATATGTAGCATAATTTATAACACAGGTAATATAAAAAATACAACATTAGCATAACATTCTTCCCTGATCAATTATGGTCTCACACTATAGTTACATGGCATGACCCTGGGTCCTTCCCAAAAACATCCAAAGGAATTCTGAAAGTCAAAGTATGTCTCTTTAATATGCTGAAACGTATAATATTCTTTCAGATCTGTGTGCAAAGCAAACACACCGTAGGGGGAAAAAAAGTAGTAATAAAAATGACTGGAAGGGTTGAATTCAAAATGTGAGAATGGGAAGAAGAAAGGGAATGGAAAGACAATACAGAAAACAAATAACTTCATTGATGGGAAAAAAAAAGAGGGACAGATAATTTTTTATCTACAACAGAACTGATATTACGCAAAATTAACCTTTTAAAAGTGGGAGAATAATTACCCCTTTGAAGGGGTTAAGCTCAAGAAAAACAGCAGATAAACTGAAGCATTTTTATAATACAGAAACTGATAGCCCTTGCATACTTGAGTGTGCTGGTTTCTTCTGGAATAGTCCATTTTCTTCATAGTAGCTAGTACAGCTGTTTTGAATTTACGCTGCAGACAGTGTTGGTAACACAGGGATTTTTTTTACCTATTGCTGAGCAGGGCTTACACAGAGCCGAGGTCTTCTGTGCATCTCACCCCACCCCACCAGCGAGCAGGCTGGGGTGGCACAAGGAGCTGGGAGGGGACACAGCTGGGATGGCTGGTCCCAACTGATTCAAGAGATATCCAACACCTTATGACATCATGAGCAGCACATGCAGCTGGAGAGAGCAAGAGGGAGATGTTCGGACCAATGCCTTTCCAAACCAACATTCCATAGGACCCATCTTTCCAGGGGAAGGCTGAACACCTGCCTGCCAGTCAGAAGTTTCAAGTGAATTCCTGGTTTTGCTTTACTTGTGGGCATGACTTCTGCTTTAAAGTCACTATTAAATTGTTTTTATCTCAACCCATATATTTTCTCATCTCTGCTCTTCTGCCTCTTTCCTCCTCTTACCACTACAGTGAGTGAGAGTCTGTTAATTGCTGGCTGAGGTTAAACCACAACACTATGAAAGAAAATGCACTTAGAAAAGTTATATCTTTGAAACAAAAAATTTGAGTTTGGGGAACCAAATGCTAAAAAACACTGAGGATGAAAACAGTGTTATCTGAGCAATTATTTAGAATTTAAATTTTCAAATTTATCTGAAGTCTGTGTAACAGCAACTTCTGTTCAGGCTAGAAATCCTGTTATGAAAACTAAGGAGAAACAGAAACAACTTGAAGATTATTTAAGTATGCAATAAATAAAAACAATGGTATTATGGAACACAGTAAAATGGGAACTTGGCATAAATTAAACAGTGATATTCTTGTGTTTCTACACTGGAATCATAGACACACCAGAGATACGGTCTATTTAGGAATTTCAATATGAAATCATTATCTGACCATCAAAGAACAGGGGTTTGTCTGTTCTATCCTAGTTTTAAATTTTTTATACGTGTTTAGAAGTGAAATATTTCTAAAACCTTGACATTTATGAGTGAAAGCTTAGTTTCAGTTTCTACCACTGTTAACATTCAAGCAATTTCAGAAAAAAATAAAGGAAAAAATTGAAAGCTGTGTTTATAAGTTACTTCTCTTGAAAGAAACTCAGGTAGATAACTAATTGGTTTATCAATTAATGAAGGTTCCTAAGTACTTTTTTTCCTTAAAAGACTACATTTGTTAATAATTTCTGCAAGGTTTTACATTTGTGACTGATACCTAACAGAACTAGAACATTTGCCTTAGAAATACATATTCCTTTTTAGAAGCTACCATGATAAAATCATGAAGACAGCTCGTAACGGAGTTTCACTGGTCCTTTGAAAGCACATACAATTCTTTGAGAGACAAGGTTACTAACAAACTAGGAAAAGAGTTTAATAATTCGAGGTGATCAAGAGATGAGTCCCAAATTTTTCTAAATGATGACTGGTAGAAGCACATGTTGTAGCAGTTTAAAATCATAGAAGGATATAAATAGCAAAGAGAAATTATTTAAAGGGAAAATGAAGAGTAAGAATGAGAAATGGAAAGCAATTTCAAAAGCAGAAGGTGATTCATAATTTCAGAAATCACTTCTGTCCCAGCATCACTTAAACATATTTCTGTGTGATGAAGCGAAGGAGCCATGGCTTGTGATATTTATAAGACCAGAAAATATTCTAGGTAGTACAGCATTGGATTAGTGGGGCAAATTAGACAGAGAGTAGCAGAATTCTGGAGACTAAAAATAGAAATGTTCTGTTATTAATTTCTCAACTTTATGCCCAGATGAATTCTACTCAAAGTAATATAGAAGCTGAGCGATGCACTATTACTAATTTAAAAATACCCCAAGCAAACAAATCACAGATTTTGTTGTTGTTGTTGTTGTTTGGTTGGTTGGTTTTTTTGGTTTTTTTACTATAACAAGACCAACTAGGACATGGAAATATTTCAGAACAGCACTCTGTATTCTGTGGGAGAGAGGGGACACTTACATAGGTAGGACGAAATTGGTATCTCCAGGAATTATTGAATCCATGACTTCTCTTTAGATTGAGAGTGGTGGCTGAATTCTTAATAATGATTATAAGTTACAGTCTTACCCTCATAGGTGTCACATGAACCACTGATCTAGGTGGAGCTAAGAAGCACTGTGTTTTAGTCCAAGTATCCATGCCCACAAAAATGATCATTTAAATTATTTGTGTTCATGACAGAGACATTTGTAATGAAGTAATCCAGATACATATTTTTTAAAACCTCAATGAAAAAAAATTCTTTCCTGAGGAAGAAAATAATTACATGAAGAATATCTTTGAGAAGGAACCCGTAAGTGTTCAGACCTAGAAAGTTGGTCTATGCAGAGACCCAGCTAAGCAGGACACTACTGAAAAAAGGCCTGGTGCTGTGTAGAATCCATTGCCCAGAATAATCAGGAACAGAAAAACAAGCAAACAAAAAAAACAAAAAACAAAACCAAAACCAAAAAAACCCCCAAAAAAACCCCCAAAAAAACCAATAGTAGAAGGACTTGAAAGGCAGAAAATGAAAACCTTGAGTCATTTATGTATGAAAGCTTAGTATGTTGTTTCTTTTATTGAAGTTTTCAGCAGCCTCCTGTAGACACAATTTGATATAGTGATACCTTTTAGCATTTCTTTAACTTTTCCAGCAATCTCTGTTTTCACTGTCTTATCCCTTTATTTCAGTTGAGAATTCTGAAGTCTTTGACAAAAGATTTTTTAGGTTTTGTTTTGGAAAGAAGGCTATTTTGGCCCTAAATATGTATTTGATTAGGCTGATCCTGTCAGTGCAAATTTAGCATTCCAGAAAGGCAACACATTGCAATTATTCACAGAATACATTTAGCAGTTATATTTGGAGATCATAGCTTTAGCTGTTAGAACAAGGAACAATAATAATAATAACAATTTTAAAAATCCAATTTGTATTCAGATGTATGATTGCAAAATGTGTTTAAGGGAGTTATATATGCAGACTTCATAAAGGTTTTACCAGCAAGCTTTGCTCTTTAGTCCTTGAAGACAAACTAGAAACAGGGAATAAATGTAGAAGAGGTTGAAAGGCTGACTTCGACAGTAGAGTTAAGGGAAGAATTCACAGTCCCTGAGTCCCTGTGAGCATTTTGAAGTACATCCTCTCCTATTTCATTCCCTCTTCCAACAGTAGGACTGCACAGGTTCTCTGCAATCATGGATATGCATGAAGCTGTAGCTGTGGCAGCTACTGGCTAAGGAGTTTAAATAATTCATATTGGTAACCCTTAGAAATGCACCATACATAGGGCCATGGTTTCTCTAATGGCTTACAGCACAAAGCAACAGGAGTATGAAGGGGTGTAGGGAGAAGTTTAAAATTTTTGGGTGGTTTTAGAGTTTTGAAATGCTATTTAGCATCCTGATACTGCTGAAGGTTACCTGTCATAGAATTATTTTTTACCTAGGTAATATCACTAGTGTGATACTTTTTTCTATGTAGCTAAAGCCTAAAGTTAAAAAGATCATCAATAACTGAACTTACAATACGTCACTCCTTGATATAGCAGGATTGACCCCTATACTGTATTCTTCATAACTAGCTTTTCAGAGCATTCAATAACCAGCTGTTCTGAGCATTCAAATACCCTTCATATCTTATCTCACTGGGATGTTCTCTTCATATCTTATTTCCCTTTAAATCACATTATACATGAGTTTTCATTTACTGAAATTGATAAACTTGGAAAAAAAATGTATGAGACTCAGCAAACTGAGATGTCTTAAAATTACACTTCAAGTGCATAAATCTGAATGTTGTAGCCTCTTCTTCCTCCTCTGCTCCTTCATATGCAAAAACACAGGTCTGTCCACAAGCGCAGTTGAAATGCTAGGGATGAATACCCATAGTGTGCTGCCAGACCAAAGCACCAAAATTTATCTTGCTTTTCTACTTCAAACTTCCAGCCTAGATAGCCTTTCTTAAAGGCACTGCTGAAGCCTAGCGCCAAACTAAACAAAACCAAACCAAATAATGACAACAACAAAACCACAAACAAAAGGAAGATTATTTTTCTTCCTTGCCTGTTTTCAGCTGGGATTGAGTCAATTTTCTTCCTAGCAGTGCTGTGTTTCGGAGTTAGGATAAGAACAATGCTGACAACACACTGATGTTTTAGTTGTTACTGAGCAGTGCTTACACTAAATCACACTTTTCAGTTTCTCATCCTGCCCTGGGAATGAGTGGGCTTCCAGTGCATGAGGAGGTGGGACGGGACACAGCTAGGACAGCTGGCTCCATTTGATCAAAAGGATCTCCTGCCATGTGACACGCTCAGCATATAAACTAAGAGGAAAGGTAGCCAGTGGGGAGCAGTGCTTGGGAACAGGCTGGACATTGGTCAGTTGGTAATGAAAAATTGTTTTTCATTTGTCTTTCTTGGGTTTTCATTTATTAGTAATAGCATTACTATAAGTATTAGTATTAGTATTAATATTAGCATTATTATATTGTTCTTCTCTCAGCCCATGTTTTCTTACTTTTAGGCTTCATAGTCTTTCTTCCATCCCACTGTCCGTATGACTTAATTGCTGGCTGGGTTCAAACCACGACTTACTTTCCTTTAATCTTTTTTTCCCTTCTAATTCTTGGGTAAATTTAGTTGTTATTTTCACCTGTGGAATTCTTTATTTCAAACAACTAATTTGCTTTTAGGCTTTATATTTAATTTATTTCTCTATAATTTTTTGTTCCTCACTCTTGCTCATACATTTGTAGATTAGAGATGAAAAGAGAAAAAAATAAACACTTTTTGGGCACGAAGCAGATATATAATATGTAGTTTTACACCCTCAAATCACCAAATAGCCATTGCATGAAGGGACTTAAAAGAAGGCATGCTAGATTTCAAAGAATGAGTAGATTTTTCAGAAAAAAAGAAGCTGGAAGGATTGAGTGTGGATAAAACCCAACTGATTGTCTATGTTATAACAAAAATAATTAGGCAGGTGAGATTAGTTAGAAAGTATGTATTTATTAATATTATTTCAAAGTTTTTACTCTTCAATTTCATCCTTTTCGGATGTGAGGGTTAAAAATATCTTAATGACCATATATTTCTAGAGATAATTTTATTGATCACTCCTTTGCTGAACAAGATGGAACGCATCCATAATACATAAAATTGCGTTGCAGTGCACATATATATATATTTTTTCATAGGTTAAAAAAAAAAAAAAAGGAGTCCCTATGTTGAAATAACACAAGGCTTAAAAGTTAACAATGGTCTGGTATGTCATAATTTGACCCTTTTGTTGCTGTGTACAGAGTTTGTTTATAGGATCTGGTTTTGTGCCGTCTGCAAACTTGCTGAGGGTGCACTTAGTGCTGTCATCCAGAAGGTCACCAGCGAAGACACTAAACAATACTGGCCCTTGTATCCTTGGAGTACAGCACTAGTTACTGGCCTCCAGCTGAACTTTGTGCTGCTGATCACAGCACTTTGAGTTTAACAGCTCTTCAGTGTCCCTTCTAGAAAGATGTTATGACAGACAGTGTTGAAGGCCTTGCTGAACTCAAGATAAACAATATCTGTTTGCTTTTCTCTCAGCCCTTCTCCTTTTCTCCATCTTAGATGCTGCACAGACCACTGTCTCCCTCCTGGAGCTCATTTCCTTGACAGAACAGTTTCTACCAGTGTACACTTCCCACGGGAGAGGAGTCTCTCTACCTCATGCCAGACCCAGCAAGGGGCACCAGGCAACCCCAGAGCCTCAGATGTATATTTTCCCTCAGGGCTCACGCTGGCCTCTGATGGGCCAGGGGCTGCTTCTTTAGGGTTGGTACTGGGGACTATGCACTGTGGCATGTCACTTGCTGTTGTCCAGCCTGTGGTCACTACCCTCAGCTGAGCTGCTGGCCCCTTTCTGTGCTGTGTGTGTTGGCTGCCTCTGACTGCTGCACCCCTCGCACAGCAGAAACAGATCGTTGTCAGTGTACTCAGACACTGCAATAGCAGCACACTTGGTTAGATGCCCTTCCCAGAGCTCCTTGGCATTAAATCACACCCCAGCTGCAGAGGAAATGCTGTTCTGTTCCGTGGCTCATGCGAGTGGAATACTCCTTCCCATGCTAATTCTGAAGACAAGATAAACCTGAATATAACAAGCTTTCATTTTCTTGTGAGTCCTATCCCCTAAGTAGAAGCTGCAGCATGTTCAGAAGTTAAATAAAATACTCAGAAGCCAACTTTTAGATAAAGCTGAAAAAAATGTTTACCGTGAGCAGAAGGAAATTGAGTAGAGTAAGAACCCTACAAAAAAGAGTTTTTTTGCACTATGTAAGATTCTGAATGTACCTTATGATTCAAAAACATTTTTTTTTTCTCTTGGAGTGGCATCTGAAGGATATTTCTCAAAACAAATTTTAAAAATTAGAAAATATTTGAAATTCTGTCATCTTGGTGGCACTTGCAATGGAAATTTCAAATTGTTATTACTCCATCTGAAATTTTCTTAAATACTGTATTTTTCTTTCTCATTCTATCTTCCCTGAAAACATGTCCTTAACCTGTAAAATATCTAAGAATTCTGTTTTTTCCTCAAACTCTTTTACAATATTTCTGCTTACTATAATAATTTCATTTTAAGCACAGCATGCTGCATTCTGACACTAAATAGTCATCAACAAGAAGCATTTCAAATAGGTAGAATATTTTTTTCTATTATTGAGTAGTTCCTTTTCTTTTATTTTAGCTAGAACTGGCATTCTTAAGAAAGAAAGAAAAACAAATACACCCCCTTTCTTTTGGGGAGAATAAAATTAAATTATTTTTCACAACGTGAAAACATGTGTTGAGAATTCTCTCCCCTGACTTTTCAGAAAGGTTATTTGTAGTAGTATTTGCAGAACTCAAAATTGCCATTTGCCTCCGGAGTGCAGGAGCTGCTTGCTGTAGCTTCTAAACTGTCTTGTACATTCAGCTACTCTGCTACTGGGCAGCTGATTCCATTTGCAAAGAGAAATTTGGCTTCTTAGCACATCACATCTATTCACTGCTAGTCTAAGAAAACTTCAAATGATAGAATCATAGAACGGTTTGGGTTGGAAGAGACGTTAAATATCCTCTAGCTCCAATCCCCCTACTGTGGGCAGGGATGCCTTCCCTAGACCAGGTTGCTCAAACTGAAGATGCTCCTACGTTTTGCTTTTTTTTTTTTTTTTTAAGAAATGCAGGACTATGAATTTTGTATAAATTAGGCAATACTGTGTTTTGTGAAGTTTTGAATAATGTGAAATAAAAGCCTTCAAGGTTTTTCCTCAAGGGAGAAGTACATCTATCTCTATTTAAGTAGGGTACTAACTGAAAATATTTCATGTCATAAGCTGTTAGAAACTTTGCCTTTAAATGCAGACAGATTTCAGTGACAGAAGTTAGTATTTTTAATAGGATACTGGTATTGGTTACATTGAAATGGAAATGGTGACAGGCACACAAATAAAATCAGACGTTCAGCAATTACAAAAATATAGCATGTTTCAGTTGCTCGTTCGTAGCTTCAGATTGCTGGAAAGGGCAACACTGTAGGTCAGCAGTCTCTGGAGTACTTTATTATGAGGAATATGATGGGTCTTATGGTTGTGGTTTTCTTCTTTATATATTTGGCTTCTACTTGGGGTCATTTTTATGTTTCCTAACATGCTTTTGAAGCTATCTAGTATTTCATTGGTCTATAACTCCAGGTTATACGAGAATTTTATGCTTTTTACTTTTTTATATACTATTTATTTGTTCTTTGTTACACTGAGAACTGCTTTTGACTGCTTTGGGGTCTTCTTCTTTAAGAAATACAAAAAGCCAAAAGACCCACAAAAAACCCTTGCAATCGTTAGTAAATATTATATAGCTGTGGGCACAAGCCAGTGCCTCCTCTCTTAAGTTTGCATGTCCATACTCCCCTTGACACTGTCTCTATTTTTCAGAGCCTCCACTGCAGTACCTGGCCTCTATTTCTCCATCCTGATAAAGCCCTTTATGGGAAAAAATATGTAGAGAAAGCTCAGAAAGCAGTGGCAGTTCACACATTGTCAACAGCTGATTAACTTGGGCATCAGAATGATGGTTTTAGAAGAGTGCAGTTGCAGGAAGTGCCTAAAGTGATACAGGAATTGAGACCTTCCTGATTGGGCATATGGATCTGAAGGAAAAAAAAAAAAAAAGAGGATTAAACATTTCTCAGGTACTAAAAAGCAGCTGAAAACAATTCTTTAAAGAAATTATTTTCTATGTTTTGCAGCAATATGTATTTGAAGTCAAAACCAATTCTAACAAAAATCCTCTGTGTGTCTGCCCTTAAACACTTCATGCTTAATCAGATAAACAGCACCTTCGTACAAGTGCCCATAGGCATCCTTTCTATTACGGAGATTTTGATACTCACTTTAAATAATTTGTTCAGTAATTATGAGTTTGTTCATGCAAAGATTACTTGAGTGTGTAGTTTTGAACAATAATGAATGGTATAGTAAGCAAGTTACAATTTCTAAGCTACAAAACATATAAATGGGAACATTTAAGAACAAATATGAGATGGATGTCAGGAAGCAAAAAGTATATCTGACTTCTTGCTGAATCTGAACATTACTTCACTTAAAAATCTGTAATTGAATTATGGAGAAAAAAAACTTTCAGTGGTGGAAAGATTAAAGATTTAGTGTAATGGGCAACATTTTTCTCATTTTCACAGTAGGATCATAATTGTATTCTATATTACTTACCTTCTATAAATCTAGATTCAGACTTTGAGTTAGGGATTTTGAATAAATTACTGTGGCAGGATCATTGAGGTCTTCTAAAAAATGTCCTAATAGCCTTGCAAAGTATTGCACTTTGCTCATGGGAAAATACAAATTCTAGTTTTCCTAGAAAAGAAGGAAATGCTTCAGGATGCTTCATATGCTTTCTTTTTACCTCCATAAACACACGGACTTATTAAGACGTAGACGATAACGCACCTTAAAGCATGTTTTCTTACAAGATTCCTGATGAACTAGTGATTGTATGCATCCTCTGACATAGAATATCCAAGCTGAGAATAAGTCAATGTAGCTCTGCTGCTGCAAAGACTCCTTAGTTACTAGAGTGTCATGGTTTCTGCTTTAATTTCTGACTGACATATCTACCTTCTATTAATTTCATCTTCTTTTACAAAATTTCTCTATTGTTTCCTTTCTTCTTTCCTTGATTTTTTTTTCTTTCTGTATGTCTTCTCTTTACATTACTTTTTCTATGTGTTAACGTCTCTCTTCTGGACCCAAGAAAAAATAGGACACTATACTGATGTACAGTAGACTGTTTGGCAAGACAGTGAAAAATAGTTGAATGGGAAGTGGAACAGGCTGGTCTGTGTGGTTTTTGTGGGTTTGTTTGTTTGTTTGTTTGTTTGTTTGTTTGTTTGTTTAGTTGGTTAGTTGATTTGTTTTGCTCTGTTTTGGTTTTGTGTATGTGTGTGTCTTCTTTTTGTAACTGTTTAAGTACGCAGAAAACCAGCTATGCTAGCTAACCTTATTTGTTTTCAGGGGAAGTATGTACAAAAACTTTTGTAATCCTAGTATTGATTTTGGTTCTTTAGTTGTTTGGCAGTAATGAAGGAGTCACACATGACTACTTACCTTTATATTTCTGTGGTGGGAAAAGTCAGGGAATTTCTCTCAATATTAAATAGTAACAACAAAGTCAGGAATAAAGAAGCTGTGATTCTTCTCTGAAGAATGGACTGCTGACAGTGTATTTTTGGTAAGGTTATTTTTTACTCAAATTTATAATGCAATGATGCAGATACTTTATCCATAAGCAATAAATTGTTGATGTTACCAGAATAATTTCTTTCAGTGAAGTGATGAAAACCTGTGAGTAATTAAAGTTTGAGGGATGTATTGGATGTTTTAATTCAAATACAGGAGGATGCTGAGCCGCTGTTTTTATATGTCAGGTTATGCGCAGAGATTTCAAAGCCTTAATCTTACAGTGACTAGCCTCCCCCATAAAGGATTTTGTGCACTGAAAACAGAGAGATTGTGTGGAAGAAAACACAATAATATGCAAGCAAAGTGAGAAGGATAGGGATGAACTTCCAGCAAATTCCAAGACATCTTCTTAAAAGAACATTTGCAATCGATGTCCTGAATTTCAGTTGGAGAGCTAGTATGTGTTGATGCTCCCTCAGCTGACAGTTCAAAGAGAACAAATGGCCTTTTCTGACAAGGAGGGTTTAAGTCTTGTGGATATGCTGACTACTTTTCCCTATTCCTTCTGGATTTGAAACTGAAGCTTGGTATTCTCTCAGTTATATAAATAGATCCATTAATAAGATGAAGATAAACGTGCACAAAATCTGATAATTTCAGGTCTTGCACAGAATGGATCCATTCTTGTTTTTCTTCATTCTGTGCCGATATCTTCATAAGCCACCACTTTGAATTATTCAGTTGCTATTCAGAATGAGTAGCACATCTCTTAAAGCCAGACAACTGAATGCCACTTTCATAATTATTTCAGTAAAATCCTCATTTGAATGTCTTCAAATATTATGTTTATTAATTAAAACTACTTAGTCTATCTAAAATGAAACTATTATTTTTAATGAGAAATGTCATTTTATGTTTTAGCCAACGTTTATATTTGCACAACCAGCACTCGAAAGAAGATTCTTTTAACTGAATTTATGTCTCAGTTGCAGTACTTGTTATTTTATATAATTTCAGAGAAATAGTTTACTTTTCTTGATGTGATGCTTGCTTATTGTCAGATATTGAGGTCAAGAAAAGCCAATAATTTCAATTGGGAATAACTGGTGTTTTCAAAAATTTTGTTGTGATAAGTTTCCCTAAAACAAATGCAGAGGAAGATCCTTCTTCTAAGGACCTAATCCCCAATTTCACAATGTGCTGCTTCTATTTTTTCTCTGTAGTTGTAACAGTAAGGAAATTAGTCCAGCCATGTGATTCTAAAATTGTAAGAATGTCAAGAAATATTATTTTTTATTATATTTTCTTGAAATGGGCTTAAAGAAAATGAATGATTGTTTGTCTACCTCTCAAAATAGGAAACATATAATTTAAAATGACAGTGTTACTATGTGAAACTGCCACCCGTAATAAAAGATGGGAAATTTTATAAACAATGAGTAAAACAAAAAATGTAAATTACTATGCAGGGAAAGAGCAAACAGGTAATGTTCTCATCACTGCCCTCTGCTGCATGAGGGGTGTCCATCTTTAAATAATGTGTGAAAAATAATTATCAGTGCTCTCTGAATCACGGGTGGGGAAGTCTAGTTTCAGTCTCACCGGTTAGATAAGGTACAGAACTTAATGCAGAAAGAAACACCTTGAGAACTAAAATTACCTTTTCTTGTCTTAGGTTTTCTTCACATATTTGCTTCCATTCCTCAAATGTTTGGGTTTTTTAACTCTTACCTAAATTAAAGAAAACTGTTATTTTTCTAATAAAGATGACTCTAAATAAATAGAGCCTGAGTCCTGTGCTCTCATGACAGGTTATGTAATTACCTTGCTCTTAGCTTTTTTGGGGATGACATGCTACCTGGAGAAAGTTTAAGACATCCCAGCAGTGTTAGAATATTTCTTTATTGAGGCGCAAGAGTTTATCATTAGACCTCTATTCTCATGCTCAGCATAATGCATCTACAACCCAGAAATTAGAGAACTTCTCATTCCTCTGGTAGAACAATCAAAGGTTACATTTTTCTTTATGAATAGCATTTGATTAGTGCTTCTACTGAGGCATTGTACTTTGGCAATAAATAGAAAATGAAATCTGAGGGGGTTTCTTTTTTTGTTTCACTTATGTCTCAAAAGCAACTAATTTCCTTTCTTTCTATCCACCACCTTTTAGAGACACTGAAAGCTGGTTATTTGAATGAGATACACCCTGATTAAAAAGACAGTTCTACATGTTATGTTCAGGCAATAGGCCTGTGTGCAAATCCATACTATTAACAGATAATCTGGACATATTTATAGAATTAGCCCTGACAACTGTTATACTCCTGTATGATTTGAAGATTTAAGATACATATTTCCCAAAGTTTAATGTAGAATATCTAGGTAGTTTTAACTATAGAGGCTTAAAGAGACACAAATCACATTTTGATAACCATTGGGACAATTGAACTCATTACAATCTTCACATTTCACAGAAAGGCTTTCCACGGGGGAAAGGGAGCTGTTTGAGGGAAGAAAGTTGAAAGTCCGATACCTCTTTTAAAAAAGAAAATGGAAATGACACAACTTCTGGACACATGTATGGACTAATATTCTAACTCGAAGATAAGCAATGATCACATTAATTATGGAGTACTTGCATGACAAGATATTGCGTGTAATTCCAGTTCCTCACATCAATCCCCAGGAAGGTGATGGATCACTTTATTCTGGAGACCATCTCTATGCACATGGATGACAAGATGATCAGGAGTAGTCAGCATGGATTCACTAAAGGTAAATCATGCCTGATCAACCTTATTACCTTCTATGATGAAACAGCTTCCTAGATGGATGAGACAAGAACTACTTCGACTTCAGCAAGGCTTTTGACACTGTCTGTCACAACATCCTTATAGGCAAACTCAGGAATTGTGGACTGGATGAGTGGGCGGTGACATGGATTGAGAACCAGTTAACAGCAGATCCCAGAGAGTCAAAATCAGTTGCATGTTGAAGAACTTCATGGAGAACTGTCTCTCGTGAGAAAGATCCCACAGTGGAGCAGGAGAAGGACTCCTCTCCCTGAGCAGTGCAAGAAGCCTCGGGTGATGAACTGGTCATAACCCCCACTCCCAGTCTCCTTTCACTGCTGGGGTAGGAGGTAGTTCTAGGAAGGAGGGGTGGGAGGAAGATATTTTCAAGGTCTTATTTTACTTCTCATTATCCTGTTCTGATCTTGTTAGTAATAAATTCATTTTGTGTCTGTAATTTGAGCTTGTTTTGCCTGTGACAGTATTTGATGAGTGATCCCTCCTAGTCTTTACCTCAGCTCGTGAACCCTTTATTATATTTTCTCTCCCGTGTTCAGCTGCTGAGGGGAGTTTCAGAGCTGGTCTGGTGGGTGCCTGGAATCCAACCAGGATCAGCCCACTACAGTCTTTTTGGTTCCTCCCTCCAGCTCTTCATTGGGTGCCAAAAAGGACTGTAAGGTTGATGCCAGGTGCTCACCAAGCTGCTCTATCACTCCCCCTTCCAGTGGGACAAGGGAGAGAAAAATAAGATGGAAAACAACTTGAGACAAGAGAGTTTACTAAAGCAAGAAAAAAAAAAATGAAAGTTTGTATGCAAAAATGAAAGTTTTGTACATTTGTACAAAAAAAAAAACCAAAAACAACTCTACTTCCCATCTGCAAGTGATGTTTGGACACTTCCCACGAAGCAGGGCTTCAGCACATATAGTGGTTGCTCTGGAAGGCAAACATTGTAAAATTACAAATATCCTCCATTCCTCCTCCCTCCCTTTGCTTTTGTATCTGAGCTGATATGTATTCGTAGGTTATGGAATATCCCTTTGGTTAATTTGGGTCAGCTGGACTGGTTGTGCCACCTCCCAGAATCTTGGAGAGACAGTGCTGGTGCTGTGCCACCGCTGTTCAGCAGTAGCCAAAACACTGGTGTGTTATCAGCACCTCTACAGCTACTAATGCAAAGTGAAGTACACTGTGAGGGCTGCTAAGAGAAAATGAACTCCAGCTCAGCCAGACTCACTGCACTAAGTCTGCATACTTTTTTAATAAATCACAGTCTTGTGCTGCAATGATTAAATATCACAGTGAATATTATAATTTTACTAGCTTAGTTTATGCCAGAGCATAGATAGTTTTTGGAAACAATTATATCTGTGATAAAGATCTTTGCTCATGCTGATTGTGCTTCAAATATTTTCAACACATGTTTGATAGGATTTCATCTGTGAAACTTGCTAGTGGGACATTGATATCGTTCAGAAAATGCCATGTAGCTGGTGAAGAAGAGAGAGGACCATTACAGTTTGTGGAGAGTATTAGTCTGGAAAATGCTGATAGGAGCAAAAGGGAATCTTTATCAAGAACTTGTTTGGTCTCTGAAAATAACTTTGCTTGCATTTTAAGAAGCTCAAGCAGTATTGGTTGAAGGTTATAATGCCTAAGTTAAGTGATTACCACCCACTCCTTTGCATCTGTTTCTTTGCTCTGACAATTTCCTGTAGCTTCTTGAATAGTTTCTAAATAATTATACTTTTTCAAGTCAAGATGGTTTGTAGGCTGCTGTTTACAGACTGGTAACAGCATTAGTTGCAAGGTCTTTTTAAAGGTCATATTCAAGGTCTTTTTTTAAAGATAGGTGTTAGCTTGCTATGAGCTTTGCACAAGAACTAGAATTATGATATTTGAGATGGGGTTGGGAAGAAAATTAAACTTACAGCTCATTTTTCATCAGATTTTGAGAAGCCTATCACACAAATGTTATTTTGATCTGATATAACTTTGAGTTCGATTTTACGGAGACTTCAGATCTAATTTGTTTTTAAGGTTTCTAGGCTTCTGCTGCATCATCTGTCTTTGTATCTAGGCACTTTCTCTGGAGAGCCCTACTGCTAAATCATTTTGCAGCAGTAATTTGCTGTAATGTTAAGGAGCCACATAGAGAGGAGATGGTTTCTGTGCTGTTAGTATTTGTGAGAGGTAATATGTCAAAACACTTGTAGGTGTTTGGCAAAAGTGGAGCTGCTGGCCTTTTCCTTGCCATAAAGTGAGCAAGAGATGACCAAGTTTTTCACTGCAAGAAGAGCAGCTTGCACAATTCAGAAAATTTTTGGAAGACGTTAAACTCAGATTGCGTTAGTTGCTATTGTTGTGCAAATATTGTTGGATGATCAAAGTCTGTCCTGTAACATGTTCAGAAACCATTATCTACTCTTTGGGTTCTGGTATGCAAGGTGGTATTCAAGCAGGTGGTATTTTCTGCTTTCAACAAGTTTCCACAAAAGGGTCACCTTCAACTATTGGTGCAAAAAGTCCTCTATGTGCATGTAAGCAATTAGTGGATGGCAAGTTTGGCAAACTTTTGGCAATCTGAATGACATCACAGAATCTGTTCAGTTGCAGTTCTGTTAGTTACCCAAATTAAGTTACTAAAGTTTTCTGATTATTTTAAAATGTGCAAAACTTGGTTATTTTCCATTCTTATCCCGGTGGTGTTTGGGGACTGATTGAAGATTCTACAATAACTTCAACACATCCTTCTGAAGGGGGCTCATGAGGAAAAGAAAAACTTCCCTGATTATTCTGCTTTGAAGTCTTTTGCTTCTGTTGTGGTATTTCCTGACCATAAAACTGAGATAATCTCTGATATTTTTTTAGGTATGGGGAACTGGGTGCACACTTGGGAATCTTGCCTTTCCTGAGTGATTCTCAGCAAAGGAGATTTTTGTGAATATGATTCAATAGAGAATTAAGCTTCACCAAAGCAGAAGAAATATTTTAATTAAACATTACCAGCTGTGTTATCTACACTGTATTTTAGGAATTTTTAACTGCGGACAAAGGCTTGATGAGTGAATTAACAGACAGAATATGTATTGTGCTGGCTCTCTATTTTTGTGCAGTGCTTAGGCTCTAGTGTGCTGTCTTAACACATATTTTAAGACAAGTTTTTGTTGTCTTTTATCCGCTAGTGTCTTTTCCAGAGTAGCCAGATGTGAGATAATGAACCTAAGTACAGTTTTATACACTAACTGGATTTTGTTTCTCACTTCATAAGAATTTTTCGGTAGCTGGATATATCCTGCAGATTTGCAACATTGACAGACTTCCACTTTTTATGAAGAATAGGTGTGGACACCCTCTGACTGTAGGTAAAAAATGATAATTCAACTTAGCAATCTCCTAACGAGGCACTCGTATTTCATATTCTGCAGTAACAGAAAGTAAAGAGCACTACATCTCTTCAGTATGACTGAGGCTCTCTGTTTCCATACGGCCCAGAAATAGTTTACATGTTCTCAGGTTAATGGTGATACTATACAGCCCTTCACTTCATTTATGTTCACTCACTTCTGACCATACATGAAACTGTATTGCTCTTCTGTCTTATTCCTCCTGCCCCTTATTTCCTCTAGTATTTCATCTGCAGTCTAGGTTCTGTACTGCCTACTGTTCAAAACCGCATAATTTTATTGGTCCTTAATCCCTACTTAAAGCAAGCTGAACTTAGGTAAGAAGCTGAAATAGGACTGGAAAATTCCTTTTTGTTTAGAATTAATGAAATTGGAAGAGGTCTCCAGTCAGTTTAGCCCACTAGAAGGAGCAATCCTCACAAAATGTTTGTGTGATAGTGTCAATAAGCAATAACATTTTGTTTCTAACCTTAAAAAAACGTGAGGAGAAATCCATTAAAGTGATTTTTGATGTGCTATTTTTTTCCCTGGTAATCCTAGACGCGTATACATCACTAAAATTAGGTGGAATATTCAAAAACCAAAGCATGAACTTGATAAAATGACAGTTCTGAAATTGCTTCTGGTCTATTGTTACAGTTCAGTGATGCAGAGAAAGCTATAATACCGTAAGATAATATATCCCAAGGTTTATATAAATTTGATATGAAATAATGACTAGTGTAAAACATACCTGGAAATACATTAAATTCTAGTTTTTTAAAAAGACACTTTTAGCAAAGTTTAATTAAAGTTTGAACAAATTAAGAACTCTTTAAAAGATTGATCAACTTCTTTTAAGCTTACAAATTAGTCATATTAGTCAGAGTTTCTGAGACTGTCAAGCAAAATCTCTCTGGAATTCATGTAACCACCCACAGCAGTATTAATAATCATAACATGAAAGCAGAATTTCTTTTTATGGAAAGGCTCTGTGACACTGCTGTTATGAGATGATCTGCAGAAAGCCAGTCACTCAGAATTGTGTATGTTTCTGTGCTTCTTTCTGTGCAATCATCTCAGAGGTAAATTTCCATTCAAATATGAGATGTGCTGTTTGTTTTGAAACCCAATCCTAGAGCTGCTGGATTTAATTCTGAAAAGCCTATCAGCAAAACATAAGGGTTTAAAACTTCACTCTGTGTGCATAAATGAACTTTATTAAAACTCTTTGCAGTTTAAAATAAAACATAATAATATGAGGTCCTTTTCGCTTGTTAGTTGGTTGGTTTTTTTCTCATTTAAATAACTCTACGTGTAGAATACAAAGCCCTTTTCAACTTGTTTGAGGACACCAAAGACAAAAAACCTACCAACCAACCAAAAAACCACAAACAAAACACTTTAGAAATCAGGGAAAAAAATCAAGAGAAATCATGAAAAAAGTATGTAGACTTTTAGTTTGTATCTTGCTCTAGTTTAACAATTGTAAATGCCACTTGTCACTACCAAAAATTTTTTTGAAAATGGCTTTCTTTTTAATTTCCTAGTCTAAAAATTCTTGTTAGGTATAATTTTCAAAACTACGATTTCCTGAATCTTAGAAATTTATGCCTGTTATATAAAAACCTAAATTTTATATCAGACTAGACATTTTCAGCCTTAGATCATTCTAAATCTTTTTTACTAGGCAGACATACTTCCTAGGGAACTTTTTTTTTGCATATTCGGGAATGTGTGATAAATGTCTGCTGAAAGAAATTAGATAGAATTAGAAATTTTTATAAATGAAAAAGAAAACATTACTCAGGTTCTGAGAATGACTAATTTTCTTGTCTATTATATTTATATTTTTAGGATTTTTAAAGGAATGCTAGCAGTTCAACATTAATCACCAAACTTACTATAAGGAGCCACCTAATGCACAAAAATGTGAGGTGAAAATGCCTTCAGCTCAATTAGTGTTTTGATTTAGATTAGAGTCGTGTTTTTGCAGCAAATTTGATTCTGTCTGTTGATCGAGTTTGGCTCAATTATATAAAAGCTTAAAGTGTGCTAAATTGATTGCTTTCAGAGGAAACTGAACCAGAGGATGAACTCAAAGAATTAGCGTGGTCTTAATGGGTTTTCAGTCCACAGGACCAGATTTCAGCCAGTTGAAGTAGAATGCCTGAACACAGGAAGTGTGGGCATCAGGCCATTGTCATCTGCTGTTTTGCTCTATGTAACTGCTTTGGTTGTCCTTCAATATTTACTAATCTAGAGACAGCTCATCATTTATGTCATGATTTCACTTTCAGACTGACCTTTTACATATACAGGCATTCACAAAATAATGTAAAATAATGAATAGTAGGAATGGATATTTTAAGAAGTTGCATATCAAGAACTGAGTGATTTGGTAATGAAATATGGACACTTCCACTTGAAGCTTAGGAGAAGCTTTCAACTTGCTGGCATAAAATTTAGTGAATTTTATGAGAGAATTTGATGGCCCCAATGAACATATTGTATTCATCTGTGCAATACAGAGATTGCAAGTAATTTTGGTACCAGCTGATGTGTTGAGGGGCAGAACAAGTCAAAGACTGAAACTGAATGGAAAGTGAGATTGTCTTTGTCACCAAAGTCAAACATCAATCTAGGAATATACTGAAAAACAAAGCCCTTGTTTTTGCTGCACTTCTCTTTTTTCCTGTCTTTGAGCGAGCATGGACAGTGTTGAAATTTCAGGAAGCTGCAACCCAGCTAACGTGCATTTTATTTTCTTTCTTTTTCTCAGACTGAAGAATTCATTGAGACTTAATATCACCAGTTAAGTTAAGACACTGAGTGAAAGGAAATGTGGCATAAAGGGTCAAGTGTTGACAAGAGGAATGAATGATGAATGGCTATAGGAAGGAACAAAAATAAAGAAATAAAAAAATGTGCTTTTTTATGTAGTTAGATTTTTTTACTGATATATTAAACCTGTTTGACATTAACATCTTCTCATGTAATTGCCAGAGAGGTGAAAATTCAAAGAAAAAACATCAGTGGCACTATTTAAACCCATATAAATATTGAAATAAATGACTTTGGGAGCTGGGTGGTTTCGGTACTTACATGTATTTACGTGTGCAATCACTTACAATTTTACATTGCTGGTTGGAGTTGGTTCCAGATGGTTTCATTGCACCATATACTCAACAGCCTCCTCAGATCATGTTTATAAATACTTGACAATTTCCTTGACATTTAGCAAGAAGCTTGCCTTGCTTGTCCGCATTTGATAGAGGTTTTATGGATTCAGAGAAAACTGGCGTCAAGAGAAATTCGTATTACCTTTTATTCATGGACAATCACTTTTCATTGAAGATTTATTGCTCTTCATATTACATGGAAGTATGCACAGCTTTTTAAAGTCCACATTTATTTACCCACTGTAGCTTTAAATGTTAAGCACTTCATGTTTACGTCTGGTTTCCTACAGGGAGCTTGAAAGGCATGGTCTTTTGCAACAGAGAAATCTGCTGGACCATAACTTCCACATTTCCAAAACCAAACTCATATTTCAGCTTCAGTGGCATTACTACTGTAAACAAGGCTAGTAAAATCCAGTTATAAGATGAAAAAGATAAGACATTTTTATTTTCCTTCAATCATCCTTTCCTGTGAATCTGCAAGCAGATGCGAGAATCCCAGCCTAGTTCCCATAACACTGAGTGAGCCAAGACCTTGTTTCTGGCAAGATCCTGCACAGAGGAGCAATCCTCTACAAAGTATATAGCAAAGAATCAGCAACATGGTTTGCTATTACTCCAAAGAATAAAATATTAGGAATTTTTTATTTTTGCATTTTCTACACAGCAAGACAAAAGAAGAATGTTACCAAATACACTGGGAGAAGTAAATTTGGGTTATGAGCTATGCAGTGTCTTTATGACCCTTCTGGACCTCGTCTGAACAGCTCTTTTAGAAATTATTACTTATTTAGCTCTTTTTTGTTAAACACAACCTCTCTCAAGAGAGGTGACTGTTTACAATTCTAACTGCAGTTGAAAGACATTGGGAAAAAGTTAAAAAAGAAAGAAAAGTATTAATTTTAAAACAAATAAATAGGGAAAGTACAGAAAGTTTCCACAATTCTATAATATTTTGTAGAAGATAAAGTAAGTTTTCCTGTAATTTTTGCTAATAAATGTTTATTTGACCAAGAAGTAGAAATCAGCAAATGATATTCAATTTTATTTCTTTTAACCATCAAATGAATGATGCACGATCCAGCCTTATGTAGTCAAACAGAATTCTGTATTAGTGTTTATGTTAATTAATCCAACTTGTAATGTATACATACTTGCAAATTTATAACTTCACGGTTATGAAATGTTGAGTATTCTGCACTGATTAGTAAGGCAAATGCATTGCTCTATATTTTGTCTGGTTTTCTCCCTTTTAGTAATACCCCATAAGCACAAAAAATAGTCAAGAAATACATTAGACTCCCAGAGCTTGGGAATGACCTTTTAAAACATTTCCTTCATGGAGGTGTTGTGGAGAGGTGTGAGACACAACACTGTGGGGCTCCTTCCCCAGTGGATCACGGGGCAAATGTGAGCTGGGGTAATGCAGGTTGAGATTCAAATCCAGCTTCTTCTTGAGGCACTTTTCACCTTCCCATGGAGTGTTTTAACTTTCAGTCCATCCTGCTGTCTGAGCTGTTACATTCAAACTGCAAAGATTCAAAACGGGACCCTCTAGTCACTAGGGTTGTACCTGAGTTGATTACCCTGACCAGCACAATCAAGTATACCATGTTTTTTTCTTCAGAGATGCATGGAAATTCCTAACGTGGCTTTGCACAAGGAATCATTAACATACTCTAAACCTTTTTTTTTTTTTTTTTAAGATCCCTTAGCTTTCTGGGGGAATAGTCTATCATTAATAGCAGCAGAAGGATGTCCCTTTCTGTTCTTCCCTGTGCCTCACAAAAGATATCAGTGTTGTACTTGTACCAGTTTGCTATTCTGCCCACTGAATTTTTTAATTCTTTCAGGTGGATTTTCCGTGTCGAATGCCACAGTCCAAAGTGACTTGCAGTAAAACTGCCTTCTGAACAACATGGGCTCAGGGTGTTTCAGGTATGAAGGATTCAAATCTGATTTACCACACTTCAATTTAGAAATTTTACTCAAAACCCTACAGGTCTGAAAGGATCACTTTTTCCTGTTCTGTGACCTGAGAAGGAAAGGATTGAACAAACTGACCTTGTTAATCAGATATTTCATGCCTCAACCCTCAGACACCCTGGGGCCTTTTAGGATGTGTCTAGATGATTCAGTACAGCACTGAGCACAGAGAAATACACTACCACATGTAGAAATAGCAGTGTAGCTCTGTTGATGTTTCTATTTCTGAACAAGCTATTCCAGTAAATCACTCTCAAAGAAGAAAATTTTAAACATAATGTTATTCCTGTTTATATTGAGGTATCAAAGAAAATTTTATCCAAAATAACATAAACAAATTTAAATTATTGATCTTCCCATCTTTGAGATCAGCTTTCAGGTATTATGACTTCAGAAAACAGTCCCATAGTAAAGGTTTTTTTTAAAAGCACTTGAATACTCACCCTGACTAATAATGTTCTCTCTCTGTTGAGGATGGTGTAAGATCCACTGGTTAACATACATACAGATACAGACCACCTCACAAGTACCTCTGGTACAAATATCCCATAGTCCACTGTGTGTTCTCACTGTGGCCCTGCTCTATCTCTAAAATATCCTGAAATTATAGGTTCAGTTTCCATTAGAGGTGTTTCCACTAAGCTCATTATTGTGGGTTGGCTGGTTGCAGTGCTGATGGATACAGAGCTTGTTGGCTCTGGTACAGAACAAGGGGAGTGTTGTTAACTGAAGCCATTCTCCTGACTGTGATGTGCTGTTTCCAGGCAGAAACACTGGTTGGGAGATTATTTTGAATTGTTTTATTATAATAGTACCTTTCACAAGGAATTAATTATATGCAAGTAGAGCAATGATGATATGTGACAGTCATGGCTGCTGCTATGTTGCTCCATTACATCTTGTTTACAGCAATGAATGTGAATTGTGTTTGTGCCAGTTTTTCTGTCAGACGTGAATCTCTGGCTTGGGCAATGACAACAGACTAATTTTTTTTTTTTTTTTTAATTCAGCAGTTTTCAATGTTCTGAAGTTTCAAAGTTTTCATGTGTGAAGAGAGAAGAAATGAAAGTTTTTCCTTATTGATAGCTACAGGAAATCTCTGCTGAGCCAGGGTACACTGAGACAGCAGATAAGACACAGATGTTTACAGAATGTGACTTATCCTAAGGAAGACAAATGGATGTCTTCTGAACTGGACATCTGGCTCAGATTTAAGAGACCTGGGTTCAGTTCTGCCATGGATTTTCTCGAGCAAATTGTTTAATCTCTGTACTTTGGTACCTCATCTGTAAAACAAGGTAGAAAAATCCTTTTGCCTGACACTGCTAATAGCTATTTAGGACTGAGATTGATCCTTGTTCTGTGTTCCTACAGCAATAACCACAATACTACCCTGGTCCCTGTGGGGCCCATCAGGTTCTGCTGCGATGCAAATGAGTGCTAATTTTAAAGCTATGCAGAATTTAGTGATAATTAAATAATATATCTTAAAATCATTTTATACAAATAATTAGCAGAGTTTACTGCACTTTAGAAGAGGGAAGTTGGTGTCTGTGAGTAATTTATTAGAGGTGATAAAGGTAAATAGACTAGTTAAAAAGGTGGAGATATAGTACGCAGTTTTTTATGCTGAAGCTGTTGAAGAATTGAAATTCAGAAGCTTTTTAATGGTGGAGTAATACCTGAAATTTGGAGTTGGCTAAAGCCCTAGGCTTGGATTTCTGCCCAATGGCATACTGAGCCAGCTGTGACACAGAAAGAGAGGCAGGGAGGCTGTGTAGAAGAGTCGTGTATTTCACACTGTTATCACCGCTGGATAGATCATGGGCGTGCTGGCAGACTCAATTGAGAAACTGTTAAAAACAAACTAAAATCACAGCACTCAAGAGCAGGGAAACTGTTTGCCTTATAGCGTAAGTTTTGATACAGTATTTATCAAGAGAGGTAAGAGGCTTGGAAGAACACAGTGGCATAATTTTCTACTTTCCTGGCCTTTTTCTTTGGACTATTTCTAAGAATTATTTATAAAGTGCCACAAAAAATCCTTTGGATTCAGTTTCAGAGGACTTTATTGAAATGAGAAAGTCAACACAGAATAAGAAAATTTTCTTAAAAGCATATTCACTTAAAATTTGTATGGATTAAATTTCAGAAAGTCTAATTATCATTTACCAAGTAATGAAAACATTGAGAGGAAAAAAGAAAAGTCTAAAACCTGCAGGACCACTTCTGTATGTAATAGAAATTGATGCTGAACCATTAGAAGTGGTGAAAGCATTATTGGCTTTATGAGAGCTTATGATGGAATCTGAAGTGAAGAAAGGGCCTCTGCACTTGCACTTTTTCTGTGCTTTTAGAGCAGATTCAGGCAATGCAGACTAGTGGGATGTGGTAATCACCAGTAAAACTAAAGGAGCAAACTGATTTGTAACAGTCATGATAATGCAGGACATCTGTAATAAGATTTTGTCTCCATAACCCTCCACCTTTTAGCTCGAACACCGAAACCATAAATATTTCTTTAAGAAAATATTGGTATAGTACAAATCGAGGGTGAATCCACTTTGCTGAATTTTACTTTGCTTTGTATAATATTAGCTTCTAGCTTTTGTTCAGTAAGAAAGAAGAATGAAGATTTTTAAAATTTAATAATTTGCTTTTCACTGCCCTTTATACTCGTATTTAATTGCCCGTGTATTGAGCAGAAGCAATACAGGAAGAGTATTTGTTTAACAGAAAAGGAGAAGGTGCATTTTTTTTCCAGATATTTCCATACAAAAGGAAAGATTTCTTCAATTATTGAAAAAGGAACAGGAGTGTATGGCAGAAGGTTTGGGGTGGGTTGGTTTGTTTTAAAATTTCAATAAGTTTTTACTACTTTTAATTTTAAATATATCAGCCACGTGAGAACTCCATCTGTCAATTTGGAATTGCAAAGAAAAAGGGAGCAAAGTTAAAAAGGAATCTTTAAAGCCAAAGAATTACAAGGCATTACTGACTTTCTTTGTAACAGCTACAAAAGTTAAGATTTAAAGTTTGTTCAGGAAGTTTATAATGATAAAACCACTTTCACATATGGTAGTTGAGAGAAGAGGAGAGCACGGATGATTTCAGTGTAGTAAATCACTTAGGCCAGTATATATAAAAAAGCTGTTTGTCTACAAACATTTGGAAATGTAAAGAGCTACAAGAGAAAATATATATACCCAATACACATGTAACATGCCTCAGGGGAACTTTTATTCTAAGTCTGTATTTAGGCTATTGTAGGTAACATGAGTATATAGTTGGAGAGATATAATAACTAGTTTGGTTTAAATGCTGGTCCCCTGCCCAAATATATCTTCTTGTTTTGCTAGCTAAACAGTGTGCAGTATTTCATTAAAAAGTTTTCAGAGTACAGGCTGACCCTGAAGGGCTGTATTATTACTAATGCACAGTAAATCCCTCTCTTCATCCCTTTTGTAATTCTAGTGAGAAATACTGCCACTTCTCTAAAACCCATGTGGTGTAAGTCTCAGTTTCTCCGCATGCCTATGTTTAGAGTGAGAAAGCTTGAGCAGGTTTTGAGGTGACAGACATAGCAAGTGCAGGTAGGTAATCCTGCCTGTCCATGGGGCTAAATGCAGCCCTGGGAAACACGTCTCAGCTGGGAATTTGGGCTCTCGGTTCAAGATTGAGACAGTAATCAAGAGTATCTACTTCTAACACTGCCCCGGTCTCCAGTTTCTTAAGGCAGAAATTGACTGAGTGCTTAAACACAGATTTAGCTGCCCTGTTGAGAAGATAATGTTCTTCTTCCAGCTGAGTTCTCTTGCTATATGACTTTAGACGGATAGCTGCCCAATTCTGTTTAAATCCCTAAAAAAGTCTACAAAGCAGGTCATTGTCCTCACAGACAGCTGCATCAGGCAGTGGGTGGTAGTAAGCAGCAGAACAAAGCGACTTTTACAAATATTTCAGTGCCAATTTTCCTCATCAGACCGATCTTATTCTGAAATAATTTGACTCCCATGCACAGGGAGACAGGCTTCAGTGTCAGGATTGTGGGATATCAGGCACATGTAAACTCTTAACCCTTGGCTTGAAGTTACGCTATCATACATTGAAGAAATATTTCCAGTAAGGAGGGCTAGCCAAAGAGATGTGGATGTAAAACCCAACCAGGCATGAGGTCTGGAGATGAGTTCTTCTCTTTTCCAGTAGAAAAGCAAGTTATCCTGGTTTACTTGCCTTCTTTCCCTCTGACTCTTAAATTTCCAGCTGCAATTTTCCTCAGATTCAATCAGAGAGAAGAGTCTTCCTAAAATTTTTCTTGCACATATTACAGCCTTGTACTAAGGGCTTTCAGGACATGTAAGGTCAAATTGTCTCCTGAGTGAGAAAAGCCCATGACTTAACTCTCCCTTAATATTTTTTCAGTATCGCAGTGGATTAAATATAGGAAGAGATCTCATTTGGAGGCCATGACAATGCTTAATGGCTGAGCTAGCCATACTTCAAAGAAGTCCAGAGAAACTATTCAAAGTTCTGTGTTTAAAAGAAAAGAAAAAAGAGTGTTGCAATGACAAGCAAAAGGAAGTGTCCTTAATAAAATGCTTATTATATCTTCTGAGAAAAAGTACCTGACTGATCTGTCATCAGAAAACAGCAATATGGCATTTATTTCCTCTCTCTAAAGTGTCAGGGACAGAGCATCTGCTGTGAACATCAAAATCAGTGGAAGTGTATGAGTTTAAAATTCATCTAAGACTTTGGCCCTTTATTAGAAGTGTTATTAGAGCTCTCTTATTTGCAGTTATCTTTCAGAAAATCTGGCAACTTGGGGTTAACATTCTGTCAAAAAACTATCATTTTCCTGCTTCCGCCATCCTCCTTTGCAGAAGTGGCCTGACTTGCTGTACAAATGTCATTAGTTCCACAGGGAGCTTCAGACCTTTGAATGCTGCAGAACAGTCTATTATTTAGTACTGCTATAAGATAATCTTTTCAACTGCTGTTTTCTAGTGAGAAATCTCAAAGATGAACCCATAAAGAACAGATGCCAGTTTTCAGTCACTCAGGAATTCTGTCAGTTAAGTGACTTTTACCTTTATCCACTGGGACTTTGATTTTTAGACAGAGATATCAAGCTAAAAAAAAGAAAAAACCAACATGCTATCACTGACAAGATTCATAAAGGTTTGTTTCTTTTATCTTTTCTTCCAAATTTTAAAACTCTAAAAACACCTTGTGCCTTCATCTGTCTATATTTTCTGGGACAAGTGTTACCAAGAACAGTTATAAATACATTCTTAACACAGAGCTGTAAGCAATGAAAAATGTAAGCTGAAATAGAAGGATTTCAAAATATAGTCCTATTTCCTTTTCTCCTTAAATAATGCCATCTATGCGTAAGAATTTTAAGGTTAATTTTGTCTGCAGCAAATGTTCTTTTTGTATGATGTGTTACAATAACTTATTGAGTTGAAAGTGCATTTTTCTGGACATATCCATACGCGTGCAGTTTCTCTCAGACAAGTTCCTCAAAAGGCCCATCAAAGCGAAAAATAGTGAATAATATTACTAAGGCATGGTTTGTAAGGCTCTCTCAGGTGCAACTGGCCTGGGTGCAAAAGAAGCGAGAAGCAGTGATGAACATGACAGCTCAGACACATTTCTCTTGATGCTGGGCTGAACAAAGAATATTGTTTCTCCAAGCACAGTCCAGAATAAACCAAAATGTTACTGTTTACATGAGAGTTTAGAGCAGGTCCATGTGCACGCTGCCTCAGCTCTCCAGCTGCCACAGTTTAGTGTGGCTGCTGCCCCCACTCTGCCAGTGTCCAGTGTTTTCAGCAGAGTCCAGGAGGCAGCAGGGAAACCCAGAGCACAGACAGACATTGCATTGTGTCCTCACCACTTCTCATTGCAATATGGATATTTACAGGGGTTAGCCATCAAAAAATACCATACATGTAATCTCTGTTGAGAACAGGAAATATGTTTTCTTCAGTGATTTTATTTTTAAATTTCAAATGTGAGTTTTAATAAATTTTCAAGCGAAGAAAGTACAAGAGAATGCTGCATGTTGTTGTGACCAGTGTTTTCAATATGACTTGCATTTTTTTAAGAATCTTAATTTTGTCATACAGGAAGTTACAATTCTTATTTAAGAGACTGTATCCTACACAAGATCATCGACAGAAAATTATGATTTCAAGTAGCAAGGCAAAATTATCATCTGGCCTACTGGGGTTTTTTTGTTTTTTTTGTTTTTTTTTTTTTTTTATCTCTATACATCTTGTTATTATAAGTGGAAAAGCATCTGAATTCAAAAATTTTATTGCATTTGGGAAAAATGAAAGTCAGTGCTTACTGCAATTCATAAATCAAAAATCTTGTTTGCAATATATTCTCTTTTAAATCTAAATAGTGACAAGTCCTGCTACTGCTTTAAAAATACATGAAAAGGATTGCATTAATATTTCAATAATCTAATAATGAAATTTAAAAATCAATGTACACTGACTTATTTTTATTATTTTTCTTAAGGAACTTCAGACAATTATGGAAATTATTCTAGTCAAATACAGGAACTATTGATTTTGTTTGTTTGTTTGACTATGGTAAAATAACTTTTCCAGATTAATTTCTGTAGTTTATTTCCAGGAAAAAACAAATACTTTGAGATCTCAATGGCGCTCTACCGGATTTGGAAGTAGCTTTTCTGACGTTATGTTGAATATGTCAAATGAACGAATACTAAACCACCACATTATAATTTGACAAAATTAGAAAACTCACTTTAAGTAAATTTATTTTCACACAAAGGTAGACTTCTTCACTTGAGATATGAGGATGTATATATTTATATGAATCTCTGCCTTTTCACTTCATAAATCACTGAGTTTCTACTTTAGATAGTGGCAATCAAAAACCAATGCCATCTGAAATGCAAAACTGCATTTAATTTAATTTAGTGAAACATTTTTCCTGCTTAGCCAAAATTAATTTATTAGAGTCAGCAGTTTCCACAAGGTGCACACTTGTAATAATATGTGAAGTTTGAATAAGTATTTTTATATCTAGGCCGTGGTAGTTTTGATGTATTCACTGAGCAGTGCAAACACAGAATGAATTGTGCCATCAGGCCAGATTCTCTAGTAGGTCTACAGTATCCTGGAGAGGTATATATTGTTTTTATGATGAAAAAACACCACACAAAACGAAAGAAACAACAACAAAAAAAACCACCCCAAAAACCAGGAAGACAGAATTCTTTACCTTATGGCTACCAAAACAGAGTTGCCTTATCCATTTTTCTGGGCATTTTTTCTTACACATCTTATACCCAGATATATTTCTTATGTCCAGCTGAAGATTAAGATTCATTAGAGGTAATAGATCGTGTTTAACTGCGTGAAAAATCAGAAAAACTGAGAGGCAATGTGTGACAGTTCACAACCTTGTCATCTTAATATGAATTATTGTGGTGCTTTCTGCAGGCTTGAAACACTACTAACATTTTATTCAGCATGAAACAACAATCAATTTGAACGACAGTGAAAACCCAGTGAAAAATTGTTGCTACTCATACAGTGTCAGTTTGATTTTAAATTGATGCTATTTGTTTTAAAAGAGCTCAATAGCTATCAGTTTCATATGATCTTGATTGTGTTGTGTTTTGTTTTGTTTGGTTTTTCCTAGGAGTGAACCATTGCCAGCTTTATTCACTTTTGAGACTCACTAAACAGAGAGTTTCTACTGAGTGATAAATAACACGGAAGAAAACCTCAAAAATGCAACCTCATTTCTGTCTTTTTAGATTTATTAATGAGTATATTTTGCCATTCTATGCCCTCCTAATTGTGGAGTTGCTTAAGACCATATTTACTTCTGCATTGATTGCTTTGCATGTCACATTTTTCGTTATCCTTCATTATTCTATTGTGACCTCTTATTTGTACTCCCTCGTTTGTAATCTAGCATTTTTAAAGGCTGCACTTTGATTTTCTCAGTTGCCAGGAGATATATTCAGTTGTTATTCTCATATTTAAAAAAATATATTCCTAAATTATTCTGCCTCAGATTACTTTTCACAGATGTCTGTAGAACTAATTATGTCATATAAAAAAGAGGCTTAGTTCATCAAAGAGACTGGTTCTGTTTGAGTTTTACCATTAAGTTCATCCAACTATTGGTGTGGTTTTGAAATTTTGAGGTATACAACATTTTCTACTTTACAAGAAATAAATATATTTTACAAATAAGACGAAACTTGAAAAAAATTAGTATTTCCTAAATCCTTATAAATATAGCGAATTTCTTTGTCACATTCATCCATCACTTTGCTAAATTTTCTATTTGGAGTGAGCTAGGGAGGTTTATCTTATACAGTATTCTGTTTGTTTTGTTTGATTCGCAATAGATTTGCTGTAATTTACTGCTGTACATGGAGCCAAGAGGAGGTAGATGATGTGCTCCAAATACAGAAACAGAAAATTATTCACCAAAAAAGGAATAGCAAAGTAATTTGAAAAAATCAAAACGCTTGTGCCTAACACATGCTTCAGACTTGTGTTCTTGGATGCAGAAATTTTCCAAAAATCATTGTCTTCGACTTTAAAAGTTTTCTTTCCCAAGAGAAATATTTTATAATGAACATTTGGCAATGATTATTAAGATAACTTTATTTTCCAATCTTAACCACCCCTGGTGCGACGTGTGCCCATTTCCCCTCATCCTATGACTTGCTATTTGAGAAAAGTGTATAACAGTTCCTCTAGAGCTCTGTTGTGAGCAAAACCAGTCAGCTTCTGACCTTCTTCTTACAGATGCGCTTTTTCTCTGTTTGGCTGTATGATCCACCTGTCATGGTGGCAACTCAGGAAAAGCTATTTAGACATTGGTGGGCATGCTGGCACTGTCACAAAATGGTATAAAAGGAAAACTTGCAAACTTTAAGCAGAAATGTAAATCAAGGTATCAATAAAGAGACAACAAAGTAAAAATTATGAGGTACCATAATAAGCACATGGAATATTGATTAAGGATTGGTGTCTTTCAAGGCAGCTATAGCAGAAATGAAAAGGTCAAGGGAAAGGCAATTACAATGATTAAAAATATCTCACTTTCAAAGGGATGCCAGCCTACAAGACTGTGATGCTTGTAATACTCTCAGGCTTGCTTGGGGCTAGAGATCACAGAAATTAATCTGTAAAAGAACAGATGAATGACTGGCAACGAGCTAGCATTAATTTTCGCAACATCACAAGCAATCTTCAGTCAGGAGCTGATCCGGTTTCATTCCTCTTATATAAAAACCCCTGAGCCTGGAGTTTCATGTCCCCAGAGCAACTGTAGGCATTTGTACATATACATGTAGAAAAAATATGTGTTTCAGATGTCTGCAGTTGGAAATTTTCAGTTCTAACAAATAGGGTTATTATTTTTATGAACAAAGAACATTAAGAAATCACAGGGATTAAATTATGCAAGTATCAATTTACTCTGTCCAAACAAGTAGTGTTACATGTGGGAAATATTCATAAATCAGTATTGATTACACTTCTGCTTCTGACTAATTAGAGCTACATACTTTCAGTTAAAATGTCATGAGTGTAACAGATATAAGCGCCCTGCAGGAGTTCACGAATTTACTTTATTATGTTGCCTGTCCAATGAAAATTTCTTTCTTTGGAGAAGAAAACTCTACTGCCTCGGGTGATAAAACATTACCATACTCCATTTTGTAGCATTATGCAGACCATTATTCAAATGGAATTATTGAATGGAGGAAAAACATCATCATTAAACATTAAAATACTACTGAGGCTCCCAGGTGTGAAAAGGAGAATTCTGTAAAAAAAATGAAAAGCAGAAAACTTTTATTCATGGTGAGCTGTGCCTGACTCAGCATGCCTTTGAAGGGTTTCTTTGATTAGGTAGGGAAATTGATTTAAGATATCTAGCTGATCGAAACATTTCTCTTTCTATTTGTTGTGAGGTAAATTTTAAGTGTTTTAGTGTCTTTACTGTCCAAACTGTGATTTGTTAACTCATTTTGTTGATTCTGACTGCTTTACACTAGTTTTTCTAATTACCATTTGAATTTGAGCATTTTTTTAATAATAAAAAATACGTATTTATTGATGTATATGAGGCATAAATGTTAGAATCCCATAAGTGTCTTTTTTTTTTTTTTTTTAACAGGTATAAGGAACTTGCTGCTATAATGAAAAGAGAAGGAAAAAGGAATGTGTCACTGTTACCAAAAAGGAAAAAAAAACCTGGTTAGAAGAGAGATGTAGGTTAAACTACCAAGGCATAGAACTGGGAAAGAAAGATAAGAGAAAGAAGAGGGAATATGCAGAGGATTCATTAAAAGATAGGGAATAAAAAGTGACAGCTCAGATGGCAGGTAACAGAAGTAACACTAATAGACAAAGCTGAGAAGTCTACAAAACATGGTGTAGTTTGAAACTCATTTGTAGTAAAGTGATTATCTTTCATTTAATGAGCTGAATATTCTAAACTTAGATGGTGTCTTCCCTTTCTGGATGCCAGATGGCTGCCGAAGCTGCTCTATCGCTTCCCTAGTCAACGGGATTGGAAGGAGAAAATATAATGAAAGACATGTAAATTGAGATAAGGGCAGGGAGAGATCACTCAGAAGTTACTGTCATAGGCAAAACAGACTTAGCTTGGGGAAACTAATTTAATTTATTACTAATTAAATCATTGTAGGATAATGAGAAGTAAAACAAAAGTTAAAAACACCTTCCCCCACCCCTCCCTCCTTCCCAGTCTCAACTTTATTCCCAATTCTCTATCACCTCTGCCCAAGTGGCACAGGAAAATGAGGAATGGTTATTATGATCATACATTTCTTCTGATGCTTCTTCCACAGGGGGAGAACTGCTCACACTCTTCCCCTGCTGGGCCCTTCTCATTGGACACTGTCTTCCATTAACTTCTCCAGCGTGTCTTTCCCACAGGTTGCAGTTCTTCCCAAACTGCTTCAGAGTGGGTCCCTTCCACGGGATGCCACCCTTCAGGAATGAACTGCTCCAGCCTGGTGTTGTGACCCACCTCTGATGTTTGGCACCCAGGTTCATTGTTAAAGGACCCCTGCAGCTGGATTAAAGCAAAATGATGCTAAATAACCAATGTAACAATGAGTATTATTAGAACAAATGTTACTCAGTGCTTTTCGATGGATTCTAAAACTAATTCAACAGAGAGTTTTTAGAGGAGCAAAGATAGGTCACTGTTTTTGTGATCTAAATGAGATAATTGATCTAGATTACCCACTCTTAATATCAAAGCAAGAGTAAAAGAAAATTATTGGTTTTAAGCATGGAAAGAACAGTCATTGTAGGACATACAGGAAAAGACTTGGACCATCTTCATAATTAACCAGCTAGTGTGATCTGTTCGTGTGATGTCACGGCAAAAAATATCTGACATTATGTATGGTTTAGTTATGCAAAATCATGAAGTCAGGGCTGCCTGTAACCTTTGAGTGTCAGATAGCATGAGGCCAAAGTTAGCAAGCACAAATAGGAATATGTCACACAATTTAAAAAAAAATTGACTTCAAAAAATGAAGCACTTTGTCAAATGGTGAAGTAAAGCCCACGCCCTCCTTCCCTTCCATTTTTGGAGTTATTAAATTGTGAAATCACGTATCTCTGAATACACTACTTATTTCAGGTGCAGTTTTTAGTCCACATACAGGAATTACTGGGTGAATTTTATGCCTTGTGACAGAATCAGTCACACAGATATATGTTCAATGACTGTTCATATGGCCAATTCACTGAAAATACTTTTTTTGCAGTTGTGAAATAATATTGCAATTTAACATGAGGTGCTTAAAGTGGTCATTTAGAACTATTTGATCCAAATGCTGTAGTTTTCACAAACTCTGAAGTCTAAGGAAAGCCAACAAGTGTCCCTGAGTCTTCATTTTCCCAGTCTTTTGTGAAAAGCATTCATCGGACAAGTAATTCAGAAGAATAATATTGTTTCATAATTCTAAACTATGAAAACGACCACAAGTGGTTAACAACTAGTGGTTAGCAATGGGGAGACAAGATGCACTTTTCTTTGTACTTATTGTTTATTTATATTACAGCATTACATGTCATTGCTTAAAGCGTAAAAGATTTTTTAAGATAAAGCTGTGTGGCAGTGGCCCAGTCTGCTTTTAGTTTCAAGATTCATGAGATTAATTGGAAGGATTATCCTTCAAATGTTAGTGATCCTGAAAGCGAAGCTGAGGGCTAAGCCACTCCCTAAACATGCCAATCTAGGCATCGTTCCTCCCCTGGTTCTGCCTCTTTCATGTTTATGCATTTAAGTCTGGAAAACTCTACTAAGTTTGGTTGTTCATTGGTGGTTATACTCCGTCCCACCTTCACTGTTTTCTTATTGGTTGTATGTTGGTTCATGTCATTTCCCTGATTGCTTAATCCTTATTCCCCGCCCTGTTTTTCTTCTGTATAAAAACCCTTGTCACTCTTGTTTTGTGCTCTTTGTTGGTACCCCTTCAAGTCCCCACGTTCTTCTGTCCCGCCTGGTGGGGAATAAAGGATTGGGAAAACGCCTCAAAGAGTCTTTCCTTCCTTCTTTGCCTGTGCCTTAGCGACCAACTGACGCCTGCTTCACAGCTCCCTGAGGGTTGAGAGCTGAACGCTCCTCAGTGAGCTGCCACCTGATGCCTTTTCAGACCCATTAAGCGGCGGCTAGGATGCTCCGTTCTGTCGCAGCTTGCCCACCGGGCTGCAAGAGGCAAGCGGCCGCGACAATGCTGCTTTCTTCATCTTCACCTTTGATAACATCTGTTTTATAGATGTAATGCCACTACTTATATTCTCCGTAGACCAAATCTGTATTCATATAAAGACAATGCATAAGGTTTTTCATAGTTCTAGCTAATTTTAAAGGATTTGATATGTCACAAGTCATATTGTCTCCTCTAATAGCACATTCCTGATCACTGATTTGTTATCTGGATCACTGAATAAACCAGGTTACTTATATACAGAGATATTTAGCCATAAATTATTATTTATTTTCCTAATAATTTTCTTTTTCAGTATAGTACCCAAACAGAAGTTCTGTGCTTCATAATTTTATGGATATAGAAAAAAATAGATGAAGGTTATTTTTGGGTTATTTTCAGTGGTTGTTACTGAAAGTTTTTAATTCTTTAAAAATAAAAAAAGAATGATCATTTTCATCCTTTCTTGTGTATTTTATTTTGCTGCTCTTACATTCTAGGAGAAACCTTCCAATTTTCATATTACACACTTTTGAGAAGAGATAAGTTGAATTTTTTAAAGGAGTGAACACTATCTGCAACCTAAAGTTGGTTTCATTTTACTTTGAAATGGTTAGTCCAGTTAAGCAATTTTTAATATCATAGTTTGAATTCATTGGAAGGAAATCCCTAATCGCTTAGGAAGATAAAAAGATTTTCCTATCTTCTCTCTTTCATTGATGACCACTGGATCATCTCTTGAAATTTTGAAAATTATAGTTTCTCATCAACTAATATTTTCAGAACAATTGCATTTCATATTTTAGTAGTTATGGTCCCTCAGGAGCCCTGCCATAAAGAGAATTATATGCACCATCAAAAAGAATAACACTTTTTTTCTCAATAAAACCATCCATTTTAAAATCCTGTTTGATTTCTCTGCACATAAATTTTAATATATAAGAATAACAGTTAACAGTATCGATTAATTTTTTTTTAGTTTTTTTGTTTTCTTGAGAATCCATATACCATTACAGTACGGTATTGATCTCTGCCCAAAGCAAATTAAAGCAAATTGATTTTGCAAGCCACAAAATCTATCACAATGTTAATATATTACTAATTGAAGAAGTGGTTAAATAAGTGAACCTCACAGTAAACTCAAGAGCTCAATACACTTAAAACCCAAAAGTCTGGTAAAAGAAATTGCACAAGCAAATTTAGTTTTAATACCGGGACTGCATTATCCATATATGAACTAGGTCAGTGTAAATAACACAGTTTTGTCTCAGTGTCATAGATGCTCTGGAAATCACTGGAAACTTAGGTGACAGTGAATATAAAATCCTACCAGCTTCTCAGATTACATGTAGAGATGCAACCTTTCTTTCCCCTCTCCTCAAAGATGAGCTGTGTAGCTTGTCTTTGTCACCAGGTCATGGTAATGAACACTAAACAATATTTGATACAGAACGATGGCCTTGTAGACATTTTCCCTCATTTTAATCCAACATATTCCACAGAAAATTTCTTCTGGAGATCCCCACACTTTCTGTTCTGCCTTATTCCAATATTTTAACTTATCTAATACTTAAAATATTTGACAAGGCATGAAAACCTGAGTAGGTTCACACAGCTGCTCTAATATAAAAATAGATAAATTAACGTGTAAAGCCTGTGGTGCAGGAGGAGTAACTTGTGTGTCTTTCCTGGCCTCCTTGTCTGCATGCTAACTCTATCACTTGGGCAAAAAATCAGAAAGTTTGTTTTTAAAGATCCTGTAACCTTCATTGTTGCCTTGAGCAGCAGTGAAGAAGTTGACAGATTGCTGGTTCCTATTTGTAGTCAGCAAAACTCCTTTTATATCTCATTCTCTGCCAGAAAAGAAAAGGAAGCTACTCAGTCAAGAAGATATAGTACAGCATTCAGGAAAGCAGAAAAAGAAGTGGGAGACAAAGGGAGCTGATTGCCAGAGTTCGTTATTCCCAAGGGATTGAGTACAGGCAGAAGTAAGTTAGAGCTCAGAATAGTCAGGGCATGTGAAGGAGAATCACAAAAAAGCACTACTTATATTGATAAAAACCCTCTGCAATTCATGTCAATTTCTCTTGCTGCAAAAGTGAATCTATTTTTGTCTTCTAAATACTGTGTGATTTTTAAAATCAAACTCTCATTTCAATTTTTAAATTTCTTTCTCTTTTTTCCCATGATCTTTGAAAAATAAATCTCATAACATCACTTTCATGCCTTCCCAACTTTTTGCATTTTTTTTCCTTTTTGTGCCCTGTAACTTTTAAGATATCTTCCTTAACTTCAGAAGCATTAGCCACTGTCAAAATTACAGTTCTTCACTAGATTCTTTTTGTCACAGAAATAAAATAGGGAACTTCAGTCCTTGTTTAATAAAACCTCAGCTTCTATTCAGGATGAAAATCAGCAAAGAACAATTTTCATATCCTAAGGAATCTTAGACATATATAGACAGTTTCCTCCTAAAATTAGAACGTGACAAAAATTTATTTGTAGAATTAAAAAGACCAGAAGAGATACCAGCAAAGGGAGGTTAAAGGAATTTATTCACTTCCATATGCTGACAACCACGTATATTAGGAAAACTTTCTTTACCAAAACGGTTGTCAAGCATTGGAACAGGCTTCCCAGGAAAGTGGCAATTATTTAAATAACATATTTATTTAAAAAACATCAGATGGGGCACTTAAGAACATGGTTTAGTGGTGGACTTGCCAGTGCTGGATTTACAGTTGGATGCATTGATTTTAAAGGTCTTTTCAAAACTAAATGGTTCTATGATTCTACTCCCTGTCTCCTCATGTGCACTGCTTGCTTCACTGAGACCTTGCCAATTAAAAGGCATAAGATTTCTCTAACTGGCTAAGCCACCACATGATAGCAGTTTTTGCCTCTTCAGCTCTTGCTTGACTTAATTACCTCAGTCTCCTTGAGAGAGGTTGTCATAGCCAGGAAACACACATCTATTTATTTGCTATTTTCTTCTTCCTTTCTGTCCTCCCCCATTCTTAAGCCTCAAACTTTATTTGATGCATCTTGAATGTTAGATAAGTTCTTGAGTATAAGACACATGTTATCACTATGACTGAATTTCATGAAATGTATGTAATTTCGACAGAAAAGAAGCCAAGTCTGAAATATTGTAGATTAATACTGTTATCAATATAATTTTTGCTATAATCTGTCATATATAGATAGATGTTATTTTTCTTTTATTTGTATGCTGATATATAGATGTTTATAAGATAAAATAATATGAAATAAATATTTTAAACAATTGAGCTATTTACATTAAAATGGAGAAACTTCAGAAGAGATATGCAAAAAAAAATCAAACATATGAATGGATTTTTAACTGTGGAAGACAGAAGAAACACTAAGCTACTTAAATTGCATTAAATAAGATTTAGTTTAGATATCAGAGAACCTTTTAGTAATTTCAAGATTAGGGAAGCAATGGTGTTGCCTGAGGAAGTTGTGAAATCTTACATAAATTCCACCCTGAGCATCTGCTGAAAATTACATAAATATTGTTGTTCATTCCTAGAGGCATGCCTTGCACTAGAGACCTCCTGAAGTCCATTCTAGTTCTGTGCTATTAATGTCCTATTTGGGGGAGAGGGTAGGGAAGGGGAGAGAAGGGGAGGTGAGGCGAGGCGAGGCGAGGTGAGGCAAAGCGAGGTGAGGTGGGCTACAGGAGTGGCTTCTTTGAGAAGCTTTCCCCAGGTCCAACAGAACGAAATCCAGGTGGATCCATGGTGGACCCACCACAAGGCCGAGCGCATCAGTGATGGTGGCAGCACCACAGGGATAAATTATTTAAGAGAGGAGAAAAATCTTCCACATCCTGAAGAGAGGAGCGAGACGCAGCCCTGCAGACACCAGGGTTGGTGAGGAAAGAGGGCAAAGAGGTGCTCCAGGCATGAGAGTGGATATTCCTCTGCAGCCCATGGTGCAGACAGACCATGGTGAGGCAGCTGTGCCCCTGCAACCCATGGAGGTCCACAGTGGACCTTCAGCCTGTGTAGGACCCCTGCTGGAACTGGTGGATGCCCAAAGGAAGCTGTGACCCCATGGGAAGCAGGTTCCTGGCAGGACTGGTGGCCCTGTGGGGGACCCACACCGGAGCACTTCGTTCCTGAAAGACTGCACTCTGTGGGAGGGACTCATACCTCCAGCCCATGGGAAGGTTCCATGTTGGAGAAATTTGCAGACGAATAGCTATGAAAATTATTTTGTCTCTTCTTTTTACTTCAGTTGTGATTAAGGCTGTTCTTTTCAATTCCTTTACTTTTTGATTGATATAATAAACAATGCACCTTTTTGCAAAGCATTAAAGATATTCTCTTCAGCATTTCTTAGCTGTTGTTTGACTCAATTGTTTATTTTATAAGGTTGTTCTGCATGGCTGATCCAGAATTTAAATGGAAGTTAAACACTAAAGATGATCCTTAACCCTCTGTTATCTAAACTGATACCCTCCAACAGTTAATCTTTTTCTTTTGTTTAATAATTGACTTCTATTTAGATCTCTTTACTGGTTTTAATAGTTATAATTTTACTGTGAAGTATTCGGTTCACATCAGAACAATTTGCATTATATTGCACTTTTGGCACTAATTTTCACAATCACCTCTTTTGATTTTTCATCCTAGGTATGAGTTACACAATCTTAGATGGGTTTAAACTGTTAGACAGTACTTCCACTTTATACTTACATAAAACAAAACTAGGAAGAGGCAGAGTGTTATTTGAGGATTTAGAAGGAGCTGGAATAAGTGGCTCTATATAAAGGAACAAATTGAAGAAAGCTTTTCCTCAAACATCTGTCAGGCTGAAAAACATTAAGTCATGACAAAGTGCCAGGAAATATTCTGCAAAAAAGTTATAGAAACATGTTTTCCTATGAAAATTGTACACAATTTACTAGTTCTTCAGCATTTTTCAGCTACTACAGGATAAATAAAATCTACTTGACATACCATGGGGCAGAATAATTTGTGGGTGGGGAAGAAAATTGCAAACTTGTAGGTTTTGCCAGATTGATATAACCCCCAAAACTGGCTAAATAATGCTTCTCATCTTTATTCATATCCAAATATGCTCAGAGTGATGAATTAGTCATCACATAAGACAATCAAAATCCCAATTTTGTGCTTCCGTGGCACCAGTACAAATGTCAGGGCTGCTTAGTTAGCCATGAGGAATAAACATTTATGAATGAAATCTACTTGCTAGAAACAAGGCAGTATAGACAATCCCTGTGAATGAACTGAATTGCATCCAAGGAATATATAGCTCTTTTGGCATGAGTTTCTGTTTCCAGCAAAAACAACCTTGCAAAGCTCAGAGTAACATTCTTAACTAATTGCTTAGTTTTCTAATTATCAATATTAGCTAATTGCTTTGGCCTGCAGCCAATACTAGCTGTTTTTATGATTCTTCACAGTCTTGTGAGTTGAGTTGTACTCTTTTAAAACTGCCTACCGTATCAAAATCCCGTAAGAAAATGCAATGGCATCCTTTACCCTGCTCAGCTTCACTTCAGAAACAAATATATTTTTTCTGTCTGCTTATAACAGCATATGAGCGTATATCTATACAATTTTGTCAAAGCTGTACACATGGAAATATTTTGTTGCTTTCAGTTGAAGCCCATGACACAAATTACTTGTCTCTACTTTTTGCATTGACTTAATGCCTCTTCTAGGCCAGCCAAACAGTAAATATCTGAACAAACTTATCAATTCTTCTCATAACTCCAGTGTGCTGCATTGCTGGAGGAATTCCAAATACATTTGAGCTTCAAAATGAGATTTTCTTCCAACTTTGCAAGGAAGATAATTTTCCTATCTCAGTGTAATTTCTCACACAATTGAGTAGTTGAATACATTTCTTCTTGTTTTATTGTCAGCTGAAGTATCCAATTATTCTAAAGTATCCAAAGCATTCTGCTAATATTCTGTAGTAGATTTAGTGTATAATAATCCTAAATGTATTGCAAATAATTTTAGAAAGCTTAATGTTGTTTAATTTTGAAATTATTTTTGACTATTTTGGGGGACAGTTCAAGCTTGATCTTTTCTTTGCTGTACATTGGTTAAATGTTTTGGTCATCTTTTCCTATATGGATACACTTGGCTATGTAAACCCTATCGTAGACAAATTGTAACGAAGTTTAGCATTAAAAGCTTTATGACATATCTGCTTAAGCCATTTTGTATTTCTCCATATATGAGTCTCTCGTATATGTTTATTTTACATATGTTGTCTGAAAATATTCTTACTTAGATTTCTTTCAGGCCGATGTTCTTTTTCCAGTGTTCTTTCACACTCCATATAATCATTATTTTTAATATTGCTGGATAAATATCAGCAGAGTATAAGTAAAAATAAATCAGACAGTTGCTTTCTATCATGAAGTACTGTTGGTCCTGATACTACCTGGACACACTACCTGGAAATGCTGGTCTATAAAATTCTTCGATGACAAAAATTTATAGAGTTTTCTGAATTTTTATTTAATAAATGATTTTGATAAGTGCTGGTGACCTTGTGTTCTCATCACTTTATATGGATATACAAAATATATGTATCATGTTTCATACATATATGTGTGTGTATATATACATATATAAAAAATTGAATACGTATATAAAGTGACAACAACAAATATAGAAAGTTTTCCCACTTTATTGATTTCCTTCCAGTACCTGAACTAGAGCTGTGGTAAACTTCTGCATTGCATCTTCAGTGAAGGTTTGAAATGTCCAGATGGTGGGAATTTTTCCTTTCCAGGCCTTCCTCTGAGCATTTAAAGTAGGATTCATTTCACATAGCATTAGATGTTTAATATACAGATGGGTACTTCCAAGTGAATCAGTCTGAATTCATTTACAGTCAAAGACACAATTAAGTTGTCTTAGTTAATGTTTCCTCTTATCTGCTGCAAGCATCTTCAATAAGGTGAGACAAAATGCGCTCTACCAGTGTTCATCTCTCTAAACTGTCTAGAGGCAGAACTCTGGTTCAATAGTTAGACGAATCCTTCCTCTAAGTTCCTTTTTTGGTCTTTCTAAGTGTGTGACTTCTTGCCAAAAAATATGATAAACACCCTGAAACAGAGTTTCATCTGCATTTCTTCTCATCTGTAAAGATGATCCAAATTCTAACAACGATTCAAGTTCTTGTGCTTGATCATAATTAGTTCTTTAAATGTTTCATACAAATTTAAGTGACTGTGTTTTTTTAGCAAGCTCACAGAAACAAGGCCTGGATATAAACAGACAGCTAATAAAACATTGCCCCACACAGGAACCTGGAAATCTAGGGAAAAATAAACTAAGCGTGAAATACTGTTTATTGAACATTTTTTTTCCCATGCACAAATACCAACTGGTTGATGCAACCACATTTTATTTAAAGTGAAAAGCCAGAAAATTTGACCAAATAGACGTAACAGTCAGTGCGAAACACATCCCTCACTGCTCTCTGCACTAGTGAAGTAAGTGCTGGCAAGCTGCTGCTTCCTCACCTTGCAGTGGTGCCCCCCTCAGACAGGGACTGTACAGTTTCCAACGCCACAAAGTCTGATCTGGCCCGACAGCACTGCTCAGGCAGGAGCAGCTTCCCCTCGTGTGCCTCTCTTCTGCTCTCGGCACCAGACCTCCCATGACCTGATCCCTGTCCCAGTGCTCTCCTTCTCAATCTGCTCAGCACTTGCTGCATTCCCACCAGCAGCTCTAGCTAATTGCTGCAATATTCCTAAACTTCTTTCTTGTCTTTTTTTCTCAGGTTAAAATAAATTTATTACTTATGACTAGCAGTTTATTGAAAATAGGAAAATATTAGCAGACTTGACTGTCTTGTAGCTCAAAGGAAACTAAAGTGCAATCTCTCTTTAGAGCTCAAGACACACTCCTAAAAAAGTCTCTGATTTGTTTTCTTTCTGCTTCAGACTTTCATTTTGTTCCTCAGAAGCTCTTGCTTTCTATAGGAAGGCATAAAAATAGCTGCCCAGATTTTCACACATTAAGACAATTAAACGTTTTTAAAATACTTTCTGATATACTTTCTTTTTTAATAGAAGTGCCTCCAAATGTAGTGAAAGAGCAAATGGAAAGCAGTATTTCACCCCTACCCATTGGTTTCTTTCTGTTTATTTGCTTTTCTCTCTGAAGGATATCACCAGAGCAGAATTTCTTGGACAGAAGAAAGGGTAGAGAAGGAGCATATGGACAGCTTGCTTTGTCTTCTGGACTTTAATCATAGGACTTAAATCTGCTTACTACTTAAGTCAAAGAAAAACTCCTAGAAGAATCTCTAAATAGATGGCACCCATTTAAGCCAAAATTTGTGGATCAGCAAATTTTCTTTCCATTTTTTTTCTTCGTCTTCTTTTTTTTTTCCTTTTTTTTTTTTTTTCTCTTTGGCACTGCTGCTATTGCACAATGTCAGGAAATAGCCTTCCCATTCAGCACAGAATAATATTTTCACTGATCCTTGAAAAACAGCTGCTACTTGGCTAAGATTGGGTATATTCCTAAAAATACCAATGTGCAAACAACTATTAACCTTTTAAAATTGTGCTCCACATCTAGTGGCATTTGTGTTTGAATCAGATTATATCTTTAGAAGCTCCAGTTAGAATGTGAAAAACAGACCAAACCAAAGGTGAAAAACAGCAAATCAAACTTTAAAAAACAACAAATAAACAAACACACAATTTGGTAGTTTAGAGAATATAGCAGATGCTTGTTCTTGTTTTTTTTTAAGGTGGTTTAACCACTGAAGAAGATGTCAAAATAATAGTAACCGTGGGTTATACTAAATCTATTTTTGGAATATACTTGGTAATGTTTTAAAGAGTAGCAGAGGCAGATGGTGTATGGCCGTAATGATCAGCCTTGTCTTTAACGACTTCTACATGACAGAATTGGGAAACTTTAAAAGTTATACTTTCAGGTGGGTTGAGATTGTTTGCCCAGAAGACGAGTTCTGCCAAAAGAATAATAATACTTTTCTTATACACGTATGCATGTGTAGTGAAAACTACTCTGAGCTGTATTTTCTTTCCTAATGCACTCCATAAATGCACAGTAACAAACATGGAAATAAAAACATGAAGTAATAATTAGGAGGCATATTTTTGTTGTATGTTTTTCATGTGCTACCAAGCTGTGGAAGGTATGACCTTCCTTTAGGACATCTAAGTGCAGTGAGTAAAACCTTACATTCAACAGCACTTGAAATCAACGAAACTATTTTGACTGCCCTGTATTTTTCTTCAGGTTAATGTTATTTTTCTTCAACGGCATAGCAGCCAGTGCTGCATCAAATCAATTCAACTGTAGGAAATCCAGTCACATTTGGGTTGTAAAATAGCCAGATCAGACATGATTGGTATATTGAATTATCTGAAGATTCCTGTGGTTGAAAAGAGAATAGTTTATCCTGTCATAGAAAAAGAAAGCTTCATTTCCTCATATCCTGGGGATCCTATGCTAAGGAGAGAGTCACTGACCACTTTGTGGCAGGAAAAAATATTTAATGTTCAAGGACAGTTTGCTTTTACCAGACAGGAGCTGGCAGAATGACTCACAAATTACAGTCGTGATGATATTTACTGTCAACAGATTTGACACTGCAGAGGACGTGACTGTGATTCTTTGAGAAAGCCATGCAAGTGATTTTTCCCAAAGTAAAGGTACTTATAAACATTTATATGTATGCATCTATGCCTGTGTATGTTGTTTTTGGTTTTCTTTTTTTTAAAATAATATATTATTCCTTCTTGGAAGGCAGAGATGAATAAGGCTAGAACAGAAAGGGAAGAATTGCTCCCCCCTCCCCACCCAACCCCAGGCATTTTGCTTTGCTCTTGAAAGCATCCTTGGTTAACTTTCAGAGTCATGCCGAACCTTGAGAAATATAAAATTGTTGTTTAAGTACTGTTTATTACAGCTAATTACAACCAAGCAGTCATCTTTCAGAAGAGTCTTCCTACTGATGGTGCTTTTCTAAAATATTTTCTAGTAGCTTTGCAAAATGACTGCACATCACAGCTACTTTTCCCAGAAACAGACTGAGAAAAATCTAGCCTCTGAAGAATTAAAATAAGCCCTATTTTTTTAATTGACTTTCAGTCTACAAACATAGATCTAGAAATACAAGTAGGACACAATCCACTTTAACCCCTCCCCTAGTAGTTTCACATTTTTTCCTGTTTGTGAGACACTGGCTGAACTGTGTTAAACTAGTCTGTTCCACTGCACAAAATGCTGGGGATTTACATTATATTCTTCCCAAAGAGAATTAAAATTAATGTTAATTTCAATTTTTTACTTCATATTAAATTCTATAACTTAGAAGTGTTTGAGAGTATATATCATGCCCTCCCTTTTTCCTCCCCTTAAAAAGAAAAAGCTATGCATGATGCCAGAAGCCTTTCAAGGTATACCCTGAAGGGTTTACTTCAGATCCCAGTTTCTGAGGTGAAAAAACTTGCACATATCTTGCTGGAAAAACAGGTAAGGTAAAAAAATCATGACAAATATATATACCATTGCTGCAAAATTCAGTGTGATCCTACAATGCACTTAATCACAATTAGCATAAATTAATAAGTGTAATTGCATAAATAAAAGGAAAAATAATGATCAGTTCTGACACCCACAGTGTTTGGTTGAAATGAGCCTTTTGTACTGATTGAGACAGAACGTGATTTTTGAACAAAGTCTTAGTGAATATAACAGTATCCTATTTCTTGTTCTTCCCATTGCCTCTTCCTTTATTTTATCAATGAATAAAATTTCCCTCTTATCGCAAAGGAATACAGTACTCATTTAAAATAGAAACATAATTGTGCTAACTTGTTTGCTACTGATTTCAGTATCAGTTAATCTTAAAATTAGCACTTTTTTTTCCCCCTAATGACTTGTTGAATATGTTCCCTGTGAAACACGTAACATGGTTAAAAGCTACAGCAGACGGAAAAAAATTATTATATCTAATGTTTTAATGGCTGGCACAGTGAAAAGCTGCAATATATAAATTCATATGGTTTTTCCTCTCTCTCAGACTTTAAGCATATTTAATTTACAGTGTTCAAAATTCTTCCCATGCCTCTCTGACAGTTAAACAGTATATCAAAGTCATTCCAAAAGACACATGTAGGCAAAAGCAAAGTAAAAAACCCACAAAACTGTTTGTATCAGACAACAGGAGGACCCAAACACCGTCTTTTTTTACTTTATTCAACATTCATATTGTGATCAAAATTATATAAAAAAATACTGCTAATGAAACATGCTTCCGAAAAATTGCCCAGAGTCAGCTTTCTTTTTCTCCCAATCTGTCTTTTTATAGGGGTGGTTTATAACATGTCAGCTTTTATTTTACTTCACGCGTATGAGGTATCAAATATTTGGTGTATTTAAATCTGTGCCATTGCTCTGATCTTTATGCATGTAATTGTCCATTGAAATTAAAATGATGTGAATGTACCAGTTTTCCTGCAATGTGTTACTCCAGAATACTTCAGTACTGTGATAAAATGAGTGCTACCTCCTACATTTCCACTTGTTTTTTCCATATCTTCCCTACTGGAAAGAAGCATGTCTAAAATTTGTTGGTCTCCATAGCTCATGCTTAACGCTCTGAGAAGCTGGGTACATGAGAAGGACAAACATTCACAGCAGTGAATTTAAACTCTCCCTTGTCAGAGGACTACCCTTGGTATCAAAGTTACCTCAAAAAGAAACACCATAGAAGACAGATCAGGTTGAGAGACCTGTCGATCATTATGCTGGCCTGAACAGAGTTCTCTTAACTCTCAAAATATTTAATTTCCCCTAAGCACTATCAATTTGATATAGTATCAACTACTCTAGCATTGCTGAGAGGGTAAAAACTAACAAGGTTTTTCTAAGAAAATAATCTTGTAGCAGTTAGTCAACCCAATGGAATTTTCATTAAAAGAAACAAGAAAGCAATTTGTATTTGTGGAAGGTGAATATGTAATCACCAGAAAGGCAAGGTGTGTGCGCCACACTATGTCCTTGTCGTAGTCCAGAAAAAAGGACAGGTGGATGGATATTCTGACATGCAAAACCAGCTTTCAGGTAAAGGCAGTTAAACCATATGTTTTGTTATACTAGCCACTTCAATTAAAAAAACCTAACATAGTATTTGCAGTGTCTGCAACAAAAGAAGAATATTTATCTTTCTAAAAGAACTCCAAAGAATCCACATTGACTGACGACAAATCCTGCCATGATCACTGGAGCCTTACACAGGATTCAGTCAGTCTACCTAGACTGTTTTCCAAACAGCTCTCTGAGAGCAACCTCAAGACTTGACTCACTACATTCATAGAAATACCCTAGAAGCATTTTCTTCGGCATAGAGAGAGGTTGAAGCACCTGCGCTTTTTAAATTTATTAGTATGGTGCTAGTCAGTTTGAAAAATTCAGTAAAATAAAATAGGAATAACACATTCTGAAACAGACATTTTTCTGATTTTGTATTCGAACAAAAATTTAAGCAGTAGAAATTGTTAATGAATTAATATTTTTTTAATTGGGATAAAATCTCACCATTTTCATATTTTCTTGGATTTGGTTATTTTTGGGCACTGTTTATTAATTTGGTTTTGTTTGGTTTTTTGCTTGTTTTTTTTTTTTTTTCTATTTGCTCTTTCTCTATATTTAACCAGAATATTTCTTGACCTCAATGACTTGTTTTACCAAACCTTCTTATATCAACACCACCTTTTCTAATGAAACAATGCCTTTGGCCAGACATGTTCCAGCAAAGTGGTTTTAACAACATGACATTTAAAGACTGTTTACACAAGAAACCCCTCTCAAATGGGAAAAGAACATCATTATGGTCTTGTTCACTCACCCCTTTTCTGCCTCTGGTCATGTCATTGTTGCTATCATAGCACTGCTCTCTGGTTCTGGTCTGAGTGGCTCACACTCTGCAACTTGATATTAGTCAATACTGTTTGGAGATTGGGAGCTGTTTAAAATAAAGAATTAAATCAAATGTCTGACAGCAGTCTGAAAATCCATGCTCTAGCCAAAATGATTCGCCTACATGGGTATATGAGACTCTGAAAACAGTCTTATGCCAAGGCTATGACAAACTACTTCAGCGGACCATAGTTCAGTTTCTAAACTGAAAAAGAAGTTAGGCTCCAAAATGCAATTGACTCCAGAATAATGAATGTGTGGAAAAGTAATTGGTGTTCAAGTCGAATATGGAAGAATTGTTTCTTCTGGTGAATGTTCAGTTCAATCTTCATTGCTTATTCCACCCTTGGTCTCCTGAGATGAGGCTTCTTTCAGAGCTGCCAAATATATTGAAAATGACTTGCAATTTATTTAGAAGGCAAGTACCCCTGACTTGGGTTGGATTTGAACTAGAGCAGAGACACTGAAAGTAAGTACCAATAGGTTCTATTAACAGCAATTTCTTGGAAAAAATACCCACACTTATTAAACTTATATATTTATCAATTGGACTGCAGGATAAGCTCATGTATATTTCTGGAATTTGTGAAGCAAATTGTAATGCATAATATCCATACTCAGCAAAATCTTAAGCAGAGTTTTTTGCAGCAAAGCTACATATTGTGTGCTCATTAGTATCTGCTATAATAATATTAATCACACCAAATGAAACCTGGTAGGTCCTAGCTGATGTCTGTTTTTCTAAATGGTTTGAAGGTGGTGTTTTCAAGTCTGTTCACTGCAGACCCTGTGTTTCAACACATGGTTATCCCTCAGACAAAAAGCAAGAGCAAAGCAAATCAAGCTTTTCTTTTTTTTCCAGGTGTCCACCAATAACCATGCCTTTCAGATCAATAGCTTCTCTTACTGGAAGAATGTAATACAAAAGAAAATTGACAGGCAGCTACCTCTTTTGACTGAGCAACTCATCGAGCAGATTTCTAGGCATACTTCTTTGAAAACATATATATAACCTTTATCCTGTGGGAGGTTCTGCATGGACAGGTCTACTGGAATTTTGTTGCCCTCTAGGTTTTTAGAGATAATGGGCTCAGACAAGGCCTGTGAGTCTGCTATCAGAGCTATAATTGCAGGATTGGGACTTTTATTGCTCTTTCTTTCACCCTCTGTATTTACAGGTACATAAACCTACTTGAAACACTTGTTAACCAGAAAGCTTATCTGCTGTGCTTTAGCAGTACAGCACAGACATTATTACAAGACGGAAGTTGAAAAATTGGTTGGACTACTTGGAAAACACTTAAGTTAGTAAGACACAGAAACACCTGTGATTCCATGTCCATATAATTAGTCATGTCTGAGACAGGTATGTAGGTAGGTAGGAAGATAGATATAGATGCATACATAATTTCTCGGACATTTTACCTTTTTTTTTTTTTTCTGAAAAGTAACATTTCACGTTATAATAAATAAACATATGGAAATTCCAAAAATCTTTCAAGAAGTAACAATATACTCCAGGGTAATGACAATGCAGTGAAAGCTCATTTTGACTTCTAATACTCAGTAAGTCACTCTCTAAAAAATTTCAATTTGTGGCGGTGACCCAGTCAGCTTTCAGCTTTAGGGTGCATGAAATAAACTTGAAGGATTACCCTTCAAATGTCAGTGATGCTGAGAGTGAGGCTGAGGGCCACGCCACTCCCTAAATCTGTCATTCAAGGCAGTGTTCCTCCCCTGGTTCTGCCCCCTTCATGTTTATTCAAGTTATGTCTAGAGAGTTCTTCTGTGTTCAGACATTCACTGGTTGTTGTATTTGAACCCGCCTTTGTTGTTATCTTATTGGATGTTAGCCAGTACATGTCGATCCCTGATTGGTTTCCCCTTATTCCCCACCTTGTTCCTTTGCTCGTATAAAAACCTGTTGTCACCCTTTGTTCTCGCTCTCTTGTCGGCACCCCTTCTGTCCCCACGTTCCTCCGTCCCGCTTGGCGGGGAATAAAGGATTGGAATAACGCCACAGAGAGTCTTCTCTCCTTCTTTGCCTGCGCCTCCGCGACACGTTAACAACTGCCTGCCCACGCAGCTCCCTTAGGGTGGAGAGCTGAGCGCTCCCTAAGGAGTCTGCCACCTGACGCCAAGGACAGACCCCCTTGGCCAAGGGCCTCGGTCACTCCGATCCAGTCGCAGCTTGCCTGCCAGGCTGTGAGAGGCAAGCGGCCGTGACATCCATTCAAAGATGTCTTTAAAAAGCTGATTTTAAAAATATATTATAGATAATATTCTCTATCTAAATAATTATTTTGCAGATTATTTCCTCCCAAATAATTTTTATAAGGATGATTACACACCTATCTCCTCACAGGAGAAAGAAATAGATATGGATTTACAAATGACAAGAAAAAAAAATTTTGGCTATTCTTGTAACGATTTTGTTTCAGTTTCATCAAAAGCTTAATAGAAATACATTTAGTAGTGGAATTATAGATCAGGGAATCATTGCTTTTGGTCACAGTATCAGCAAGAGCTCAGGAACTCCAAAACTTTCACCTTTTTTGTCTATGCTTTGAAAAAATTCAGGCCACTGCGAGGACATGTCTCTTTCCCCATTTAATTTTTGCTTTCTGCATTTTACTTAATTGCAGGATATATCCAAAGAAGGGTTGCAATAAATCAAAGGGGAAATAAAAAGAAAATGATACCACTTTTTAAAATTCCTTTTATGATTACACAAATATTAGTGTTTATAGCATGAAGCTGAGTCAGGAGAGGTTTAGGCTGGATATTAGGAAAAGATTTTTCTCCTAGAGGGTGGTTGAGCACTGGATGTCCTCAGGAAAGTGGTCACAGCACCAATCCTGCCATGGTGTGATTCTTGGGATGTTTTGTGCAGGGCCAGGAGTTGGACTTGATGATCCTGATGGGTCTTTTCCAGCTCAGCATATTCTATGATTTTATAGTAAGCCAGAATGTGTCTTGTGGATTTACAGTTTTCGCCCTCAGTCAGTGAGGCCAAAAATGAATTTTAGCAGCCAAAGTCTTGTGAAAAACAGAGAAGCTAGAATTACAACCTATTCCATGTGTACCTCTCCAATGCCAAAAAATATGGGGAGGCAAATAGATTGCTACGGCAGCTCTCCATTATCAGAGAATCCCCCCTTTACTGAACTAATCCTACAGCGCCTGTTAAAACGGCTTTACGGCTTTAATATACTGGAAAGTTAAGACCAGTGGGAGTCTGGAGATTTGGAACAGTAAAACCTTTCCAGATGGAAAAGCTTCTATGATATATCAGGTTCTCTCAAGCAACACACAAATGTTTTCAAGAGAGGAAAAAAAACCTCCACAAAAAGAAAAAACAAACAAACAAACAAACAAACAAAAAACTTTAAAAAAAAGACAAAAGTGAGGGAAAGAAAAGCAAAAGGGAAAAAGAAGACATTTTGTATTTTGATTTTTCATTTAAATCTTCATTTCACATTTTCATTTGGCGTATGTGATTTAAACTTCAGTTAAATAAAAGAGGTCACTAGGGAGAAGAGATTTTCTCAGACACACTCAGAATGGTTTGATCATCATTCAAATACTGATGAACTAAGAGTGTTTACTTGCCCACAAAGAGAATATTTTGTCATTCACCCGGCTCTTAAAAAAAAATTTTTTAAACTAGAGTCCTTTGAACATAGTTATGAGCGTGGCAAGGATAACAAACAAGATGCTAGTTTGCATTGCTAGAAGTAGCTAATTTAGATGGAATACATTTTTGAACTGTTTTGAATAGATTGAAATTTGAATTTTGAATTTTAAATTTGAAATTTCCTTTAATTTCTTCTATGGGATGAGCCTACATTCCTCCTATGAGCACAATACTGAAATGTACATGCTTGCCTCCAAAATTATTACAAATTAAATCTAACGGGAGTCAGTCCTGTGTGAATCATACAAGTTATAGCAAACACGCATGCATTTGTGTGTGTCTGTGTTGTGGTTTTACCCCAGCTATAAACCAAGCCCCATGCAGCCACTGGCCCACTCCTCCAGCAGCAGGACTGGCAGGAGAATCAGAAGGGTAAAAGATGGAAGATTCGTGGGTTGAGATAAAGTGAGTATAATAGGGAAAGCAAAAGCCACTCATGCAAACTAAGCAAAACAAGGAATTAATTCACTGCTTCCCATGGGCAGGCAGATGTTCAGCCATGTCCAGGAAAGCCAGGCCCCATCATGCATAATGTGACTTGAGAAGACAAACACCATTACCCCAAATATCACCCTCCGTCTTCCTTCTTCTCCCATGTAATGAGACTGTGCATTATTTTATGTGGTATGGAATATTCTTTTGTTCATTTTGGCTCAGTTGCCCTCTCTGTGCCTCCTCTCAACTTCCCATGCATCGCCCGTCTCCTCGCCAGCATTGCAATATGAAAAGCAGAAAAAGCCTGGGCTCTGTGCAAGCACTGCTTAGCAATAACAAAAACATCTTGATGATCAACCCTGTGTTCAGCACAAACCCAAACCACGACCTCATAACAGCCACTGTGAAGAAAATTAATTTAAGCCTAGAAAAAACCGCACAGTCTGTAAAATCTTACATTTCTATTTTGCACTGGGATTCTGTCATGAATCAATGCATATTAAAGACTCTTTTTTTGATGGATATCTTTGATGAATGTTGAATTCAACTAATCTAATAGACCAAAGGTCCATATATTGTTCTGTACACAAAGAAAGAAATCCACTATGCATTCCTCTTTATTATGTAGTAGGGATGTTCAAACTTCCTGGACTTAAAACATGAATAGAATAGTTTTAACAGATTTAAGTACCACCGTGATTCGTATAACCTAAAGTTCATTTCAGGGAAAGTACAAACTAAAGTACATTTCAGGGAAAATACACTAGTAACCAAAAAAAAAAAAGGAAAGTAAGCAAGCTCCTCCCATATTATTCGTTGTGGGTGAGACGTCATACTGGGTGAGTTGTTGCTCATCATCCCCACTGCATCATTAAATCTTCATTTTATAAAGTGATGTCAGATTCCATCACTATTTGGACAACACCCCAGTGAACACAGTGACTGAATATATATATACATATTAAAAGACTTTCTCTTTTAATGCTGTACTTACATTTTACATGGAATCAAATGCCAGTAGAGTAAAATTTTCAAACCTAAACCCCCACATTCTCTTTGCAAGAAATGTTATTTTACCTTGCTATGGTAAAACACGCATTATGGGCAATCAGCTAACAATGTATATCTAGCTTCATATCTTTGAATTAATGTTTAGACCACTGATAAAGTTACAGCTCCAAGATGATTATGATGGAAGGATAGTTTAGACATATCTCTGATAGCTGTTGTGGCTGAACCCTAGTCAGCAACTAAGTGCCATGAATCTGCTCGCTTACTCCCCCCATGCCCTGGTGGGAGGGAGAGGAGAATCAGAAAAAGATAACATCCATGGGTTGGGACAAGAATGGCTTTATAATTGAACAAAATTAAAATAAACTATAAATAAAAAATACTAATATTAATACTACTAATTGCAATGAACAGGAGATAGAGAGAGATAGAAATCAAGACAGACAAGTGATGCACAATACAATCTCTCACCACCCACTGACCAATGCCCAGCCCATCCTGTAGCAGCTATTGTCCCTTTCTGGCCCAATCTCCCGGTTTATATACTGAACATGAAGTTCTACAGTATGGAATATCCCTTTGGCCAGTTCAAGTCAGCTCTCATGGCAATGCTCGCTCTCAGCTTGTTGCGCAGATCTGCACTGGCGAAGCATGAGACACTGAAAAGTCCTTGACTTAGGGTAGGTATTGCCCAGCAAAAACATCAGTGTGTTATCAACATTATTCTCATACTAAATCTAAAACACAGCACTTTACCAGCTGCTAAGAAGAAAATTAACTTTATTTCAGCTGAAACCAGGGCAATAACTTTGCACTAAAAGCTCACTAAACACTCAAATAACAAATGCGTAGTCACTTTAAAATCACTGAAACTGGAATAGGTAGTTTAACATTAGCTTGAGTACATCAACACAATGCTTCAGACACAGTGGTGTAGGAACGTGCCTTATACATAGTTTATGATCACGGCCACTCCTATTGATCTGACGAACATGAGCTGAAAGCCTTGGGAAGAAAGAGCTAAATGTTTCCAAATGAAATATTACCCCATTCAAAAGATATGGATCAAAAGTGTTATTTTTAAAGGGCCTTTGCATATTTCTTTCTGGAGAAAGTGCATACAGAAACAGTACAAAAATCAGAGAAATTAGTAATGTGACCTAGGTTATTAAAAAGGTGCTATCAAGAGTCATAGAATATAAAAATATGCTGCCCATCTTACCAATATGCCAAAATAACCTATAAAAAAATGACTATAGCTATTCTTGTTTCTCTCCTCTAGTGATAACAAATACAGATTGATGCATTCTATTTCTTGTGGTAAAAGTAACAATATTGGCTGTAATGGTCAATCGTTATAGGTACCATTAATCAGGTTTGAATTCTAAGGGCCAGCTGCCTTTGTATCTGACAGAGCAATTCTGCAGCATTGGGACAGAAAAGAGGCAGTGGTCAGCAGGAGGAGCCGCAGCATCAGCGGGGAGATGGTACCCATGGAAATAAAATAATCTTGCAGGCTGTCTAGAAAGAGCAGTGGCTGCTGCACTGGAGGCAGGTGAGAGGAAGAAACAAGCTATAGGGGTTGCAAAAAGCCTGAGCTGTGGAGGGTCTGGCAGGCATTTTGTTTTCAGGTTCATTCTTTTTCAAGAGAGAGAGAGAAAAAAGGGCTAAAAGTGAAATGAAATTAAGAATGTCTCTCTTCCAGGAAATTTGGACTTGGCAGTATTTGCTTTCCTCACATTTGAATATTACCGGAGGGAAAGAAAATTACAGAAGAAAAAGGAGAGAAAAATGAGTATTACTGGCATCACCCATTCCTTTATGGTGGATGTGTATCAATGAAGAAATGCAATCTTTCTGTGCCGCAGTGGAATTTCACTGTGATTATAGAGCAGGCAAAATGCAGTTAATAACTATGCCAGATGGAGATTCATCTGCTGGGATTCACTTTAGAAATTGAGAAATTATTGGTAAATATGGGCTCTGTCTTTTTAAATTTAAGATCTTGGGAAATACTGACAACCAGTTTTGATGTTTAGCCAGGAGAAAGAGTTATCTTGAGGGATAAGGTGATAGGAATGTTAATTTGAGCAGAGACATCAAAAGCTATTTGCATGCTAATCAAGTCAGCAGTAGCAAAGCCTCCAAATTCAGTGTACATCAGCTGAAGTTCTCACATAAACAAGTTTCTGCCTCATGAATGCTTGAGTACAAAGCCATACAAAACTGAATTATTTGAAACATCATCTTGCACTTTGGCATTGAAGAACAAGAAGGAGATGAGTTATCGCGTAAAAGATGGATCCTATTGTTAGATATGATAGTGTTTCCAGGGAATACTTTCAAGAAAACCTCAGTGCAAAGTAAACCACAGTTAAATTGCTGAAATCAGCTTTTCTTGACAACACAGTTTAGCATTAGATATTAGTGCATTGACAGAATGCAAAGAAGGGGAAAACCCATAAAATCATTAAATGCCGGTAGGGTTAGATTGTTTGCTAGTATCCGAGTCAGTCCCAAGAGTCATAAATCTACCACTGGCTTTCACTCAAAGGGCTCAGGAGGAGCAGGGGAGGTTAGATTGAGTATTAGGAAAAATTTCTTCACTGAGAGTGTTGTCAAGCATTGGAACAGGTTGCCCAGGGCAATAGTTGAGTTACCATCCCTGAAGCTATTTAAAAGACATGTAGATGTGCCACTTGGGACATGGTTAGAGCTGGACTTGGCCATGCTGGGTTAATAGTTGGACTCGATGATTTTTAAGGTCTTTTCCAGTCTAAATGATCCTAACTAGCTTGGTGTAATAGAACTGGAGAGTACTGCAGATATTGTCATAAGAGTAGGCCTACAGAGTTAGATTGGCTGGAACCCTTGTATCCTTGCTGTTGTCAGTGCTGTACCAACGCTGCTCCCAGGTTCCCCTGGAAACACAACTCAGTGCAGCTCTGGGGATGGTGCATTCCCATGGCGCCACAAGCAATTGCTGCAACCACCTCGTGCATTGACATATGACCTGAAATTTGCTTGACCTGGCAGGTATATTGGATGGGTAGTGAGTCCTGTTCTAAAACCCACAGATGTATGCCCGAATCAAAGCCCAGACCCACCAGTTCAAACAGCAACAAGGCGGACCCAGGTGAACAGGGCACTCCTGCAACTTGCAGATATGTCATATCTGCACCTGACAGCTTGGCCATTGTATGCAGTGTCTGATGCTTGGGTAGTAGCTTTCAGAAAGCACTCAAAATTATATTTGGTACCTGTTACACCCCCAGCTCACTTAGTACGTGTTTTAAAGAGGCTTAGTTACTGAGGTTCCATCAACAGTGGATGGGGGAAAACAACAAACTTCTCAGAAGGTTGAACAGCAAATTTTACTCACAAATTTTAGANCCCAGCCCCTTAGTTGTTTTGAGCAAATACTAATTTCTCCTGGGTCCAGTATCCCTACTGGAAGGCTTATTATTTCAACTCTTCACTGTTTTTTTATTAATTTTTCAGAAGAAGTCACATGTATTCGTTAATCACAAAGCCTCAAGTCAGTCAGTCATGGTTTTCATCATCTTCCGTCAAAAATGCTACAAAAAGGAAAATATTACTTTTGTTATGCAGTTTATTCCAGATTAGTCTGAGCAGTCTGAGATGCACAGATGCAGTCAGGTAGCACCTGACTGGGTGATGTCCAAAGGTGGGCTATCGCCAGCTACAAATGATGACTAAGAGACTGCAGCAAATACTGCTTTCTCATCTAATCACCTATCTGTCTCTCAGCAGGCCTGTACCTTCAAATAGCCACAAGCATTTGCATCCTACATCCCAGAGCATGCAAAGTAGGCTCTCATTTTGTGTCGTATGCAATATTCTAGTAGTGGTCTTCAGCTAAGCTTCACATTACTTCAGAAATTTCAGAAAAGTGCATGCAAAAACATTAATTTTTTTATAAAGACACAGAGGTTATCACACAGGGCAACGATGCACAGTGTGGATGCAGTAGCATGAAACACAAACCCCTTTCTCCCTGTAGATCTAGACTCACTCCATGTGGTACACAAGGGATGTAGCCATGATTTACCACTTGCAAACATCAATATTAAAAAAAAAAAAGTTATTTTTCCATGCAGAATAATCCCACTAATTTTCCATCATTTGCTTTAGCAGATCACCATTTTCTTTTTATCAAACTCTGCAAAAAGGGAGATCACTTGGTGGTGCCTAAACCTTGATCTACTTAGCAATTTAGCAATTTAGCTAAAAACTGAAAGTCCCCTAGGTGTAGTTCTAGATGTAAACATGAGGAGATGGTCTTTCTTCATGGTCGTAATGAACTAGCTGCTTTTGTTGCAAAAAAAAGCTAAAAGGACAGATCAATGAAGAGANGCAAATTTTACTCACAAATTTTAGAAAATAAGGTACTTGGCAAATTTTAAAGCATCATCCAATCAGAGTAAGGCACTTCACAAAGCACTGACTTAGCAAACTCTAGCTGATCCAACTTTAAGTTACCTAGATTTTGAGAAGAGGAAGTTAGGGGAAGAAAGATAAAAAAAGGAGAGAGAAAGATCAACAGTCACAGCCCTGGATCCAGTGTGGCCTCAGCCGCTGTGCGGTCTGAGGCAATGGCATAAGTCAGACCAATGTCATGGTCTTTGTCTGCTCTGGTTTCCCCCCAGCTGGGATTTTAGCTGTGCCACTGGCTTGGTAGCAATTTTGGAGCTGGACCAGANTACTTCAGAAATTTCAGAAAAGTGCATGCAAAAACATTAATTTTTTTATAAAGACACAGAGGTTATCACACAGGGCAACGATGCACAGTGTGGATGCAGTAGCATGAAACACAAACCCCTTTCTCCCTGTAGATCTAGACTCACTCCATGTGGTACACAAGGGATGTAGCCATGATTTACCACTTGCAAACATCAATATTAAAAAAAAAAAAGTTATTTTTCCATGCAGAATAATCCCACTAATTTTCCATCATTTGCTTTAGCAGATCACCATTTTCTTTTTATCAAACTCTGCAAAAAGGGAGATCACTTGGTGGTGCCTAAACCTTGATCTACTTAGCAATTTAGCAATTTAGCTAAAAACTGAAAGTCCCCTAGGTGTAGTTCTAGATGTAAACATGAGGAGATGGTCTTTCTTCATGGTCGTAATGAACTAGCTGCTTTTGTTGCAAAAAAAAGCTAAAAGGACAGATCAATGAAGAGAAAATAAAGTAGGAGGACAGCTAGTGATCAGACAAAAAAGCAATAAAAAATAAGAAAAGAAAAGCAGTATATACGTAGGTAGTTTCTATCCAGAGCTGCTCGTTGTAGTACAACAGCAAATTGTTCATACATGATTTGGTTTATTTCTGATGCGCATATTGGAACATGGAATCTTTGAAAAAAGGTGGAATGAAATTTACTTGGTGTAACAGGTGTAGTCAGTGGATAGCAATTCCTTTTCTATAAAACACTATCTGTCAGTGATATCCTGAGCAGACTTTGTATTTTCTGATTTGAAATGAGTAATATTATTAGAATTTTTTAATCACCATTTTACTCCATATTTATTCAATAGCTCCTTTCTCTTTCTACTTGAATATGTATCCCTATCTGTAGCTGCACATAAAAAGAAATATCTGGAAGGAGAATTTTTTCAATAATAAACAGTAACTAAAACCATGCCTGTATGGTCAATTTTTTTAACACATGCTTTAAATACTACTATTTTCCTATGAAGGATCTTGGGATTTATAATAGTCAAAGAGTTTTGAAGGATATTGCCAATAGTAAGAAACTTCTACATGGCTTCACCAGCTAGAAAATCTGAGGAAGATAGTAACATTCTTCCTTTTACTAAGACAAGTAACTAACTTTTTCATAAATTAAAAAAACCCCAAAGCCAAAACCAAAACCAAACCAAAACCAAACCAAACCAAACCAAACCAAACAAACAGACAAAAACCCAAGAGAAATAAGAATTTGTGCAAGTCGGTTCATAAGTTAGTCATTAAGTTTTTCAGGCACATTAAGGCTTCAATACTTTGCACAGTCAATATACAGAACTTAATAAGAATATTTTGCATAGTTCAAGAGATTTTTGATTAGTTATTGATGTATATTGATGGGAGTATAAAAGAAATCTAGAATACATCAAAACATGCCTAGTCTGTCTCACTATTATAAAGTTTAGTCCTTCAGAAAATATATGAATGTAATTTGACTAAAGCATATTCAAGTACAAATGTTCCCATATGTAAAGAAGAGATAATGATGACTATAAGTCAGTATCCAGAAAAAAAAAAACAATTCTTTTTGAGATGAATACAGTTAATAGTAAAAAAAAATAGGGTCTTATTGACTATTATAAATGATTCATGTTCCTATATCTTTCTTCATTTCTTTTTAATAGTTTCTGTATCTTTTTTAAATATCCCAAGTTTGTTGAAAAGGGAGCCAAGAGAATTGATGATGCATACATCTGCAGGGAAGCATAATAAGGGTCTATTCTGGGGTACTGAGAGAAGTAGATATAGGTGCCTTAGGGAAAAATGTATCAAGTAGTTACAAATCTGAATGCTGTTAGTTTGCAGATTTAGGATGTTTTTAGTAAAAAACCTTGTAAACTAATTTTCCCTTAAAGAAAAAAAGGAATCTAGATATCATGAGATTTTGGCCAGAGTGGAACATAAACAGAGGTGCCAAGTATATTACCAAGACTAGGTCATATGCCAAATTTAACTTTTTTAACTTATTGACCAAAAAGTAGAAAGTGTTTCTTCTTAAACATTTCTTAATTCTCAATGCTCCATCTAAAATGGCTTTTCAATATCTCCCACTATCTCCCACAGTGCACCTTGGGTCATGGGTATGAGTCACTGAGATTACAGGGTTTTGTATGTTCCCAGCTTCTTTCCAATGTTGTCAAAAGGCACATCTGCAAATATAAAAAAAGTCTTCAATTCATTTTCTTCTTTCATTGCCCACTCACAGTATAAATAAAATCAATTTTTTATTTTATGTCTTTTGAAATAACACAGAATATAAATGAGAAACTTGAAAGACTAAGTAGGAAACTCAGAAGGATGAAATTCATGGGAGGCACTTTTGTGTGAACCAGATGGATTAGTGCATTGTGACATTGATGGCAGCTGATGTAAGACTGCGGTGTGATGTTTTGTATCCTCACCCCAGATGTTTCCCAGCTGATTACAGAAATATACCACTTACATTTACTACCTGTCTTAACAGTTAGACAAATGGTACTAAAACCAACATTCTGAGTTTTTCTGAAGGTTTGCACAGGAGTAAGGTAATGGTTTGCTCCATTCTGTATTTTATGAGTGGTGAATTAAAGTGTATGAAGATATTACATTTCAAGAAGCATGTGTAATGATACCTTTAGTTTTAGCTTCATATTTTTCAGATTTTGTGCTGTGTTAGTGTCTAACTCTGGGTTCCATGTATAGTGCTAGCAAGCCCTTCTCATAGCCTGGCTAGACAAAACAAATCATTTTCCAGGCTGAAGGACCGAGGACATTTGCAGTTTCAGGCCCCAAGAATGTAAGCAACCACGAATTGAGAGGGGACAGTCTGGAAGGATGGGACTGCGTGGACTGAAGCTGTGGTTGGACAGTTGGTCCGAGTACGTAAATGGGCCAAAACTTATAAAAAGGGCGAGAACGCATGGCCCGGAGTCCATCTCGGGTGTGTTGGCCTGACTCTTGTACTGCCCAGGGTGTGTCTTGTAGAGGCCTTTCAATAAATATCTACTTTATTATTTTTACTCTGTCCAGCCTCTGTTCCAGGTAGCCTTCTTCAGGCATCAGTATCACATCGGCCCACTCCATCACATCAGAGAAAGAAAATGTAAAGAAAGGGTTTATATTCAAAGATACAGCAAATAAAAAAGTGCTTACTCACACCCTTAAATTTTCTACCTGTAATAAGATACTAGATAAGGTCTATAAAAGTTTTATACATATTTTATGTGAATTAGGCTAGAACAAAAGATATATTGGAAGAGACAAAAGGTTCACAGGTATGTGATGATTTTCTCCTTTTCTCATTCCAATTTCCAGTTTCTAATTTCTGATCCTAATTTTCTAGCTCTCTCTTTTTTTTATGGGCTGGCTTTTTATCTCTGCATGTCATGAAAACTTCTAAGAGCTAATTTATATTTTCGGCATGTGGAAAGCCTTGAAAAAAGGAAAATATTTTAGCTAGTATTTCTGAGCATATCGTACTGCTGATTCTCTCTTCAGATCAGGTATTCACATAAACAAGTCTTGTATCTTTTTCCCAAAGTAATATGTACTGTGTTCTTAAAATATAATGCCTAGGGAATATATATTTATTGATCTCATAGCAGTAGCATTCAGTTCATAGGTTAAAAGGAATGGAAGTATTTGACAGAGAAAACAGTAGAAAAAATAAATTAGAATCTGCATTTTATGAATGATCACTTTTATAGAGCACCCAATTTTTTCCTTGTTTCTGCATTCCTAGACTTTGGAATTTGGTACTTATAAATAACCTTGGAATCATTGTTTAAAAATGGAGAGTTAATCCCAAATATCTGGCCATTAAATAGGTCTCCAACCTTGTTAATATGTGTTAACTTTACACATGCAATAGTGCAAGGCTGGACCCTAACTACATTGCAGAAATTCTGTATTTCCCAAAAGAATAGGTATACCAAAGAAGGCACAAAACTAAAACTCTGAAAAATGGCAAGTTAGTTTGCTAGTGTATATAAACCCTTCCAGAACATGCAAAGAAATTCTGAGTGAAATCTGATAAGTATGGGTATAATGACAGAAAAGAAATTGTGAAATCTTTACAAACTGAAGTGGAAAATTGGGTTGCACTCTTTTTTTATTTTACTATGCTGTTATGTGGTGGTTTATTGAGAATAAAATAAAATAATATACTTCAAGCCAAGCCTAAATAGTCCACTCCATTCTGCAGAGCTAGACTGATTGTTGGCGAACACTTTAGGTGGGTAAGTCATCACGGCCAGGCTTCAGGGGTCATAGCAGGGGAACCTAGGTTTCTCTTCTTTTTGGCATGACAATTTTTGGATGAAAAAGAAGAGACCTATGGCTGATAATTTTATCTGTTTGTAAGTTTCACGTGTCGGTGTTAGCCATGCCTTCTGAATGTGAATTGCCATAGGCAAGACAGCACCTTTTGAGTCTGCAGTGAGGGCAGCAGTGTGGCACTGCTGCCCCAGCACAGGCTCCCCTGCTGGAGAGCCAGATGCTGGAAGTAAGACACAGCCCATCCAGCTCAGCCTTTCACCACTTCATAAGTCCTTTTGAGCCTTATAAGCATTAAAGTAGGTCTCACTCTGATAACAAAGGTTAATGCAATAATCTCTTTCCCTTTGCAGATAAGGAGTTGAAAACTGCCTTTGCAGTCTCTCTCCTCTGCCGCACAGAGACATTTCTGCAGCCTCCGATTTCTCTTGGTTTAAGCAGTATTTATCAAATGGAAACATATGTATACAGTAGGTAAGCAAATATTTGCCACACTTTGAAGAGGAGCTTGCTTCCCTTTTGTTTTGTTGCTGTTTTTCCTTAGCAGAAGTATTCTTAAAATATACATAGGAACAGAAACATGATAAAGGAGCTTAATCATTTCAGCTCCCCTTGAACCGTAAAACAAATGAATTCTTAATCATATTGCTTTATGCTTACTTGTAGTCCCTACTGAGAGAAGGCTGGAACAGACTGAATTTAGACAAGGCTGTATTGTTCCTAACTACTGTTTATATATACTTATTGTAAAACATCTTTGGGAATAACTTAAAAAAATTAGGAAAATCTGGTACATTTCCGAAGCAGAGTGAACTAGACCCCAATGAACTTGAGCATATTTAACTTGCACTTTGCAAATTGCCCGTGTTTGTAAAATGAGGTGGGGTTTTTTTGTGTGTGCTTTTGATTTTTTGTTTGCTTGATTTGTTTTGTTTGTTTGTTTTTTGTTCAGTTTGTTGGTTTGGTTTTGGTTTGTTTGTTTGTTTTTTAATGTGTGTGTGACTGTTCAAGAGCTTTTCCCACAATTTGTGGTAACACTTGTGGGACTATGATTTTATTCTTCTCTAACTTTCCCTCCAACATATTGTTCATTTTTATTTCCAGTCTTGAACCATGGGTTATTAGGACTTCAGCACAAGCACCAAGCGCCAATTAAAATATAAGGAGTACACCAATTAAATATCAAACATAAATAATTTCACCTGTACTGAACTTAAATATGAGGGACCAGATCCTCAGACCCCATTTTTTCAACAGAATAAGCTCCACTGAAATGAACTACAGTGTTTCAAATGAATACCATATGTATGACTTAACAAGTGCAATCACTGTTCCATTATTCACCTCAAATAATGGTCCAATGCTGCTTTTTAAATCTTGCAAATTTATCAGCATCTATTGCTTTTTTGACACTCCATCTCTAATCCATCTTGCTCAAAATTTTATTCTTCTTTGCAAGCTTTGGGAAATCCTACCCTGTGCAGTTGGATAGAAAATCAAGAGTAATTTGAAGGTACAGGCAAAGACTCAGCTTAATTTATTTAAGATGATGTAGTTTTTTTCCCAGCATGCACATTTTAGTACATTTCTATGTACTAAAATCAAAGGAGCCCTAACTAACATTCTGCTTAAGATGGACTGCAGGAAATTAGTATTCCTTTTGTGGAACATATTTATGCATTGTGTTAAGATGAAAAATGGAAATGAGTATCTGAGTTTCTCTTATACATTTTAAAAATCAGGTAATAGCCTCATCTGCTTAGCACCATTTTTGAGCTCGTCAGACACTTTTAATTTAGTCAAAGGTGTATTGGGTTAGCATTTACTTCAGACTGCAAGTGTGGGTATGTAACTGAATACAGAGAAGTTGCACAAAATTTTACCGCTTTATCCACTTGTATCAAACTATATAGCTAGTGATAGGTCTACTTTCAACATTACTCTGATTCTGAGTTATTATAAAAACAGAGACTGAACCTGAATAAAATCTATACAGTGAATAGAATTCTCTTCTATAAATCTAATCACACTCAGAAAAAAAAAAGGAAAAAAAAGCCAAGAGATGACAATTTAACAATTTTTAAATTTTAATTGATATAGAGAAAATTGATTTAAACTGCATCAATGAAATAACTCTTTTCCCATTATATTCTCAGACTCCACAGAAAAGAGACACTATTACTATACTGATAAAGGCTCTTAAATGGAGAAAAGCTTATGTGAAAATCAATGAAGTACCTTGACATTTTCATTACTTTGTACACATGTGTGCAAAATTTACAAACCATTCTTAATTTGTTTTCCAATATATTTTTGGTAACAGCAGAATGAGTCAGGCAGGAAATAAACTTTAAGAATGTATTTTCCTTTTAAAGGAAAATCTAACACAGGAGGGCATATTGTTCTCGGTATATATTGTCATGTTTCTGAAACAGACATCAGAATAAAAACACAAATTATTTCAGAATCTCACCACATACATTTGAGATGTATTTTTCTAGTTTGGATTTCTTTTCTATTCTGATGTCTTTTTGACTGTTTCTCTTTCTTGATTTTCTGTCTGTAGTTTCCAGTGAGTTGAGTCTTTAGTCAGAGGAGTCTTCAAGCCAGTATTCTGTACTGCCTGAAAAATTAAGACAAATGTTATTTAGGTTCTGAAATAGCCATTTATTCCTTCCTGATTGTACCAGCCTTTTTAATGACAACGCTCTTCCAATTTTGCCACAGAGTTTCTTCTACTTCTCCATTGTTTTTTCGGGAATTCAATGTCACAGTTTTTGCAATAAACAAAAAAAAAACTGTGAAAGTTTGCTATGTTTTGGCCATGTGTGGGTGGGCGTTGTTTGGTTGGTGGGTTTTGGTTGGTTTGTTTGTTTTTTTTTTTAACTATGAGGGTAGTCAAACAGTAGAACAGGTCACCCAGGACACTGTGGAGTTTTTATCCTTGGAATTAATAAACACTTGAGTGTACATAGCCTTGAGCAAACTGCTGAAGCAGACCCTGCTCTTAGCAGGTGGTGGGTCAAGACAAACTGCAGCCTTCCAGACTAGGTCATCTCCAGATTCAGTGCTTCTGTATGTGAATAAGGTAACTATAGGCCACCCATCCTGAAATCCAGCTCTAGCCAAAATAATGAGAATGTTAGAGGACTCAAGTCTTAAAAGATGAGCTTGTAATTGGTGCAGGTGTAGCTTTCTGTCAGCAAACAAGTGGCAGAAATATAGAATACATTTTAAATTAAAGGCATGAGAACCTACCCATGCACTGAGAGAATTAAAACAAAATTTCTTGTGGTAAGTTAACTAAACTTTGATGCCTCTCAATAATTATTTGAAAGGTTACTTCCCAAAGAATATTTTTGATAAAGCAGCAGAAGAACACTCTAGGTGGGTGTAAGACTGGGTGATATCTGACTCTCAGAGTATTACCTCATCTATAACAACATACAGCATCTTCCACTGGAATGAAACATTGAGGCTGACTACCTGTTTCCCTCCTTCCCACAGGGACCTCCCTTCACTATTGTCAAATTGTTTTTAATTAAGCAGAGAGGCATGGTATTTACTGAGCTGACCTGTTGTTCTGACTTGTTGCCAGATTCCCAGATTCTCGTTTCCTTAACTTACCTCAGGGCACCAGCAGTTATGTCTCACCCTGCTCCTTATGTTGCTATCCCATCCCATTCCAATCCCTTGGATTGTGTCACCTTACAATACATTTTTTACTTTAGCTTATGAAAAGTAGCATAGAGAACTAATGAGACCCCTTCAGTCACGGGAAACTTAACTAAATTCCTTTCTCACTTAAATCAAGGCAAAATTGTAAAAGTGCCTGTCCTGATGTGCGTACCTTTTCCTGTGCAGGAAAACTGTGCAAGTTTTCCCCTTGCGTAGGCAGAAATTTGATGCTAATTTGGCTTCCCCTGAAAGATTTTAAAGCTAATATTCTTTTCCTCATGCTCATTATACCATCAATGCCATCTGGTTTTAAGATAAACCTGCAGCCTAGAAGCCCTAAAGGAACAGCAATATCCACAGTTCTGTGCAAACCAGAAATTAATAGGTCTATTGGATATATGTATCAATAGTCCCATCTAATTACAAACTGCATTCTCATATGTGTAGTGGGTAAGTCTTACATATTTAGAGGAGTGACAAATAAATGAGTGCCACAAAGGAATTCAGTGCTGGAGTCTGCCCCTAGTGTATCTCACGGTAGTTTCATGCAGATGTTACCACTCCAACATTTAAGACTCTCTCAGAGAGAGACTGACATTGCCTCTCAAAATCGTACTTTTGTCCCCAGCATCTTTATTGCTGAGAATGAAAATTGGACCCAACAGTCCTGCTGTACATGCTTCCAGCACTACCTAGGTTTTTGCATTCTGATCTTCAACAGGGGTGCATATGTCCTTTACAATGCCTGTGAACATCTCTCCCACACCAATTTTCAGCAAACTCTGCCTATATTTCTTAATATTCCTGACACGAGTTTACCCTGTATTTTAATTTGATAAGCAATAGTTTTTATTTGCTTTTTTCGCATTTGTTCAGCATTGATTTACCTTTCTACAGGGAAGCACAAGAAGGATGGAAAGAGAATGAGGCCATTATCCCATTTGAGAGTAAACCTGAAATTAAAAGTGCTAAAAATGGTTCAGATTTTTGCTTCTGGCTAGTCTTCACAGAATTAAAAAAAAAAAAAAAAAGAAAAGCAATTCCCAGAGTGGAGGTCCTATTAGAAGAATGGACTGTGTAAAGGAAGGCACTTTACCAGTAGAGACTAGAATTTTATGTATGCTCCAAAAAGAAATAAAGAAGAGCTTAGACAACACATATCCACACATTTTTAAGGTTTCAGAAACATAATAATGGAAAACAATAATGGAAAATAATGGAAAAGATATGAAGGTAAGATAGTTTGACAACTCTAACACAGTCAGGATTGTAAAAGACTCACAAACCCAATGTATTTTGAGTTATGAAATGTATCTACTTGCCTGTTAAAAAAAACCAAACCAAACCAAACCAAACACAAACCAATATTAAAAAAAAAAAAAAAAAAAGTGGAGAGCTGCTTACAATTTCACAGCTCACAACACAGCTAAGTGTCTGTGCTCATACGTTTTTCTTAGGCATATAATTCATTATTTTGCTGTCTAGGACTGTGAGTAAGCTTGTGAATTCACTTTTTTCAGCCAGCTATACTGTTGTACCCACTTCCGTTCTCTGAACAATACTTCTTGTTTCACTTCAGTGAGTTATTAAAAGCTATATGCTACGACTCTCAGATAAGGAAAGCTGAATAAACAGAGAATAGGAATAAAGTGGGCATTTTAAATAGCTTCCCAGCATCATGGATGATGTAAGAGTAATCTGATGATTCTGTCTTCCCAGGGCACACCATTGATAAAATGTGAGATATGTGAGTTTCCTAGGGCAAAGGTTACTATTATTACTATCATCATTATCATTACTATTTACTGTATTAAATTTTTAACTTCTCTCTGGTTTTAACATATGCTTGGAAAATCTTATTCCCTAGCCATTGTACTCAATTAGTCTTTATAGTAGGAAATTGCATAAACTTTCTTAACAATACAAAATTTTATTAACTTTCTTAAGATACATATAATTTACATTGTAGAACGCACAGACATAATTAAGTAAGTATGCCTAAAGGACCCCATTCCACTGCAAGGAGGAGAAGGATATCTCCTATCCTAAAGATAAGGACTCCTGTTTCTTGATATCTTAAAGCCAACCATGAAGATTAAAGGGTGCTCCTAGGCTACTGAGACATATCAGCATCCTAATCTCCCCAATGTGTCTGTGAAACCCTCCATAGACATCTTATCCAGCAACATGGACAGTGGGATTGAATGCAACTTTACCAAATTTGTCAGCAACATCAAGCTGTCTGGTGGCATCAACATGCTGGAGGGAAGGGATCTCATCCAGATGGGTTTAACAAAAAAAGGCCCCATTTTGTATGGTTATTTTAAAACCCAGATTCAATCAAGACAAAACCAAACAACTAATTACATGAACCAAACCAACCAACCAACCAACCAAACAAAAAGAGAGAAAACCTTGCAGGTTCTCAAAAAAATAATTCAAAGCATTAAGAACACCTTGCTGAATGAAATTTCCATGCATAAGCAGCATTTTCATTTTTCATATCTCTGTATTTAATTACACTGTGATAATGGTGCAAACAATGGGAGATAATAGCAGTACTCGCTGCAAGACAAAGACACCATTTTTCTTTTTTAAAAAAGCGCTCATTCTTCACAGGGAAATGAAAATGCTTTTTGTTTAACATACAGATTTAATTGAAACACCACTAGCAATTTTGAACATTGGTCATAAATGGGTCTAAAGTTGGTTTATGGCATCACTCATCAAAATGAGCAAGGTGAACCATGCACCTGCAAACCTCTTAATTTAAGTTTTTTGATGTATCTCCCTTTTCTTGTTGCTTCCTTAATTTTTATCAGAACTGATCATGATATTTCATTGGATTTGCAAGTGGCACTAAGAGTAAGAATGGAATCCAAACATCCTCACCTTCCTATTTCTGTACCAAATGCATGTCTTTACCTAACATTAGATTTTCAACAATAACAGTAGTATTACATCTATTTTGTGTTCAGTGCTTGCCTGCTTACCTTTTCTTCAGTTGAAAGCTTTTTTTTTTTTTTTTTTTTTTTTTTTTTTTTTTTTTTTTTGCATCTCTAATTTTCTATCCAGTCATTTTCATGTCTGCAAATTTAATTTTTTTTTCTTTAGCATTTTTCACTGATCAGTATTCTGGTGTTTTGTATTTTACATCTTTTTATCATTTGGATTGCACGCTTTGGAACCTCTGAACTTATCTCTGTGGTAGTGGCAACCTACTGTGTTTGCAGCATTGGCTATTTAAAATACACTGACTGTTGCCTGGTATTTGTCTGAAGACTTTCCCTATTTTGGAGCAGGCTGTAGGATGAACTTTATAATAATAATAAAATTTGTTTATTTTTCTTTTAATGGCAATATATGTTTTTCTCTCTGAACATAATTTTTGAATATAATTAAAATAAAGAGAAAACTCAAATCCAATGAAAGCTCTTTTCTATTTTAGTGTTATTGGCTGCTTCTTTGAAGGGAATGGCAGAAGAAAAAAAGAAGTAGGGCAATTAGAAGAGGGAGTGAGAGGAATAACAGACTAAGATATAAAAAACAGTGAAGACATGTTAAAAACAAATCACCCACCTATCAACCTAGTTGGTCTATTTCTCTAGTACTTTCTACTTAAAAAGAAAAAAACAAAACCAACCAACCAAACAGAAAACCACAACAGACTGATTCTATCAGACCTGGGCACAAAAATAACAAAAGCTATTGGATCAGACAATTTTTACTAAAATATAAGCCATAAAGTGTTTAAACCAGAGGTCTTATGTTTTTGACAAGATCAGAAGACATTCGCAGTGTTGACCTCAGAAGTTGAGAAGGCTGTGGACAGGAAGCTCCTCCCAGTGACCTGAAAAGGCTGTGGGGACAAGATTTCTCTTAAGGCATGTAGTAATTTGTGGTTCAGGAAATGGATTTCTCCAACCAGTTTGACTGAACTGTCAACTGTTCACAACACTCTGCTCAGGTAACCTTTCTTTATCCAACTTATCTTTTCTGGCAATTGACAGAGAGAGACACTGCTACTTTAGGGAAGCTCTTCAGCATAAGGAGAGAAGGACTGCTTGTTGACCCTCATCAGTACATTATTCAAATCTGAAATTTGTAGATAACACAGGGGAAAAAGCAACTATATTACTTTATTAACTTGACAGGGGTTTGTCCCTTGACTGCAAAGAATACAGCTGTCTTGCCAAACCTGCCTAAAGGAGTTTGAAGAAGAGTACATGGTAAGGCACTTTTTCACCAACTATGACAAGTATTTGTAAAAGTGCAGTTTATTTTCTGTATAAAAGACAATGGCTCACAGACCTCTGGGACATCATTAATGACATATACATTTGCTATAAGGAATTACTGCAATTGAAGTATAAAATTTAGTTACTAACGCATTCCTTCCCTTGTTGTAAGGCTTTCAACATAATATAATGTATTAGACTTCTGTAATTAAATCCTACTTAACTAGGACTTTTTTTTATATTTTAAAAAATAAAATAAAGTCATCCTTCATTTGAAGAGCTCATTTGCCTGTGTGTCCTTGCTCTGTTGGGGTGCCCAGTGCCGTAGGCAGTATCTAGACTTGCTGAATGAGGAATGCTGCATTTCATTTAATGCATCCTGGGATATTGTTGGTTGCCTTCCCTGACAAAGCTCGCTGATGGCTCATGTTCAGCCTGACATATGCTAGGAACCCCATGCACTTTTCAGCAAATCTGTGTCCCAGCTTGTCCATCATGTACATGTATCATGTATAGTTATAATTTATGAGTCTATAAATTGGTTATTGTGAGATAAAAGGGTGCTAAAGAATAACTTTTTTTGATTGCTTCCCAAGGTGACATTGCATCTTGCTAGTTTTCGTCTGGTTTCTGATGTAGCTATTTTGAACTTGGAACCTGTCCTTGTCAGAACTAATCTGCAGTGCTTTTAATAGAGAGCTGTAATTTATCATTTGTTCAGTTCTATTCAAAAGAAATCTGTATAATAGACTTATTTTATTTCTTTGATCAAAAAAATCAAAATTAAAGGCAAAGAATATTCCACTAAACATAGAAAATAATTAGTTAGACATAAGTGTATTTTGATCTAAGCCAAAATCCTTACAACATTGTCTTTCCTTGAAAATTTTTTCCTCCTGTCTTTCTGGTTCCTTTAAGTAAATTTGAGAAATGAGAGTTTTGAGTAGGGATGTTTTAATACACATTTGTTATATTTACTGAGAGGGTTTTTTAGTTATTTAGCAGTTGCATTACATGACCAAATGCATTTGGTTTTGGATTACGAGTTTTAGGCAGTTTCCTCTTGTTCAGTGCTTCGGCTATTAATGATCTGCTTTTCTTGTTTTGCAGTTTTCTGAGATTTGAGTTTGTTTTCTTTTCTTATGCTAAGTAACGAAATAAGTTTATACTCTCATGTAGTTCCTTATATAGCCTTCTACATCTGCTGTACAACACTGTTGTGGTTTTGGCAGGGTTTTTTTTGTATTATTGAACATAAATTTCCCTATGCTCTCCTCTAATTTCCTCTATTGTGTCTTCCCAGAATATACAATTAATTTGTTAGTGTTTTGTTTGTTTTTTTTCAATTATTATTATTATTTTTTAAAACCTTGCAATGAAAGCATTTGTCCCTTTGTTGATTGTCATATCACTGCCAACAACTGCAACAACCCAGGCTTTAAGCCACTGAAGTATGGGGAGATGTATCTGCCATGTACTGGAAGCACAGCAGTAGAGCACAAAGCCTTTGGAAAGTGCAGACCTTGCAAAGGAATGCATGTTAATTGACTGCATTTCTTTGAATCACAAACTGCATCACCAATTCTTGTAAACTCATAGTAACCAGAAACAGTTGGCTGAACTACGGGAGAAGGACTACATATTTTAAGCTTACGCCCAAAGCTGTTGTGTTTTCCTCAAATGAAGTTGATACTTTTTTTTTAACATGATTTGTCTTACATATATGAAACTTACAAAATGTTATGCTACTCTGCAGAGCACAGCAGGGTGCCTGAGGCTAACTCACTGAAACGAGCCCTCCTCTCACTCCAAAAATTTACCAATACCAAAAGTTCACCCACAGGGGAGTCATCTGATTTGCCATCTCCTGTGCTATATGCACCCTGTGTCATATAGCACGTTGAAACTGAGATAAGTTGTTATGTGGGACACTTCTTCCCCACAGTTACTCACCCACTATTTGCAATAGAGCAAACTCAACAGTGAGAGGCACTGCATTCTGCTGCAGATGCTGCTATTTTAGAGATACTCAGCACATTTCAAGCTACTTTAGCATTCACAACCAATCACTGCTATAATGTGATCTTTACATGATGCTTGTAGCACTCATATAGCTTGTTAAGGTGCTATTTACAATCTAGGCACTCTTGTCAGTTGACACCAGCATTTCCTAGCTGATAGACAAAGACCCATCACATCTGTAGTCTTAACATCCTTCCTTTTCCTCATTCCTTTAATCTTAAAAGACATTTCCTCATCATAGAATAATTTGTCTGATTGCAGTACTTAGAGGATGAGTCCTATTCATCAGCTTCATTCCTCTCTAACAGAATTGTTAAGCCTCCAGTTGCATTTATAACTGGTATTCAGATTTAAGATGCTCAAGCTAAAGTGCAGAGCCTATGAAGAAAAATGATCTGATAGCCATACAAGTGGCACTTGTCAAAAACCTTGTCCCAGTTTTCATGTTATTGTTGATACTGATGCTTTGATTAATTTTCTTCATTTGACAGTTCAACAGCATTTGCTGAGTTCTTAGCCTGCTGTTTTACATTAAACCCTTCAAAAGCCCACTGTAAAGATATTGAAAAAAGAAGTAACACCCAAATATCAGCTATTGATCATGTATGTGGAATTTCAAGTAAGGATTTGTCTGAGCCCCCTGGAAATTCTGAGTATATTAGCTTATTTGTTAACAACTCTACTCACAAAAGGGAAAAGGAAGAACTACTCCTCATTAAATACTTAACTTCCTTTTCCACACTGAAGAGTCATTGGCATAATAAAATTTATGGTTCTCTTCCCCTTAAGAATCAGAAATTAAAAGCCCTTGCTGCAGAAGTACTATCAACATGAGAAAGGAAGTTTACTGCTCTCTTAGCTCTTTAATCCTAACCGTTGCTCAAATAATCTGAACCAGACACAAGCATTACTGCAGAGAATAAGGGAGCTCTAGTGAATAGTTGTGCACAGTGATGCCATCAATGAAATAAGCTTTGCAATTTTCCACAGAAGCTTACATTCCCTAAGTGCTAGTGGTCTCCTAGAGAACTATACCAATCCATCACACCTACATCTCTGCAAGGGCAGTGTAGAATCTTCTCTCTCACAGTCACTTTGAATTTATGTCCCTGCTACCGAGATTCTACAACAGCTCCAAAACCACATTGTATAAAATTCTTGCAGAAAAAATGTCGCTGGCTTCAGTTACTTAGCATGTGTTCAGTATTCATGCATGATGCATACAGAGAGCCACCAAGGGGAGGAGTACGAAAGGCAGAGGGTGAAATGTGCTGGGGCGAACACTGAGATGCCAGAAGGAAGCAAGTGGTGTCATGGTGCTGCTGTGTACAAAACACCAGTGGTGTTCGTAAGAAAGCGGGGCACCCTGTGTCATTGTGGGTGTTCAGGGTAAGGAATGGAACGCAAGAATGGGAGACATCAAGACAATTTGGAGAGCAAGAAGTGAAACACAGCAGCAGAAAAAAAGAGGATGAAAGAGGCTGTTGGGGTGTGAGCAGGGGCCTGTCAGTCCACGTGCCAGCAGTGTCTGCAGCAGACAACACAGCATCTCCTGCCTCATCATTAAGCTCCATTTTGAATGTTTTTCCTACACAAAGGCTCCTTGAGGAGTGGGAGGGCTGAGCACCTGCCCGGTCGTGGGGCTGGGGCTGTGGGGCAGAGGGCAGCACCAGAGGGACCCAGAGTGTGCAGGGTGTGGGTGCATGTGTGGGGGAATACTTTTGTGTATGTATATAAAGGTGGGCTGTCCCAGCAGATGGAGTGGGACTGCAGCTGATTAGTTTGTAGATATAGGTTCCAATGGGATGCCAGGGACAGTTACTATGTAGATGGTCTTAAGTACAGTTCCTTGAGAGTCATATATTGTATATATGTTTATACATGCATTTATTTTCTACTAACAGACCTTCATCCTGATCAGTCAGCAAGGGGTACAGGAAGAGAGCTTTGGTGTGTTCATGTCTCCGTGAGCATCACTGCCCACATTTCTCTCCGTGGTTTGCCAGCAGTGGGATCCTGGGTGCTGGCAATACACATGCAACCCCAGTGAGGTGGGACCCATGAACAGGGACCTGTGCAGCCTCACCTCTGTCCTGCTACCTGATTTGGCTACTTGTAACAAACATTGTTTAAGAATCTTTTTTAGTCACTAAATTCACAGTTTAGCTAAAAGGAAAAACAGGCATTTCATAGTGTTTACTGAAAATTGAACCTAGTCCCATCTACGTATGTCACAGCCATGTCCAAGATGCTTGATCTAAATATGGGTTTAGATCTTATAGTTGAGTGATTTTCACTCCTTCATGCAAGGAATTATTTTCTTTTCTTTATTCATCTGGCTGAAGTTGCTAACACAAGAATACCTCTGCTTCTCTGGGTGCTGAGTATGTATTCTAATTGTTTACCCAGGGAATTTCTTAATATTTCTTCAATTTCCATTGGCAAATGAATCGAACACAAATGAAATTGCCAAAATGCATAAGCCTTAGCCATAGAAGTAAAGGAGGACAAGCTAGAGAAAATGAAAAATCTACAAGGGTCACCAAAATAAACAGGATTCAAGTAAAATTCAGCCAAAGTGCAGCTAGTAGTGAAGGGATTTTTCTGGTATGCCACTTTGCAAATGTTTGGCAATGCAGCTGGTGAAGGGTCTAGAAAGTAAGTAAGTCCTATGAGGAGTGTCTGAGGAGGCAGTGGTTGTTTAGCCTGGAGAAAAGGAGGCTCAGGAGAGAACTTATCGCTCTCTACAGTTATCTGAAAGGAGGTTGTGGCTGGGTGGGAGTTGGCCTTTTCTCCCAGCCAACCAGTGACAGGACAGGAGAACATAGCCTCAGCCTGTGCCAGAGTAGGTTCAGGCTGGACATCAGGAAGAATTTCTTCACTGAAAGGGTGGTCAGGCATTGGAATGAGCTGCCCAAGGAAGTGGTGAAGTCACCGTCCCTGAAGGTATTCGAGAAGTGACATGCCACTTAGTTCTGTGGTTAATTCACATGATGGTGTTTGGTCATAGGTGGGACTCGATGATCTTAAAGATCTTTCCCAACCTCAATGATTCTATGATTAAATGGCTCTAAATGTGGCCGGAACATCAATCCCGTAAAACAGAAGTGTACAGGTGGTCGAATACAAAAACAAACAAAAAAAAGTAGTGGTAGAATGAGAGTTGTGTCACTATGAAAGCATAGTGAGACAACTCTCATTCAACCACCGCTAGTTTATTTTTGGATGTTAAATGGTACTATTGATGTAATTTCCAATGTCATTGCCTCAGTGGAACCTCTGCACTGGTTACAGGAACAGCAGTTTAAATGGCATGGGAAGGAGAGCCACACAAATACTCTAAATAACTGGTTTAGGTCACTTAAAGAATCCCTGACAAAGGCATCGGAAAAAGCAGGTTTAATACAAAAATGAAAATATGACAAAATTTGTTGGCAATGTTCATTCTACTTACTAGATGGTTAAAGAACACAGATAAAAAAACCCCCAAACACTAAAATCATAAATCAATCAATCTAAACTAATCTAAACAATCAATCAAACTAAAATCAACACAAAAATTATCTGCATGGAGGCTGGGGTGAGTGGTGACCAGGAAAAGGGTAAGGATAGGAAAGGATAAGGATTTAAAGAAATAAGGGAGACATTCTCATTGAGGCATAAGGTTCACTGGGGCCTTGACCAACAAATTAGGCCTGAAGGTTTTAACAGTGCATAATCAAGAACTTAATTTAAAAAATTTAACAAAAAATTCTTAAAGCATTTACTATATCACAACAGTAACTCAGTTATAGGTTTAACTTACTTACGAATCTAACGTACGTAAGAATCTAAGAAAGCAGCATTCGTAGTATGTTTGCTACAGCATATCCACACTCACATGCACATGGACCTAAATGAGAATGGAAAAAATATACCTGTGAAAAATTTCCCCTAAATTCAGTGAAGTGCTCCTGTTGGATGCCTTTGCATCTTCTCAATGGGTGAAGGGTTCAGCCTCTAGGAGTGGGGGTACCAACCCAGGGTCTCTGTTAGCATTCAGCAATGATCCTCCAAGTATAGCAAACTTGAGAGTTTTCTGGCTCTGAGAGATATCCCACTCAAGGGGAGATCACTGGTTGCATCCTGCTGCAGTCCAGGAGAGCTCAAAGGACCTCACTTAGGATCACATTTATAGACTTCTTAAATAGATCGTCAGAGTTGGCTTTAGTCATAATAATTTTTCATCCTGGATGCAATTCGGGTTGGTAAATTTCTTTTAAACTTCAATAGCACATTATTCCACTTGAGTTGTTATTCAGGCAAGAAAAATAAGTTTCCAAGGCTGTTAATTAAAAACCAGGAGCTTGTTAGACAGCATAAGTTCTTAGGAGCAGACAGTGTTTCTGATAAACTCAAGAGGAGCTTAGTCTGGACATTGCTGATCAAGGCTGAGGCCTAATGAGCATTTCTGAGATCACAGAGCATCCCTAGGAGGAAAGGAGGGAATGCACCACCACAGGGAGGAACACTTTCTAATGATCATCAAACATTTTGCATTTCTGGCTAGTCCAAAGCACACCATGTAGCATAACACCCACAGAACCATGCAGTTTTTGCTATGAAATAAAAGATGGAGAAGAGTGAACTGGTATTTTCAATCATTACTTTCACATATGGATAGGCCTGAAAAATAATGTCCTATAGTGGCTCCAGTTATTGCATTCAAGAAAAGGCATACTGGATTTGACAACCACACAATTTCAAACAAACACCTGGAAGCACTTGAAGCAAGTGATATTCAGCAGTCCCATGCTCAGCTCACCATAGAATTACTTTCCATCACCTGCACTTGAATATTTTCATTACAATTGAATGCTTACTTTGTTTTCAGATTGTACTTGGAAAAGCAGTTCAGTTATATGATTCTTATCAACACAGGGTGCTCATGAACACACTTCTGGTGAGTCAATTCTATAAATTTATTCTTTTGTTGGAGTGTATTTGTGACTACTAAATGGAAGAAACATTTCATGGTCAACAAGTTAAAAGGTTCTGGGACTGTACTCAAAACAGATACTAGATCAGCTGCTAAAACGGAATTGTGTGAACTTTAAACAGAAATGCAAAATTCATTGAAGCAGATATATTGTTAGCAACTCTCATGAAAGAACCACATGAAAATGAAGCACTTAATTTAAAGACTGGGAAAATTACAAGATAATTTCAACATCTCCTCATATCTTTGAAGGTAATAGTTGAGAGTAAAAAGACCTGGTATAAATGCTCCTTAGGTAAAATACAAGTAGTGTTTGGGTTACAGCTATTTGAAGGAAGTAAGGTTCATATATATACTCTCAACTGAGTTTGGAAAAGAAATATGATACTATGCTGGTGAGAACTTCAGTGGAGGGAGTCTAGGAAAAGACTTTCCAAAATCTTTCTGTCTCGGGTTTCTGGCTTGAAAAGTAAATGTGCAAAGGTGTGCCTGAATTTTCTCCAAGCAAACTATCAAATTTAAAGAAAAAGCCCTCTCAGGCTCTCAGAGATAGGAAGAATGACAGAGTACTTTCAAAATTATTTTGTGGGTCCACTGATAGAAATCCCTAAAGGAATAATTTCTGTTTGTAACTGTTGGTTCCCTCCCTCAGTATTCTGAAATAAGGTGATAACATTTCTTTGAGTAAGCCTGGACTGTTGAGCAAGCCACAACTGCAGACATGGTGGAAAAGGCTTTTTTTCTCTCAACAGTCCCAGCAAAGGTTGAATCTGACAGCTGTTCTGAGAATATTAAAAGACAGGAAGAGTTCAACAGCAACAACAAAAAATACATTTCTTAGTAACTCAGCCACCGGGCATAGTAGAACAGATGATCAAACCAACACTAAAACAACACTGAGGAAATAACCAGATGAAAAAGGAAAATTTGGATTTGATAATTGCCTTAGTTCCAGTGGCTCCTCAAACCTCCCTTGGTACTAACAGAAACTCCCTTTAAGGAGTTTGAGGCTGAAGTATACACAAGACAGAACATCTGATGTGGTACAAGTGCTCTCAGATACATGGGTTAAATCATTATGTAAACATTATGCTAATTTTGGAATAATGTACATTTGTAAGTAGCTACTAAATTACAGAAATCCAGGACTAGAGCAAAGGCTTGCTTTTACAAATTTCAGAGAGACAATACCTGGGAGGGTGGAGATCTGGGGATGCAATTAGCCTATGCAAATCCTGAACATAGGCTGTGTCACAAATGCAATGGGCTGTAACCAAACTACAGGCAAGGTCAACCCTTTCGCAAATTAAAGTTACTGGAGAGAAGAAAGCAATAGATGAATTCTACCATTCAAGTCAGCTGAAATTGTTCAAGCAAGGAAATTTTTCATGACTGTAGAGACCCATCTCTCGTGTATTCATGCAAAGATAGGATTTGGAAGAAAGGTTAATTTTTGCTTCTTTCTTCTGAGTGGTTTTTAGAGAGCCAATTTTTGTGTCCATAGCAGTTCTTGTAAAAATGGAGACTAAAATTTAGAATTACTGAAATGATCACCATAAGGGTAAAAAAATCAGAAGTTTTTAATTTGTGATGATACTATTTTAGGAGTGCACTCTTTAATTAAATGTATAGCTTTAAAAGATTAATTCCCATTAGAAAAGTGATTTAAAGTAAGAACTTGATGTTGACTCCAAGATATGAGCTGAGAACAAAACAAGGTCAAATCCCTGATTCAAAGAAATCAAAGTATTAGCAGAGAATTGACTAAAATTGTTCTACTGAAAATAGTAGTAATAGAATTCTTTCTAGGAATTGTTCAGAGTGATATAACTGAAAAAAATTACAGAAGTAGTATAGCCTTCTAAACATAATCAAAACAGAAGAGTCTGAAGAATTATACTCTCTTAATCTTTCAGATGCTAAGAAATATTTATAAATGGCTGACCTCTTAGGACCTCAAGGTTCAGCTCTGTGCCAGAACATTTTTCCAGGGAAAGAGCTCATCTCTTACTCTGTAATTGTTAGCAAAACCTTTAATTAATAGCTGTACTAGAAGTGGATGTATTTAAGTTATCACATGTTTCTGGACAGCCCAGGCTTAACCTTTATACTAAGTTAAAGTTTTTGTGGTTACCTAAGACACTCTCATCTTGTTCTGTGGTCAGTTCTCACTATCATTTTTTCTGCTGTTTTTTTTGCCTACAACCTGACCCCTGGGTGATCACAACTCTCCTAAAAGTCTTGAAATGAGATAAGGGCTTAGACTTTCTATTCATGGGACACTAGCAGTAAGTCAGCAGTAAGTCACCTAAATTTTTCCTCAGTAGTCCCTCTTCTGTTTACGTGAGCGGAATTGTCCACCCCAGACCCCAAAACCCTGTTCAGAGGCCGTGCTTCCCAGATGATTTCCTCCAAGTTCTAAGCACACTTGAGTCTATGACTGAGGATACAGGACTTTTTTTTCTCTGTATCAGATCAAATAGTTTTTGCTTGTAACCAACTTACTGAGTGAGCTGTGTCCTTCCTTGAGGGGAGTTTGACCTGCTACACTCATTTGAAACCTTCTTTCTGCATAATGAGTTGCATTTAATCATGATGCCAACAAGCAGAAGGAAACTGCTAGGATCTTTCACATCTGGATATAAATTCAATCAAAGTCAACATGCCTTGGGTTGCCACGATGAGAAATTCTTCATTTAAATGAACCCTGCTTCATATTTATTTGTGTTTTTGGTCTTTGTGAACTCCTGAGCCTGAAGAATAATGCTGTAAGCCAGTGTGCAGTTAGTACTTTTACCACTGGAGAACTATAGGCATGTTCTTCACATACTTCCCTTAATTTTCCCACAATTACAAAAGTGGTCTTCAGTTAGCTCCTGATTAAAGCTGTTTGAAGAACAAAAAAACTGCATAAGCTTTAAAATGTTTAATTTCAGAGATAAATGCACATTTTTTTTCAGAGAAGAGGGAAGCCTTTGACTGCAGTCCAATTTGTTTATTTATTTAATCAAGCATTGTTATGCCAGCACATTTGATGGAATATAACTACAGCAGTTCCGTGTCTTGGGTCTGTGTGTTTTAGCAGTCCATGCACATCTCCTTCTTCCTGACAGACTTGTAGTGTCTGCCTAGATGAAGTAGGTGCTCATTGTTCCTTATTCCTCTCTTCTTTCTGGCAGAAAGCTCTTTCTTGAAGCCTCTATATTCTTGGTGGATTTTGTTGTTGTTGCTTTGTTTATTTCATTGTTTTATTTTTCTCTGTAGCTTTTAAGTCCTGGACACATGTTTTATCAATTCACAATAAAACTAAATAAATGGGTTTCTTCTTTTGATGTGGTAGGAAAGGACTAACCCAAGCTCAATATATTGGAGTGACATCTTTGTTCTTGGATAGCGTAGGAGCACAGTGTATTTCTTTGTCACAGAAGCAACCAGCTAGATAAGGTGAATTTTACACAATACTGTTCCCCATTCCATCTTGGCCTGAGAAAAATTCCTACCACCTCTCTTATTGTAGTGGTCAAAGGAAGCCTTATGTATATGTAACATGATAAAATAATCCAGTAGGAAATCAAACTCTATTATCTTTAACAAAATCAAAAGAATGAAACTCAAAAATATGAGCTATCAGAAACCAGCAGTGAGCACTCATCTCTCTTTATTTCGTGTCTGTCTTAATTGCGTGGCCATATTTACATGGACTCTGCCCCATGTGGTGGCTGGAAAGGCTAGTGCTCACTAGTCAGCAGCTGTTCAAATTCCGTTTTCTTCCTGGTTGTCATGTGTTTTCACAATTCTTACTGATTGACATTGAAAAGAAATAAAAATTAGTTCTTGGCCCTTTGTTTAAGGCCTTTTTCTTGCAGTGCCCAGAACTAGTACCTTTAATTGTTTCACAGAATCAGTTTTTATTCTATAAAATGATAAAACAATATGTAATGTGTTCTGTATTCAAGTCATTAATTGAGTTATTACCTTTATTTGAAAACTCACTTTTTGCCTTAGTAAAACTAGGTATTCAAGCTGAGATAGGGTACATGTCAAAAACTTGTGATAGGTTCCATTTAACACATTCCAGAGTATTTTGACTGCTCTTCAGTTGCTGTTTCAGAGTCAGAGCAAGCCTCATATAGGTCCTATGTCCTGTCTGTTGGACCACTGTGTATTTCTTGTATAGCTTATGGCACCTCAGATGCCATAGACACCAATATTTAAGCAAATTATGTCAATCACCTTATCAATGTATTCACTTCAGTCGCAGAATTATTCAGTGTACCACACCTTGACACTGGCACAAATATCTTCCTTTCAGAAAAAAACCCCATAATTTTATACCTGACCTATATAGTACACTAGAGAATCTCTATCAATTACTTAAATTCAGTGCTGGACTCAACCAGCATGTTATGTCATCATGTGATACAGTTGATGAAAAATTCCATATGCCTTTTAGCCCTGTAGATGATTTCTTCTGTTCCTTCCAGTCTACATGGATGCAACTTCAGTATCTCCTATTTTAAAACTTCTTGCTTCATTATCATTATACAATTAGCTTTGCATTTATTTTCTTGCACTTTTTTTACCTCAGTTGTTCTCTTTGCCCCTCCTGTACTAGTATTCTATAACTGACTAATCTCTGATGTCATTCCCATTTTCTAAGTTCTCTTCCATCCAAATCCATTATTTCCCTCCTGTTGTCCACCTGACCTTACCTCCAAATATATTTTTATTTTTTCACTACCTTCTATTCTTAGTCTAATATTTAGATTCCTCTTTAATCTCTCCATCTTTCCTTAGATTTTCAAAAGTCTTTTTTTTTGAATCCTCTCCTCAGTTATTGCCAGTTATGCTGTCATCTTTTCCTTTTATGCATCCTCATCATCTCTAACTCTATTCTCTTTCAATTCACTTTTGCTTTTATCTTCCCTAATTCTCAGTGTTTTCAGTCTTTCTTAATTTCCTCCCGGTATCTATCTTCTTTCCTCAAGAAACTTATTATCAACTTCCCTCCATTCAGCTTTATGTTCTTTGTCCAGCTGTTGTCAGTATTTAAGAAACATATTTTATATTTTCATGCCAAGTACTCTGTCTGCTTTTGTATTTGGTTATTTGCTGTCTGACCTGGATCTTGTCATCTTGTTATTCAAGTCAATAGCCTCTTCTTCCTACTATGCTGATGAAAGAATGATGGCTGCTCTCAAAACATGGTAAGAACATTAGTTTTAGTTTGTTTGTCTGCCATTGGATTCCAGATCTTTAAGACCAGTTCACAAAATCTTGTGCTTAGACAAACGGTGAAACCCAAAAGTGTGAATGAACTTTCTCAAATATATGAATGAGTATAAGCAAACATTCATTAAGCAAAGGAAATTTTGATTCTCAAGGTACTGTAAATTTGCTAGATTTGTGCAGATTTCCATGGATTTTCAGTATCATAAATTAACGTCTCTGACAAAAGTCAAGCTCTTTTTCTAAAGACAACGAATATGAGGACAGTACTTTTCTGCAAAATATTATTTCTTTGTAGCATAATTTGAGAACTAAAAGGATTCCAGATTTGTGTAAAAGAAATTTTATCAGAAAAACTCGGACCATTGTATACAAATCTGAAAATCTTCTACACCTGAAATTTTGCACAATACAATAGCTCTGATTCAGGATGCAGATAACTAACACCATTCAGAATACAGAAGAATCTTTCAAACTCTCATTAAACACTATGGCCCAACACCCTTTCTGTTATAACCTACTCTCTATGCTACAGGCACAATGGAAAATTTAAATGTGGTCACAGTTCAGATGGTAGAATATCAAGGAGAATCAATTGGAAGTGTTGTAGTGACTAGGCTGATCAAAATTTTATTTGTATGCTCTTATCCAAAGTTCACTGACTTTTTTAAAAGTCTATTGACTTCTATGCCCTTTAAAAGGGGTTTAAGTGCCTCTTTCTGAGAGATTACTGCAGGATATTTTGCTCCCCCATGGTAAACTGATTTTTCATTGAACAGACTATTGCAACTGTAAGTAAAAATCTCAAGCACCTAAAATACAGCAGCATTATTTTAAAGCAAAAGCATTATTCAGAATAATTAATTAATGCAAAAGCTAAATTTTTATTTGTGTGTGGGCATTTGGAAAGAACTAAGTCAATATCTGTCAATTTCAGGTAAAGAAATAATTTCTGAATTTCAGATTTTCACCTGGGAGCTTTTTAATGATTTTATGATTACACACTAGAGGTCATTTCAAGATGAACTGATTACATTTCTATTCATCTATTGTATTCAAAACTGTATAGGCATGACTCAGCTAGTTGAAATAAATTTGTATGCATAAGGCTGCATAGAAATTATTGATAAACATCCTGCATAAATGGATTTGTATATTGTCAAGCAGAAGATAAATACAGTTGAGCCAATATGATCAGTTGCCACAGCTCTCATTGGCCTGTGCACCTTAAGACACAGCTGAGTTCAGGGGCCCCGGCTATGCCACTCCTCTTCATCAACAAAACGAATACATACGATCAAAGAGCTACTGCACCCCTGACTGCATATGAGGTATTCCCTTTCGTGGTTCTGTGCGATAGATTAAAACCTCATTCATCACAAAAAAAGGGTTTAAACATGAACTCAAAAGTCCACAATCTATAAATATAGCTGTTTGATAACTGTATAAAAAATTTGTAAATAAAATTAAAACCACCTATTTCCTCTGACTTTATCTTTGCACTTTTGCTAGGCAAGTCAGTGAAGACCTAATCCTAATGACAGGGTAACGTGCACTAAAATAAACAGTTTTTCAGGGTGATCAGATACCAGAGAGATAATGCTAAGACATTTAATAACAACAAGTCTCATTCTTCTTATTTAATGATTAAAATTTGTTATAGTAGGATATAGGATAGAATAACATTTTAAAGTACTGTTGTTCCCAAAAATTATTCAAAAATAAAACCACCTAAATTCTTCAGCCTTGGCTGAAAATCATCCTTCAGCCCAGAAGCAGAAGATTCTTGAAAGTAAATACACACACCTCGATGCTTTCTTTATGTTGTGCAAGAAATAGACAAAACTGGTACTTACATAATTGTGATCTTATTTTGGCATGAATGGATGGAGTATTGGACATTGCACTATCTGGAAGATTTTTCTGAAGTTTTTGTCATTCTTGTGATGTTGAAAGACCGAAATTTTTATAGCCTTTCAAAGAGATGTCAGGGGACATGTGAGGCACATGAATAGAAGGCAATATGTGATTTAGAGAGGCTAAAGTTGGAGAGGCACAAAGTTCAGCAGAATCTAGGAAAATTGGCTTACAATTCCAAGCTAACCAGTCTTAAATGTGAGCTTTCTGCATGCTGACACTAAATGAAGTTTTCAGTGCTAACCTTGCATGGGTTTTCTTTTTTAATATAGATAAAAGACTGCTTTGTGGGTTGGTATATAACCTTAACAATACCTTTTAACTTTTTCTCCAGAGTCTTAATTTATTCCAGCTATCTCAACCTTTAGTATTTAAACTGAAATTTGAAAAGCAGCATGTTAGTAAAGAAATAGTACAGAAATTTAAAAATGCTACTTATAGAGTGTTCATCTACCTAAGCAAAAGTGCAAAAAACTAGGAGCCTGAAAATTTATGTATGTATTCAGAAATGTCTGCAGTCTAAAGCAGAAATGAAAATATTTTGCTAGCTCATTTTTAAACTCATTTTTCACATCTAGCATCAGCTTTCATCTATGCCCATATGGAAGAATACAAGCACCAAGCCTGGTTGTGTTAGACCATATAAGCACTTCTGATACCTGTGTTGAAACTGACAAGCCTGTGAAGGCTTCTAAGTACACACACAGACACACATTATAACCATAACATTACAGTCTTGGGATTTGGTCCATCTGGCAGTAACTTGTCAATTTGCATGTATTTTGATGTAGCTCAAAGTTGTTCACTGAGCAGTAATTCATTTTCTCATCCACAACATATACAAAGCCCAGGTTTGTACGTTTCAATTACTAATGTCCTTGTTCCCATGTTTAAAACAGTAATCTTACACAGGTAAAGGCTTGCAAGATGAAAAGGAAAAGTTAAAGACAAACCCCCACAGGTAATATAGAAATATACAAATTAAATGAGCTTCTGTGAAAAATTTTGTTCAAGAGGAAGGTCATCTGACATGCAGGAGTTTTATCTTCCTACTAGAGGTCTAAAGATCTGTCAGAAACAGCTCTTTTGTCATTATATTGTGGGTTTGTTCTGTGACCATGGTCCATTCTTTTGGCCTTACTGATGAAATTTTCTCATCAATACAGTTTGAATACTGTAGCTATCTAGCAGAAATATCCTAAAGCATTCACTAATTTATTTCACAATGCATAGAGATAAGAAATGACAGCCAGATGTTAAATATTACACACATCACATTTAATCTCCGTTTGATTGCAACAATGAACAACTAAGTGCTATAATTGGAAGTACACGACTTTTTCCTTCCTTTCCTTCTGTAAGTCAAATGGTACAGTGAGGGTAAAAGTTCAGTCTCAAAGTTGTGCATTAATTTTTAACACAGGAAAAGCAAGAAGTCTGAACCCCTCAAATCAGATCCTATTGTGTAAGAAAGCTAATGTCAGATACACTCTGGAAAAGGGCTGAGTAGTTGCATAAAATTTACTGCTTGCAACCGAATTATGGAGTGTGGAGATAACTGAAACAAAGTTCAACCTAGTTGCATCACACCAAGATACGAGCATTCTCACATCACCCATGTGAAGCACAATGTACCACGAGAATATTGGAACGATAAAATGTTCTCCATAGGGTCTGAGAGGTATGATTGGTACATGTACTTACTGTAAGGTGTTAATAAAGACATTACAGTATGTACCTGGGCAAGATAATTAAGCACTTGAAAAAGGCATTCTAAAAACAAGGCAAAAGTTGGTAACCAGTATGAGAAGAGACTGCGTACAAACTTTTAAAACAAGTGTTGTTAACTGGATCAAAACAATAATGAATAATGTAGGCAGGGACACAAATAAAATTTATTAATGAGCATATATTACATAGAAACACAGCAAGACATAACAAAATAAACAGACTGACACACAAGATGATTAGTATACTCACTCATTTGGAAGTCACCGTTCAGATGCTCTCATCTTCAGCAGCAGGGGAGAAATTGGGTACTCGCTTTGGATCCTCTCATTTTTTAAGTTGTGTCTCTGTGTAACAGCCCCCTTATATACTTGTCTACTTGCCATAGCACCCACATGGCCAATGCACGGCAGGCAAGACAATAAAATCATCTCAATTTCAGGTTACCCCTTACTGGTTTTGAATCAAAGCTTTTAATATCAACTCCAAATTGATTTAAAAAATACATTATACAAATACATTAATACAAACAATAAATTCAAATAATCAACTTTTAATATCAGCTTCAAATTAATATGAATAATATAAGAAATTAAAGTACCAAAATTCAGTTTGATATTTTAGAGCACACGAAGCTGATATTTATTTACAAAATTTTTAGAGGAGATAATTTCAGCTACCACACTCATTCTCACATAGGTTTTGTCCAGTCACATACATATTTTCACACCTACATAGTCAAGATCATCAAGGTATGCATGTCCATGTTGCCTGTCCAGGATCACTTATGTGTATCAACAAGGGTTGTCTTGGATTCTTCTTGACTGACAACAGTGAACTTTTTCTTTTTTTGACAGAATTTTAAATACTCTGCAAAAGTCAACAGGTGTTATTAGGCAGTTCTTTGCTTCAGTACGATACTTACTCCAGCCTCAATAAACCTTAGGCAAGGCTGTTGTTCTGAGGATTTGTTTTTTGCTTTTTATTTTTCAATGTAAGTTTGGAATCTGCACATATATCTGGCTATAGTTTATTTTCCTGGTAGGGTAATGTTATGTACTATAACCTTGCTTTCATCTTTCTGCTGTTTAGGGTGCATGACTTTCTGCTGATGAGTTGTTCGTCATGTGGTCTATTCAAAAAGCAAAGATTTTGATCTGGATGAAAAAACCCTCTGTTTTGCTTGGTTTTATTTCTTGTGATGGCATTGCTTAGAACAGCACTGCATTAAAGTGGCTTCTGCCTGTGGAAGTCTATATAGATCTAAGACAAAGACTTGGCAGCGTTACAGCTGGTTCTGGCAGTGTATTTTAAATTGTATATCATTGGGAATTTTATTAGCATATTTTTTTTTCAGCTGATTCAATTAGATTCCTATATTAGTGATTATGATTTATAACACCTGGATTTTATTACTAATAGCAGCTTAATAAATGGAAGATTTTCTAAGAAATATTGATTGTGACCCATATCTTCCCCAGCTAGATCCCCGAGGAAAATGATATTTACAACAGCCATTTGTAGACAGTTCAAAATGTCTGTTTCTTGAAATGCCCTAAATGATCAAAATATCTAATTGGTCTGCGTTACAGTACTCCTGAAATCTTTTCACAGTCTGTGCTACGGAGCAGCTAGTGGTTAATAGGAAAAGAAAACCCTGGAAAGAGCAGTCAGCAGCTCATTCCTCTGCTGACTTTCTTTTGCAAAAATTGAACTTTTGCTGTTCTTTCACCAAATGTCTTTATTTAGCAAACTTCGAGTGTACAACCACAACTTGTTTACAATTTCACACCAGCAAGTTAGGACCAGTTTCATACAAGAGCACTGGGAATTTTGTGGAAAGGTCTTGGAATAAGTTCTGGACAATACTAGAGACAGATACAAAATTTAAACCATAATGAATTGAATAGTGAGAATATAATCATTGGCAGTCAGCGTGATTTACTGGAATATAAATCTTGCAAAGCAAATCTGATTTCATTGTCAGCCTTCATAAGACTATAGATTTGGTAAATAGAATTGAAATTATACAAAGTATTTGACTTAATACCATATAATGTTCTAATGAAAGGAATCACACAAGTAGATCATCAGTTGCCTTACAGACAGGGGAGTTATTACTCTGGTTTCTTTTCTATCATGTTCCACAGAGATCTGTACTGGGCATAGTTCTGTTCAACATTTTCATCAATGACTTCGTAATAAATATAAATCACTGCTGAACAAAATACACTGTAAAGGAAGATGCACAAACTATACCAGTGGAATGATGGAAAAAGCACAGCTGATTGAACATAAAACAATGTCTTGGAGCAAAGTAGTAGCAAAAATGTACTGTTTGTACTAGTAATTGTGTAAATAGCAGCAGTAGAATAGTAAATACAGCTGTGAGATATCAGTTTAGATTTGTGTGATTAGTATTGCCATTTCACAAGATAACACTAAAAAAGTTTTAAAAGGAGGAAAGGTGATACATTTGACAAAAAAACAAGCAACCTAACATTAATGACTGTGAAACACAGTATTCAGTTTGGCTGTCTTGAAAAGCCATAGAATCATAGAATCCTTTAGATTAAAAAATACCTCTAAGATCTTTAATCCTAACCATTAACCCAGCACTGCCAAGTCTTCCAATAAACTGCGTCACTAAGGACCATGTCCTTTGAATACTTCTAGGAATGATGACTCCATCACTTCCCTGGGAAGCCTGTTCCAATACTTGACTGCCCTTTTGGACCCCAGCCCCTCGGCTGCCCCTCACAAGATTTGTACTCTAGACCCTTCACCAGCTTTGTTGCCCTTTTTTGGACACTGCAAAAATAATGGTGTTGAACAACTAGGCCAAGAAAATTTCAGAGACATTGAGTCCGCATTAATGTTTCGTTTGCTTTATGGGGGGTAGTTTTAAAGTAAATCCCTTGATTCTGCCCCATCACTGTGCTTTGGATAACACCACAGGGCCATCTCAGACTGCGTGTGGATGGATGTAGGGATGTAGATTTGTGCTGGGAGTACAGGAAGTGTGCCAAATGTTAATAAGCACACATCCAGCCTAGAGCTTGCTCAGTGTAAAAGTCCCCCTATATCTTGTACAGCAGATGACTCTCAAGCAGCTGTTTACCTACAAATCTAATCCCATGTTCTGCCGTAATGCGAATACAGCCATAGTGAGAAATTACTCAAGGACTTCTTTCTATTTTATCAGACCTTGTTTTCTTCCCATAAAACTGCAACACACTTTAAAACCACCCCCCAAAAAATGTTCTATTCCCCTAAATTTCCCAGTTTTAACTTCATGCCAAAGCAAAAATATGAAAAATTGCATTTAGTTGCTGAACTGAAATATGGAGTGGGATGTGTTAAATTTTCTACCTGAATAAATGTAGAAATGAACGACTTTTTCTAAGATACACTTTACAGCTGCACTTTAAACATTTATAAAGTCTTTGACTCAATATTGGAAAAAAACTAGTCAATTGGCAAATGTATGACTTTCTGGATAAGTGGGTCATTTTCTCTTAAAAAAAACCAAACCCAAAATGTTACTATTCGAGTTGTTTTTGTGGAGATAAACCTCTATTTAAGGCTAAGGAGCTTCAAGGTTAGACCTTTTGCTCCATATTATTACCCTGCAATATAACTTTTTAACCACCAAATTTTTTAAATTACACATATGTTTACTAAAACCTGTTTGAAAATATATACTTAACTGAAAATTAATGCCTGTTTTTCCTTTTTAATCTCTTCACATTACAAGTGGAGTACTAAAAAAATGTATCTCTTAAAAGATATTGAATATGTTTGTTTCAGTTTTCCTTTGGATAAGATTTTTCATAGCACTTGAATATAAAGTAACAGGATGAAAAACAAGTGGAAAAATACCCACATTTTCTAACGCTATTTAATGTTCTGGACAGCAAGTGGTGCTGCTGCATGTAGAATACATAACAGTTAAAAAACAAAGAGAAATAAGATCCATATCAAGAAATTACTGTCCTCTGTCTCAGGCAGAATGCATGTCTGAAACACACTTATGGTAATACATTTCTAGAATACTACTAGAATAGTAGCATGTACACTCTTCCTATATCAAGCACTTAGAGATATTAAAGAAACTCTGACAGGAAAAACAAAAAATAAATTAACCTCTTTGTCTGATTTACTTCAAAATTTTAAGTTATTTACAGTTGATTTGTGAATTATTAATGTTTCTCATGTTAATCCATGATATATGCAAATTCTTAAGCAGCGACAGGGAGATATTAATTAAAATAATCAGCTTACAGTTTCATTAGGCAGAAAACCAGCTTCAGTGGTGAAAATAGTACTAATATTGTATTACTATTATTATTACCATTATTATTATATTTTAGTTTTAATAGTTCAAAATATTACTAATACTTGGCTAATTTAATATTGTGTTTTTTTCTGGTCCTTGAAAAAATGATTGTTCAACATCTGAAACAGCTCTGTCTTCTCTCTTATTATGTTCTTACTTATGGACATAGAACATTGGATCAAGAAATATGTATGTGCGTGTGTGTGTGTATATATATAAATATATACACACATATATATATACACATACATATATATATATACATATTTATATGCACTGAGTTTTTCAGGGAAACAGTTTCAGTGGCATCAAAACAATCCTCATACAAAAATGTGTCATATTGATCATCCATGATATCTTGGTGTCTCGGTATTCCATAAATTTACATAATAAGATATCAAGTTCCTACCTGAAAAAGTTGTTATCAGTCTGACATTTGTAGAGCTGGAAGAGAAGAAGATTTTTCTTTTTTATTTCTGCCTGGCCAAACAATGAAGTGTTTGATGTTATTCTCAGCTGTCTAAAAGTATTATTTCTTCACATGCACATGTATTTTAGTCTATGTTTTTTCTACACAATAAGTTTTGGCATTTTTTTAATCTATCTTTTTTTTCCCCCCCTTCAAATCTACCAAAAATTACAAATCATCTGGACAACAGAACATGAAGCACAGAAAAAAGCTGTGCCCCTTATATTTTAGTGCTCTTCAGATCCATGTTGTCTGCTCTCTAAAGCCATCAAAATGAATTTTTTACCTCTGAAATGGTAACAGATGGAATCCTTTCAAAAACAATGGGGAAAGAAATGTGAATAAGATTTCAATTTTTTATGGCAACTTGATTCAGAGCCATCAGGCGCTGAAGGTTCAAATGGAAAACACAACAGTGAAATTCCAGGGAACATTACATCCCAATAAGGCAGAAGTCTTCCTGTTTTATTTTCCATTGGACTGGGCACTGGTTACCAGAGCAGCAGGTAGGAGAAGTTATATGGTACCAGCTTCCAAGCCAGAGATCATAATCATTATGTAACTCTGAAACCTAGAAGCAGAAATGGAAAAACATTATTGTTTTTGAACTGTGCACAGAGATGCAGAAAAAAATGTAACACTCGACCTGAGCAGAAAAGATTAGGACTCGCTTCTGTAATGCCTGTAAATTAACCTCTAGATCTGCTCCCCTGCACTGTTTCTTCGCATGCCAAAATAGTTTCTTAACTGGAAGTTGTGCATTTTTCTTAGAAAAAGCTGTTCCTGAAGAATAGTTCCTAAACTTCAGCTTATGAGACCTTATCCTGAGGATGTACTCACATATTTAGCCTGCCTGCCTGTATTATAGGACTTTCCGGTGTTATCATTCTACCAAACTCTGAAAAAAAGAGATGTATATTCCACTCCTTTCACTCCACGCTTCCTGAGTGAGATTGCTTTCATGAATGGATGCCAGGCTAGCAGAGAAAGAGTCCAAAGTGAATCCTTCAGTTAAAGTCCTTTATCTGTTAGTTATTCATTTGATAATAGCAGAGAACCCTGTCTTTTCTTGGATATATCATCTTGGGTTACAATAAGAGGGACCGGTTAAAAGAGACGAATACATAAAAGGAAAAAAAATAGAACTAATCAGGCCTGCGAGAAAAAATACAAAACTGTATAGAATTTCTGCAATGTAGATAGATTGAGCTTAATGTTAATATTCTTTCATTTACAGATGATTTCTTATATTCTATTTTCAGAGAAAAAGGATGAAATATCCCACTTTGTCAAGACTCAAGGTTTTGAACAGAGAATATCTCCCAGGCATGTTTAGGTATGTTGGTTGAATGAGCAGATAATCAAATGGAAGAAGCATCTCACAAGAAAAATATAAACAGCGATGACCAAAGTTGACTGCTGAGTCTTTTCATGAATAAATTACAGTCAAAGTGAATATTTTACTGAGGAGGCAATCTCTAATCAGTTTTCAGTATACTAGCTTGTGCCTCATTTTATTTGCTGAATTGTGCTTGTCTTTCTTTTGAATTTGGACTATGAATCCTCCCAGCAAAAGAAGTAAAAATTAAATAGGGGAAATGAATAGCGGAAATAACTCATGTTCAGTATTTGTTCTTACTGAATTGTTGTTGCAATATGACTGGTTTTTACAAGTATTTTTTAGGAAGTAAGAAAGTCAATTATCCTAGGTAGATATTGATAAGGGACATCTCCCTCTCTTTTAAAGATATTGCTAACATGTTGCAATATAGGATTGCTCACAAAACTGTCCCGTGGCAGAAAGTGTCTCATTCAAAGTTCTTTTGGCCTTTGATGAGTATGGTAGACCTTTCCTATACTTTACTACAGAAAACATCAAGGACTAACAGTAGATCAGGATATTTTCGTCCGACTGTATTTGTTTGGCACAGCCTGGTTCTAGGTAGCAGGAAGGCACAAAGATGGCTCCTGTGAGAAGCTGCTGGAAGCTTCCACCATGTCCAGCAGAGCCAACCCCTCACGGCTCTGAAGATGGACATGCCGCTGGCCAAAACTGGGCCAATGAGAGAGGCTAGTAACGCCTCTGTGATGACATATCTAAGAAGAAAATCAAAACAAAGTCATGGGTTTTTGCTTCTAGTCAGAGAAGAGGAGGAGGTGAGAACATGTGAGGGAAACAACATGGTGACACCCAGGTCAGTGGAGAAGGAGGGGGAGGAGGTGCTCCAGGCGCCGGAGCCAAGATTCCTCTGCAGGCCATGGTGAGGACCATGGTGAAACAGCTGTGCCCCTGCAGCCTGTGGTGATCCACGGGGGATGCAGAGATCCACCCGCAGCCCGTGAGGATCCACGGGGGATGCAGAGATCCACCCGCAGCCCGTGAGGATCCACGGAGGATGCAGAGATCCACCTGCAGCCTGTGGGCAGGTGTCCATGCCGGAGCAGGTGGATGCTTGGAGGAGGCTGTGATCCTGTGGGAGACTTGGTGGAGAGAGAGGGCCCTGCTTCCAGGCTGGAGCAGCCTGTCCTTGGAGGACTGCACCCTGTGGAATAGTGACCCACGCCGCAGCAGTTTTGGGAGGACTGTGTGCCCGTGGGAGGGACTCACATTGCAGCAGGTGCGGTCTGGCTGGTGCTCGTGAGAGTGGACTCACGCTGGGGAAGTTCATGGAGAACTGTCTCCTGTGGGAGGGACCCCATGGCCTCACAGGAGAAGGACTCCTCTCCCAGAGCAGAGGAAGAAAATGTCAGTGATGAACTGACCAAAATCCCCATGCCCTGTCTCCCTGTGCTGTCAGTGGGAAGGAGGGAGAGGCTGGGGGGAAAAAGGTGTTTTAAGGCCTTATTTTACTTCTCATTACCCTCCTCTGATTCTGTTAGCAATAAATTAACTTTGCAACAGGCAAGTTGAACCTGTTTTGCCCTTGAAGTGTTTTCTCCTGGTCCTTATCTCACTCATGAAGCTTTTTTGGTTTTTTTTTTTTTTCTTTTCCCTCCTCTATCCAGCTGTGGCAGGGGAGGGTGAGTGTGCAACTCTCATGGGTGCCTGGTGTTGGGCCAGTGACAAACCATGACACCCACATTTATGTGTTGGAAGCTTATGCTTTTTCTCCAACCCATTCTCAAAATGCTGAAGGAAGAAATTCCTCTGGAATGACATAGCAAGAAACTTGATCATGACTCCTCCTCCATCACTTGCTTCCTTGAGATAATTTAATGATTTCTCTGTTGTTAATGGAGAAATAGAACTCAATAGTCAGCATAAAAACAGAAAACAGTCCCAGTCTCAGAGGGAAGCTCCCTCTTACTCAAAGATATAAGGAAACCCATTGTTTTGGCTCTTCCTGCCATGAGCCTAAGGACCAGCCTGGGTAGACTTCTGTAATCTTTCTTAAATGATTCTTGGAAGAGAAGGAGTATTGAATAAAGGCATAAGTGTTATTGCAAGATCAACAAACAGTCATAGTGATAGATTACAGCAGTTTACATGACAAGGAGAGAGCTAAATTGTAATTTAAACAAATTCTTTAAACTCTCTCCCTAAAGGAAAAAGAGAAAAAGTGAAAGAAAATGTATTACCCTAAATTGGAAGTAAAACTTATTAACTAAAGTAAAACGAAATTGCGTGAAAATGGAAGAGCCTAACATAAACTGAGCCAGACTTCCACATGAATAGAGTAAAATAATATATTTAATTGTTGGTTTAACTTATTAGAAGACTGCTATTCAGAACCACACTTTGTATCTTGTAAAGATAGCTGTCCCAATGGCTTGTGTGAATTTTAACAGAATGAAGATATCTCCTCCGAAAGCACTGAGTTTTGAGTGGCTAACATCCTCTGATGTAAGGTAGCCACTGGTCACATCTCTTGGTGTAGCTCATTTTAGTAATCACATATATCTTGACCACAGATACACTATTCACTATGGATAAATTCAAAAAAAAATCTGAAGAGGGCACTTGATTGCCTAAAATGAGTGCCTGCACCATACAGACTACAGAATTTCACTAAAAACTTTAAGAGTCATAATCATTTCTTCTGGTGTAACTAATGTGGACTATATGATTTGCTCTGGAGATATGAAGGACTAGACAAGTGAGTAAACATTTTGGTAAAGTATTCTGTAGTTAGAGTACCTCCATTATTTCCCATTTGCAGATTGATATGAAAACTTAAATAGAGTCACCGTTTGATGACAGATGGAAATAATACTATTTATTATTTTTGTTGTTTTTTTGTTTTCTTTCTTGTTGGTTTGTTTTTAAGCCTCTGGCTCCCAAACAGTTCTGTGAGAAGATGCTGAGGGCTCTCAGGGCCAGTCTGACAGCTGAAGGACAGGCCTCTTTAATAAATGGTGAAGAAATGTTATAGATCAATTCTAACCACTATTATTTCTGTCTGACCTTATTTTGAGTTGTGCCTCATCTTTCTTTTGAAACTTTACCTGTCACAGGGTTTGCATAATTACAGGTATTTCTCATACCACATTTTTATGTTATGGTAGGACCTTGATATTTCAGCTAGCACATAACCCAGAAGGGTAGGTGCTATCTGGCAGGTATAGTGCTATTAATAACAACACCTGCATCAAAGTTCCCTGAGGGACCTGTTTTGGCAGTCGAAAGTTCTTTCAGAAGTATGAATTTCATGAATTATTTTAAACTGTTGTTTATAATCAAGTCACTTCAGCACTGCTTTCTAAACTAACAATGGATTGCAATGAAAGTTCATATAAGGTCACCTGTTATATGAAGTCGGTCCTATACACCAAAGCCCTTGAAAAATGTTGTAGGTGCACAGTCCTGTGTAACAAATCCAGCTCTGTCTTGTTTTATATACCTGTCTAAACCAATTACTTGGTGTAAAAGGTTATCAGCAAAAGAAGCCTTTACTTGTGATTTTTGTCATGTTTGATTTAGGTATATATATAAACATGAGAGTTGAGAGAGAAAACTACACTTCAACTCCTAACTTTCAGGTTCAATCTGATTTATAAAACTTAATGTGGATTTTTTTTTTCTTGGAAATGCAATTTAACTTGAACAACAATCATATAAATACAGAAAATGCTCAAGGTCTTAATTCCAAACACCATATATCTGGAATGATACAGAGATGCTTCTGAAATGCAGGGATTCTTCTGTGGTAGGTTGACACAGGCTGGATGCCAGGTGCTCACCAAGCCATTCTATTACTTCCCTTTCTCAGGAGGACACAGTAGGGGAGAAAATAAGATGGAAAAGAGATATTAAAGAACTTCATGGTTCAGGATAAAGGCAGTGAAATGAAGCAAAAGCAAGGGTTGTGTGCATGGAAACAAAGAAAAACAAATATTTTATTCTTTACTTCCCATCAGCAAATGATGTCTGGCCACTTCCGTGGAAGCAAGGCTTCAGCACCCATAGCTTTTGCTCCTGAAGACAAACATCAGAACTTCTGGAGACCCTGAGCATGTCATTTTGCTGTATAACCATCCTGGGTGCAGGGATAAGTGGTGGAGTCTTTGCTCTGTTTATTCTATACCACACACATCACCGTGGAGGGTGGGGAGCAGTTTTCAGCAGAGAACGCTGAGGCATTAGGAGCGGAACATTTTTCTTGCCCAGTCATGGAAGAGAGTGGTTTTGTCCCCTTAGAAACCATGGAGGGGTCCTTTTTCTTTTGCCAGGCTCTCTCGGAAGCGGGAGTCACCTCCAAGTCCCCAGATCTCCACTGCAGAGAAGCTGTTTTGAAATCCCCAGCCACGCCTGAGATTGCCACCAACAGGGGAGAGCCCCTTCTGGGTGATATGGAGTGAGCAGCTCGGCAGCAAAACTCCTTTCAAAAATAGCTTTCCAGGTTTTGCTTTGCCTGTTTTCCCTGGTTTCCTGACTGGGGGAGGGTGTTAAACCATGGAAACTCATTTGCAACTTTGCTTCCTTGTTCATGATTTCCTTCCATTGTTCTCTGGTGTGCAGTGTTCTCTGGAGTGTAGTGAGGGACCCCCCTTGCCATCTTGTCTTTATTCCCAGGGGAACCATGTGGCACAGGTGGTATCTTTTGGTGGTGAATACCCTTCTTATGGGTAAACCATCCTCTCTGTTGTACAATCTTTTATTAATATCGTTATGTTTATCAAGATTTCTTCAGTAATTGTTACTCTAACTTATAATCTCTCCTAATATATTTCCTCTACTATCAAAAGAGGGCGATTTAAGTGGATTTAATTTTCCCGCTGAGTTTTAAAAGGAGCACAATAACCTAATAGAATTACCAAATATTTTGATTAAATTTTATGTAGGTCGTTTTTAATCTGTAATTTACTTGCTTTATACTTGCCCAGAACTTGATACAGGTTTCTGGGGAAAAAACCCCAACAAATCAACATACTTATGATAAAACAGCTATGCCTTGCTTACATACAATGCAGAAATAAAATCAACACCACCATTAAAACCAGAGGTAAAGAGAAGATTGTGCATTTTGAAATTCCCCATACATACACTCACTATAACTGATTTTTTACCTCATTTTCAAGGAGACGGAGACAAAGGAGGTGCCAGACCTCTCTGTAAATCTCATTTCTTGGTTTCCTGCCTGCTGTGGTCAACTGCATGATTTGGGCCTGTGGTATGCTACCCTAACTTCTTTTTAAGTTTCTGGAAAAGAAACAACAAAAAACCCCCAAAACAAAAAGAAACAAACAAAAAAATCAAAACAAACCAACCAACCAAAAAAAAAAGATGTGGTGCTGTGCAGTGTTAAATACGTATGCCTGCCTTTTCAGCTCCAGTTCTTTTTTGTATTCCTACCCTTGTCACATAAGTCCCTGTCAGACAATTGGCCTGACACAAGACTATTGGGGAGGGCACAAAGCAGGGAGCAGAAGAAGACGAGCACTACCTCAGGCACATCAAGGCTGTCCTTGAACAGGATGCAAGGCTGTCCTTGAACAGGATGCAGAGAAGTTTGGTCTATGCCCACAGCATTCATAAATATAAGCTCAAGAGGTTTGAACATCGTGGTGTACAGGAAAGACAATTTATTTTTTTTCTTTCTTGGAGGTCGGTAGCTGTGGATAAATTTTGTGTGAAGCAGACTAGTTTTATAGATGACTGTATTCAGAGCAAAACTCTCTGAAGCATTTCTATAATAGCTTTACTTTGTAAAATGTGGAATTTTTCAACAGAATATGCAGTTCTGCAGTATAAAGATTTTATTGCTGTGGGTTTGGTATGAACTATATAACTCACAGCTTCACTATTCATGATGAATTTACTGATTTCTACATGTATACAGTCTAGGAAATGTTTGGGGTTGAAAGATTCCTTGAAAACAAATGCTAAGAACTTGACTTGATCATATAAATCAAAAAGGTAGCCAGTAAAGCAAAAGTTACTGAAGATTTACCTTTTGCAGGGGTCTGACTGGTGCAGAACTGCTTCATGACAAATAGCTTGCAATAAAGGATTCAATTTCAAAGAAGAAACAACAAAAAATCAAGAGGAGATTGCTCAGCAGAGATGCAAGAGAAGACCATCTTTATGATGTATCCCATGTATCTGGCAACTGCATATAAATCTCTCTATATATGTACTTTTTAGACAAGTAGGGTAAATGTTTGTCTCCTGCTTGAAGTCATATTGGTTCATAAATATTATATATGTATATATATATATATATATATGTATGTGCAGGTGTAGGAGGCATGGAATGTTCAGATACAGCATATTATTTACAAGGGATCCATGCCCTTCAGGGCAGCAACTGGAGGCTGGCAAGGTAGTGCAGGGCATTGGAAACAGCATGAACTACAGATGCAGCAACTGGAGTTGAAACATGTATCTCCATTGACAAGAATTTGAGATGAGGCAGCTAGTTCACATATACATTCTTTTGTGCTTTCACCTTAAAGCACAGTTAGAATTCTTAGTCTAGATTTGGGATTCTACCAAAACTGCAGATGAAAACTTTGATGGTGCTGTCAGTTTATTTTGATTTATGCTAAGTTCCCTATACTGTTAAAATTATCCAAGATTAATCAGGAAATTTCAGCAACATCAGAGCTTGGACCCAGGGGTTGCATTACATAATGAAAATAGTAGAATCTTTGTAGTGGGAATTCTTGGTGCCCATACACTCAAAATTATGATTAAACATCCTATTACCACAACATTCTCAACAGCTACATTTTATCTGGGACATTAGAAAGAATATCCTTTTATTTTTTTATGTAATCTTGAAGGATATCCAGACACAAACACCTAATGCACACAGAACCACTTCTTGTACTTACATATGCCAGTAACAAGAATCGTACAGCATTTGAAATGTTGACTCATTGGTGTCTGGCATAAAACATTAACAGCTTGGGCTGTGTTTTACACAGGAAATTTAATCAAAGCTTATGCAAAGTATTGCATTGTAAAACTGTTGCTTTAAAGGCTAATTGTAAACTTAGTCAGGTTGGAATGACAATGACAAAACCAGAAATGCTCACTAAGGCCACAGACTTTCTAGAAAATTTAGTCTATAATATTTCTCAGTGGTGAGTGGAATACATGCAGTGTTGTCTTTTCTTTTTTCCGTAGGGAAGAGGAACATAAAACTTTCTGGCATTCTTCTTCTCTGCTCCTCAGTTATTCATCCTAAACATGAAAAATGCTTGACAGTACAACTTGGCCGTTGTCAATATGATGATGGGATGAAGCATAACTCCACAAAAATGAATAAAAACTCTTATCTTGGAATGTAAAATTAGACTCACACCAGTTGTCACTGAAGATTCTTATAATTTGAGATATGGAATGGTATCCAAAGTGTATTCAAGGAAGTTTAATTTCAGATTTTATGCCGGAGTGCCTCACCAACCACCTGGAGGTGTCTCATCTGGTCGGGGCTGCAGCCTCCGCCCGCCGGGCTGGATCAGTTGCTGGGCTGGTTTCCGAAGGCAGGAGGGGGCTGCCGGGGAGCACGAAGGTCCTGACAAGCCCACCGATGTTACAAGTGCCAGAGAGAAGAAAAGGCACAGGTGGGGCTCTTCAGGCTGAACAGGAGCGGTTTATTTCCCCAGGACGGGGCGAGGAGCATGGTACGAGGGGTTAGGATCACAGGGAAACAAGGGGCGAAGAACCAAGAACAGGGGTTGCATCAGCTTAAGTACCAGGGGTGGAGGGGCGGGGGTACACTCAAACCGACCAATAGGGGCACAGACAAGGGGCGGTAACAAGGTGACACAACACTTAAGTATGCAATCCAGGGCCTAGGGGGAGGGAACAGCAGCCGGGGGCCAATGGGGAACCGAGCAGAGATGAAGGGACTAGAACGTGACCAAACAAGGGAAAAACTGGACAGGATAGGGGAAACCAATAGGAACGCAGGGATTAACATACTCTGAATAATTAAGGCAAGGGATTCTGGGGGCAACCAAAAAGCTCACCCTCGCCAGGAGTTAGGGAGATGTGGTGAGGTCTGCTCTATTGGGCTTTGCCATGGAATTGGCCCGAGGCTGCTCGGGCAAGTTGTTAATGCGATTGACTGCTGCCACAATTTTACTTTTATTAAAGCTTCCACATTATACCTGTAGGAATATATCTCAAAGGAGTTATTCAAAGCCACTTTGCATTTTTCTCACTCCATGTATGGCCCTTGTCCTATTTTATTTCATACTGTTCAGATATTAATTATAAAGGTAATAATTATCTCATGGAATTTTCTACCATGATGTCGCTTTGGAATTTCACAGCTTCATAGCCATTTACAAAAGTTTTCACAATGAATATGGAGATAGAATTAATGAATAATAAAGACTCAAAAACATTAGCACCAAAGCTGTTCAGTAAGCTTAAGTCTCTATGTTTTGATTTTTGATTATTCTTTTGGCACTTTCCCTTCCCAAAGTATTCCCTACTAAATGGCTGTTGTTGTTACTAAGCATTCAGTACGCCTGCTAATTTGATTCTCAATTCTCAGTGGTATTCAGAACATGGAAAATATACAATTAGTGTGCATTTGAGAAAATGTTCATTTACATGACTTGCCTGTCATCACATCGACAGACCTGAACTGAAAGCACCAGACTGGTGATTATCCGCATTACCTCGGCAAAGATCCTTTTTCCTTCTGCCATTCTTAGCTCTTTCACTGCACAAAATCCAACTTCTGCAGCAGTCGAGACAAAGATCCCAGTTTATTTTACAGTTCAGTTTTGGTATCCTGACAAATACTTCGTGCACTTACAGAGGCACAATCTGTGCAAAATGCCAAGTGACAAGGTAATTGAATACTTAATCTGAATGCTTATACAAAACATGTTAAATTAGATTGTCACCCCTTGTTACCAGTATGAATGGGTTTAAACTACAGTCTATGCTTTCCTATTTACTGATTGGATGCCATCAAATATCACGAAACAGAAAATTACAGCCTATATTTCTAAAGTTTGGCCAAATTACAATAAAATGCAATGTATTATGCTAAATTAAAGACCACAACCACCACTTAAAATACTAGTGATTTTCCAAGAACACAAAATAAAAGAATTTTTTCCTACATTTTTTCCCCTCAAATAAAATCTAATTCTATACATTTATTGTTCTCAGGTTTACATTTGGGAAGTTGTTTCATGTCTCCGTGGAAACCACTATTCACTTTTCAGTTGGATGTTGTCCTCTATGGTTTCTGGTTTTGCCTAGCATTCTTTCTTCTTATATTGATTCTTTGAGATTTTTCATGGACTATGTTGTCAAGGGATCTGAGTTGCAAGGTTCATGTGGTGGTATGTATCTCATGGAAGGAACACCTTTGGGATCAGTGAATTGATGTCATTTTATGACTCAGAAGTTTGTTTTTTTGGTGGTTTTTTTTGTTTGTTTGTTTGTTTTTTAAACTAGAATAAAGGTATTGTACTTATCTTCTAAAGTACTTGCAGATATTCTAAAAAAATCATGGAAAATTGTTTTTGAAATATAACTAAGTTGCTAAAACTTGCTTGTGGAATTATTCAAATGTATGTGCTAAAGAAAAGAATCATCTTTTCTAAGGTGCATAATCTCAAATTAAACAAGGTGAAAAATTGAATAGCTGTATCTGGAGAGATACGTGCATGTGTGTATGTATTTAATTGAAATACTATTCCATTGATGGACATACATATTTAAGAACATTAAGGAATACATCTGACTTCAAAGCCATTCAGATAGGTTAGTATAGCTTTCATACACTTTATAGCCAAATGTCTGTAATGATACTGTTGCGACATCTGCATATGATTAGTCCATGATGAACAATTACTTACTTCATTGTTCTATTTGCCCAGCTAGGTCTACCCAGTTCTTTTTGTTGTTTTTTTTTTTTCATTTATTCTATATTGTTTCCTTTTTCCTCTTCCTTTAATTAAGAATATATAAGTAAAATCTTTTGACTTAATTTAAAAAACACGTATTCTGTAATTGCTTGTGAATTATAATCAATTAATTGAAATAAAGTTTCTAATACCAGCAAAATCTTAATGAAATTACCATCATTGTAGGTACCCCATCCTAAGGAATATTTGGCTATGTTTCTAGATTCATCTAGTTTCATCTAGTTTCATTGGGATGAGGTAATAGAAAAAAACATTTCTAGGACTTTTTGCCTTAGAATTTCCTTACTAGTCAGAATTCCTGAGGGTGAAATATGTAAATTTAAAATAGTCAGAGTATTATTTGGTGTAAAAACAAACCTAGATGCTTGTTCACCACTGATCACTGGCTTTGTGCTACAGTTGTCTCCCTTTCTTAAACTGGTTCCTTCCAACTTCACAGAAATACATTCCGTTTGAGGTCTGTCTCACAATTCCTTTGCATTGTTAGCTTAGGAAGTCATCATTTGGCTTTTGCATTTTACTGGAATTTACATGGTATATAGCACTAGTCTGTCATCAAAAGAACAAACCTCTCTCTTTGTTGCAATTTAGAAGTACAGAAGTCTCTCATTTCACAAGATTTCTGTTTCCATTGAGCTGTTCTCACTTTTAGGTCCATGGATATCTTTGATTTCTACTCTCTGAATTGCTTAGAAGGCATAGAGATAGTAAAATTGGGGTCAATTCTTCTTTATCCAAATGAATGGTGAGGTGTTTTTACAGACTGTACACGATGCTTGAGGGGAAGCTTCAATTTTTATCTGTTATTTTCTAGAAAAAAGAGTTATAGTCATGGGAAAAAAAAAAAAAAAAAAACCACAAAAACCAGAACCAACCAAAAAACCCCAAAAAACCTATTAATGTCTTCCAGGGCAGTTCTGACCTGTAGGTACCTGCTGAAGACCAACGAAATCTTGTCTATTGCTCTACTAACTCACATTACAGGAAGATCTGCTGTGGCAGTAAGGCAAGATTTATTCTTTGAAAGGAAAGAAGAAACAAAACTGTAGTTTAGTGACACACTGATAGTGTACACTGCATTGTTCTACTCTCTTGTATTAACAACAAATGTCCAAACATATTGGCAAGTTTAGGTTACTCCGGTCGTAGGAAACAGAGTTATTACTTAGGTCAATAAATCAACTTGGAAAAATGAAACAGGAAGAAAAGCAGATGGCCCAGCATTTATCCAGTGCATGGGGTATCATTATGTGTCATTAGATATTTAATATGCTTTGATGGAAATGCAAGGGAGTCCTGTGAAAAGATAGGTTTATTTTTTGCTGTTAAGTTTATTTTTTGCTGTTAAGTTTTGAATCTCATTGACCGTTTCCACTTGCGTATTTTTTTCTGATTTTATCTAAGTTCTATGATTTTTAATCACTCCTGGGGTGGTTAGAAATAAAGAATAATTTTGTAGTGGTTTTATATTTTTAAATTTTGTTTGACAGTGTTTTTTCCACTGCATTCCAAAAGACAATATATTCTATAATAGTCACTGTACGCTGTCAAACAGATAAGTTTTTAAGAGTGGGGGGTGGTTTCCTGTGGTGTAAGGATAAACTGTGAGTAAAAGTGATCTGAAGGTAATAGGACAACTCTTAATTTGTCAGTCATTGCTAAGTGTTATCTCATTATTTTTATTTTAAGGGGAGTTATGCTTTTCTTGACAAAAGTGGCAGAAAAACGCTAGATCTTTCTCTTTGTGTTATTAGCACTTTCTGTGTCACTCTACCTCTGTCTGTTTGCAAGTTTCTCCTTCCTGCCCCCTCCCACCCCATCCCAATAGAGATACATATCTTTAATGAGTTTTTTCCAGATTCTACACCCGCTGTAGGAGGAAGTTCAAAATACCTACAGAAAGTAACCTGAAAAGAAAACAAATTTTATGTAGAAGAGAGACTTTTGGTTTATTTGAGTACATATAAAGACAATAGGGGGGGGAGAAAGGAAAAAAGAAGAAAGCAGATTCCAAAAGTGCATGCAGAACAGAGCATTTCCCAATAGTTTGCTAACCCAGCAACTTCTAGCTATTGATATTCCTACACTACCTGATGGAGCATGATGAACAGAAAGGTATGTTGTCTGTGAGCAAGTTTACTGAAGAGCCCTGAGTAATAGCTCTTCATCAGCACAGAAACTTAATCAAGTCTCCCCAGAAAAGTGGTTATTGGGCCAAACAGCTTCTTGATCTGTATTTAAAAGTGTTGTGATATATTGTCAGATTTCATCAACAACCTGCACATATTTTCAATTCTGCTGGCAAGACCTCAGGTTTAGATGATCAGTGCTTGCAAAACTTGCTTGAACACTAGTTATATTGCTTCTACTAGAATAGAATTATTACAACAGAGTTATGTTGTTTCAACTATGCATTGCAAAAGCTTTTCATAAATTGAACTGGATGGAGATTTTCCCTTAAGTTAGGATAATGAGAGGCTCAGAAATGTTTTCTGTTTGTCTTTTCTTTTAAATAGAGAAGGAGGAGAGCTGAACAGAGAAGCTGTACTCAGGAATGCTGAGTGGAATATGTACTTCCCTTTGCCTAATAATCTCCCATGTTCCTAAGATGATTTATAGTGCAATAAGTATTTAAAAATCAAGAAGCAAGTTCAGAGTTTTAAGAAATACAGTGCATTAAGGGATTTTTTTTAAGGTCAGTGGACTAAATTTAACATCAATGCATTCAAGTTTTATTAGCAAGGAGTCATACTCAGTTGAATGAAAGACGCAGAATTAAATGAAAGTGTTAAATTCTGAGATTAATTAATGTAAAGATGTGCTCAGAATTCCTTTGGATAAAGAAGATAAAAGAAGAAACTAGAAAACATAGAAAGAAACTAGAAACTTAGTAGATTTTTGAGCAACAATTTTAGTTAAGCAAAAGGCTGCTGCTCTTCCTAAGAGATGATAAAATGGGAGAAAACTTTGAGAGCAATGAGAATACTGATTAAAAAAAAAAAAAAAAAAGACTGAGCAGCAAGATCAGCAGTGTAGTTATTAGCCTTTAAGAATATCCAAACATGATATGGACTTCAATAGTGTTGTAAGGCCCAAAAAAACTTACTGGATAAGGCTTTTAAAAGGGCTTACAGTTGCTCATGTACTCTGGGTTACATGCACAGGAGAAATACCAACAAAATATTCGCAAGAAATCAAAACAACAAAAAAGATTTTACTGGCAAATCAAAGAACTTTGGCAAAAGCTTTAGAGCAGCATTCAATCAACATAAAATACTTCTCAAAACATTAATTTAGTCCATTCAATTTAGCAAACTCTAAGCCCATTCGATTTTAAGCTACTTAATAATTCCATGAAGAGGGAATTAGAAAAGAGAGAAAGACGGAAAAGATATAGAAAAGGACATATATAGCTACTGACTCCTGGGTTCCAGTGATGCTCAACTGATAGAAATTCCAAGAGGAGGTAGGGTCCAGATGCGTGCTAGCCTTAAATCCCCCTTGGCATTCCTGGGCCCTTTCCCCAGTTGGGACTTCTGCTAATTTGACCACTCAGGAGCTGGGCTAGGGGTTTGAGGCAGGTGTGGAGCATTGCCTCCTGTGTGCCAGTAACTGGCAGCCACTGCCAGCCTGGGATATAGGCTCTAGGGGGTTGGAGGATGTGGGGCGGTTCACTGCCTTGCCAGGGCAAGGCCCAACCTTCCCCTTCCCCACACACATGCACCCCAAAATATCCTGAGACATTAATACTTTCCAGTCTCAGTCTCTCACAAGTGTGGCTGATGATATCCTCGTGATATATCCTCATACATCAGATATAACAGTAGTATTCTCTTATAGCATTTTTAAATTTCATTCTTAAGACTATAACCCAGTATTAATCTAATATCACCATCTTGTACAGTAAGAAAATTGAGATTTTTCCCATCTCTATAAGCACAGACTGAAACATTAAACACTTTCTTATTACCTGAAGAAGAAGCATCATTGACTGTTTCATCCATGAAGGCTGATGGCATATCTTTCATGATGTCAAAATAAAATTTTCATACCTCATCGATCATTCACATTTCAGAAGGAAACACACTATAGCAGCCAACCTTCACAGGTGAGGTTACATCACCCAGCATGTCTGACACCAGAGTTTAAAGTCTGTGTAGCAGATAGTTTCCATAAATATCCTGATTCACCAAGACAAAGAAATTATTCACAACTTAATAACCCTCTGCTACTTCCTAGGCATCTTTCTTTGGTGGTGTGGGACGCTCAGATCCAATAATCTGAGTTACCCTCAGTTTGAAGCAGTAGAAGCTATTGGGATGGAAATAAAAAGTTATACAACCTTTGAGTCTTTAGATTTTGACGGGCTGTGTGCAGCAGTCTGCTTGTAGACAGAAATTCTGTGCTCAAGGATGGAAGTGGAGGTTCAGATCAAATACTAACTGGGATAAAATTCTGCTGTATTCTACAATTGTTAAAGGCTCTACTTCTTTACTGTTAGTAGCTGTTGTAATGCTATTGGTTGCTTGTTATTTTCTTTTTGATAACAGTATTAACATATTTCTCTGATCATTGTGATCATATGCCTGAATTTCATTTTACCTGTATTATACATGATACTTCATTGTCTTTTCTGATTAAGTAATTTGTTTTTTCTCCACACATGAGGATCCAACCACTTCTCAGATATACTACATTATAATAACAATAATAATAACAATAACAAATAATTATAATTAATAATAGTGAAAGTTTTGAATGCTATTCACTGTTTTGAAAAGCCTAACTAGTTTTGTTCCTCTGCAGAGAAACTTTTTCGAATCTAAACTGTTAAGTGTCTTAATTCTTATCCTGCTTTATTTTTCTTCCCTTTGTATTAATTTTTCAGATTAAAATCAAACCAAAAAGATGAATTAAGGAACACACTGGGGTGTTTTTGAAATTACTTTTTGAAAAACTTTTTCCTTCAGAACTGGCTGTAAGAATCCTTTATTTTTAATATCACTCTATGCAAGACTTAAAAAATTTGTCCTTTAGCTGTCTTACAATAAGTAACAAGGAGAGAAGATACATGAAATACTATATATTTATATGGAGAGTATATACTTATAGAGCTTTGTGAGCAGATCTAATATCAAGATCAGGTATATAAATGTAGATTCATCGCCACTAGCTCATGTGTGGCTTTATTGAAGTCAGACTCCTGAGGTCCACAGTGAACTTAGGTTGATAGCAGACGGCATCAGCATTTGTGTTTGCTTAGGTTGTAGTCAGAACAGCCTTTTGTCATCCTACAAAATGTGCTAGATGTGTTTCCATCCATACACTGTAAGAGGACATGTTTTCAGTACTCTAAGGAGTATTGAAAATTTGCCAGGGCAAATTTTTCTGTCATGTATCATCTGTGGGATGTTTTAAACAAGTGAAACAAATACTTTTATGAAGTACTTTTTTTTACTAGTGTAAGATAGTGTATTGAGTCTGGAAAAATTTTCTTATTGTCTTTCTGCATTTGCAATGTTTCAGCAGCTCCAATATCAAGAGTGAATTAAGGAGCCAGCAGCAGAAAATGAGCAAGTGTTTGCCTCTATGCTATGCATCTGTCTGACTCAGATGAAGTTAAAAATAGACATCATTTCAGCTAAAATAGCTGCAAATGGAAAATTAATCACTGGATTCTAAAATTCAATAAATCATAGTCACTGTAGTTACTTAGTCTCTACGACTATAAAATCCAACAAAAATGCATTACTGAATGCACCTGAATATGCTAGTATGCGAGTGGCTCTTACGAAAAACGCCTACTTAAACCACTCCAATGTATATGATGGAATTTGTTATTTTATTTTGGTGAAATCCAAACGTTCAGGTAAAATCAGTGCAGGCAGCACTTTATTGATAGAATCACAAAATGACAATTATTTATGTAATTAATATATATTGTTATCTAACATGTAACATGTATATAAAATTATTAATATATTCATATTAATGTCCCAATACTGGCATCACAAACTGGATAAATATTGATTTTGAATATTTTTCCTTTTTAGGAAAGAATTTGGAAAAGCACATGAATTATGTAGGCGGGCTTGATGTTAATTTCAGTGTAACTTCTATCATCATTTTATCATAGAACCTTCAGATTTAGTATTTAGTCCCAGAATATGAAACAGTGGAATTACCACGACCTGTTGATTCAGTCTGGGAGAGAAGTTACTCCTAGAGAGTGCATTCCTTTTCGAGTTAACTGGCTGGAGGTATGTGAATACTTCTAATATCTTAAAATATCTCCATTAAAGTGAACATTTTCTATGTTCACAGTGTAAGTGCACCACATAAATCTATTCTGTATTAGACTGGTGTGTGCATATTCATTTTGGCCTTCACCTTTTATGAATCTGTGCATATTTATTTTATTTCAAATTTTAAGCTGGTCATATTTCTTTAACTTATTATGACTTTTGAAGCAGAAAACGGGTAACAAACTCCTGCAACAATTATTTTCAGGGGGAATTTGCCGGAGTATTGCCTGCTTCCGCTTTGGAAGATATAAAATTGTGGTGAATTACGAGAAATCTATTAGTTTCATCAAAACCTGTTAGTTTTGAAGAAGAACATTTGTTTTAAAAAAAGTGTTTGGCTATTAAAATGCCATAAAAATTTGCATTAGGAACATGGAAGAAAAATACATCAGTAGACTAGTAAGAACTGATATCATTTGGATTCTACCAAAGGGAGATTTTTATATTAGATGAAGAATTTAAAATATATCAGCTATTTTAAAAAGAATTATAAAGACTTCTGCCTACAGTATGCATATATAGTTTATTAAAATTACTTTTTCTGAATTTGAGTTTGCTACGTAAAAAAAAATTATTGTGTTTGGTTTGAAAGATACTATCACTGAATGGTGAAAGTGTTTAAAAATATGTCTCAATTGTCTACTAGGTTGGTCGACCAACATTATTACCATAAAATCGTAGAATCTTTAAGGTTAAGGTCACCAAGTCTGACCATCACCTAGCACCACTACCATGTTCACCATTAAACCAGGTCCTCAAGTGCCATACCAACAAGTTTTTTGAGTGCCTCCAGCGATAGTGACTCCATCACTTACCTGGGTAGTCTTCTTAAATGATTTACAACACTTTTTGTGATTTTTTTTTTCTTAATAACTTATCTAAATGTTTCTTGGTGCAACTTTAGGCCATTATTTTATTCTGTATAGAGGATGGCTGAAATAAATGTGAATATTATTTACCATTTGGCCTTCAAATTTTTTGTCTTTTTGTTTATGTGACTGTACTGAATCATCTTCGTGATCAGAGAAGGGGCCAAGAGCTCCAGTTTTATTTTATGATAACCAGAGGGTTTGTACTATATTGCACTGAAAATATTTTGGTCTTTCTCATGTGATTTATAAATTTTGCTTTCTATAACAAGCAAGATTTACATGAACCTTTTAAATGCAAATATTTTGGACTCCAGTTAAAGAGAAAATTTATGAAAAAGTTATTAAAAACCTGTAGTTTCGGGTAATATTTCACATTTTCTACTTATCCTCTTGCTAAAGTCAGCCCAGGAAGATGAGGAGTTTGTTCCTCTAAAATAAAGATATGTGATTTCTGAGTGTAGTATTTTCTCTTCTAGATGAATTTGTTAATCTGTTGTGACCAACATGATGGAAGAAAATATTAGGATAGGTTTTCATGTCTTTACATGGAATATGGCACATACAGTTTAAATAGAAAGATTGACAACTGTGTATTTTATACTGGATTTATTTTGTTTCTCCAATCCATTCTTATCCTGTTAGTAGGAAGAGCAAAATATGTGCCAACAATTTTTTAAAGTCATGGAAAAAATCAGAGTACTATCATTAAGAATTTCTATTTCCTTGTGTTTTCAAATAGGGCATTCATCAGTGTTGTCTTTTTATATTGATCACTTTTTCTTTAATATCTCTGTTTATAATTGCTGTAAAGACTTGCCTATTTGCTTTTTGTTTCTTTCGTCACGTATGTTTTTTTGACTAGCATGCTTTCAGTTGTTGCTGTTTCCTACCTTTTGTTCTCCCCTTCTATTTTAGGATAAAAGAAAAAATTATTAAAGAAAAATTTTCCTGTGCGAAATGTACACAGAAAATGCACAACTGTATTGTGAGCCGTTCTTCATATTCACAGGTTTGGAGAGTCTACATGCAACAGAAATATAGGGAATTAATTTTTGACAAATGAAAATATAAAGAAGATTTATAAAAGCTCCAGTCTACTTTTATCTCTTTGTTACCCAGAATTTTAATTCTTCTTGCCTGTGAAGCACTTTAAAACAGAGTAGACCTTAGTTTTTAAAATAGGCTTTAAAATAGTTATTGCAAATAACTGCTTCAGATCTTGCCTTTTTCACTGTAATTCTTTAGAAATATTCCAACTACATTTTTTTTTTTCCCTAAAGTGAAGCAAAGCACCTTTCTGCTGTATTCACTTTCTGGGCCCCATTTTTGGCTGCAGCTTTGAGGAAATGTTGTATCACCTAATTCTCAGGCTGAGGAGTACAGCATCCCTACCACTGTTCAAGAATGATTCACTCACAGTTCCTTCCATTGCAGAGAATGCCCTACCCAAAGGTGCACAGCATATTCTAAGGCTGAACAAAACATTTCCTGGTCTGCAGTCAGCCACCTTGCTTTAGAGGGTATGAGGGTTTAAGAGTGTGGAAGGATGCCATTCAGTGTCAGCTGATCTGAGTGCCAGAGAACAGCCCTGAGTACATTTAATTTACTAATGTGGACATATCATGACTCTCACCTTCTAGCTCAGGGAGCTTTCTCATGCTACTGTCAGATTCTCTTCTGTATTCAGAAATATTACATTCTTGAATATAAAGCAGCCTGATACAGGATTGCCTTGTTTTAAGAGATATTTGGAAAATATACTTAGTAATACGCTTTAACATTTGGTCAGCCTTGAATTGGTCAGACAGCTGGACTAGAAGATTGTTGCAGGTCCCTTCCACCTGGAACTATTCTATTCTATTCCGTTCTATCCTATCCTATCCTATCCTATTTAGATTGTCTTCACACTTACCTTCTTGGTGTTTCTTATCAATTACTTACTACTATTTAGATTTAGCAATCTACCTCCTATGAGTCTTGTATTTTAAAAGAAAAGACACTTGTGATGTTGAACGTGTCAAATACAGTGTTGGATTTAGACACCTAATATCTTATGAGTGAATTTCCAAACACTCAGGATCTTTTTAATTCTCTGTCAGAGTCCTTTGAAATAAATGACTCAAAGCTTTTATATAAGTATGTCCATAGCAAGAGACCATGTTGATTTCATTGAAGAGTACTTACGACCCATATGAATAGATATGTTTTTATTTGATTTTTCACTCTGTATGTTCTCAATTTTAAGTTAAATAAAATATGAGCTACAATATTAATGGAAATATTACCTTGTCAGGATCTACATGTTAGGTGTAAGACATCATGATAATATATCAGAAACTATGGATATTCACTGAATGTACCAGTGAATTTTATCAGTTTAAAGCCTTGCAGAAATCCAATATGGTGTTCCATTTTCTTGTCTGAGTTCTTCACTGTTTCCATTTTTCTAAATTTTATTTTTAAAAAATTTTCTCTCTGTCTGAGCATTTGTATGGAATAGCACTCATTTTAGTTGTCTTGACATATATAGGCTTTTATAACTCTCTTAAATGTCAGCATGTTCATGCTCTCTTAAAGGATAAAATGCAGGAAAATTGAGTATGAATGTAATAGCAGCATTTCAGTAATACTTTGAAGAGTATTTAATCATAAAATCAGATTAATATTAGTACACATGAAGAGAAGAAAACATACCCAGAGGCTTTAAGATAAAACAAAATTTATATTTGTACAGTAACTCCAGTTTCTTAGTTGTCATCCTTTATATTTAAACAATCAAAGTATGATATTCTCTGTGGAACTAAAGTCAAAGATTTTGTCTTATGGATAGGGTTGTTATATTGAACCTGTTTTACAGATAACAGAGATAAAATAGCTTTGCTGCTAGTCAGAAAAGATTCACTCCTCATGTTCCTATTTATCTTCAGAGGGGCATCATAAAAGAAATAAGAGTTAGATCAAGGCAAAAAGCATATTCCTTGAATTGACCTACTTTCAAGGAATGGGTGGTCATACAGTTGCAGTTCTAGATATTCTAGTCCCTCTATATCATAATTTTAACGGTATGAAATTGCTGGTTGCTTTACGTTTTTAGCAAGATTTTAAGGAACAAATGCATGTCAGACAATATTTGGCTGGCTGGCAAATTATACCTGAAAGTTTGGTTTGGTTTTTTTTTTAATTCAAGAAACAGTAATTTTTGATCACCAAGGAGGTGACAGCAGGTAGCTGACTTCATTATTTTCAGAAAGACTGCTTAAGTAGAATATGGAGTAGTTCAGGATCCATGGAATTGGAACAAGTTGTTAACATCCGAATTTGTCAGCTGACTTCACCATCATTACTTCTTTGCTAAGTGTTAACTCAGATATGGGTGCACAGGACAGCTATGTGTGTTACAAGCACAGCCTTTAAATTGTGACTGGCCTTCGGTTTTAAGGTCTGGTCCATGAGTCTGTGAGAACCAAGCCTAAACTAAACAATTGATTTTTCACACCAATTTATGTGAAATGTCTTTTCCAGCTAGTTCCCCAGGGTTAGGAAGGAACCTGTAAGGTCATACTATAAGTCTAAATAGGAGATGATCGACTGACTTGGGCACTCCTTTTTTTTCTTTCCATATTTGAAACTTTGTTACTATGGTTTTGGTGGTAGACAACGATAGATTGAGGAATATTTTGCAGTTCTCTAAAATTTTCCTGAAGAAATGAGAAAAGAGAAAAAGTGAATGTTATCAGCAAAAGTGAAAAAGAGTTTCATAGATGAAAAATTTTTCTCCATTGTAATGCTTATCTCTGCCAGGTATTAGAAAATAAATGCAGGTAAAAGTATTTCCTATGCTAGTGTTTTTTAAAATGAAATAACTGAAAAAATCTAAATATAGAAGTCAATTAACTCTAAAGGTAACATTAATATATATCCTGACCTTATCTCAGCTAGTTTTGTGATCCACTTTGGTCAAAGAGGACAGTTCTCAGAACACACTTAGGAGCAGAATAGGGCCATTGTAAATTGACTTCTACAGAGATTGACTGAAAATCCATGCCACTGGAATTAAAGCCTGTAACTGAGGGATTGGTTAATAGAATCATAGAATATCCTTAGCTGGAAGGGACCCACAAGGATCATTGAAGTCCAACTGGGATTTCCTCAGTATTGTAGAAAACCTTTAAAACGATCATTCTGTATTCTGAATTCTGACCTCTGCAGCAGCATACAGCTCTGTGTATTAGATTTATATTTTGTTTCATGAGTGAAACACATAGGCTCTGGTGTAAATATGAATATATCCATTTGTGATGCCAAGTCAAGCCTTTTATCAATCGTAAGGAACAAACTTAGTTCAAAGGATCTGTTTGTGCTTTATTAAAGCTCTTTAAAGAAGTTACCTAGCTGTTTGCTCAGGGCTAATTTACAATCCCATCGAAATTTTTGCTTCACTTAGATCTGCTGACATGAAAGCATGCAATATTGTATAGACAAGTTCAACTAAAACAATAGATATCAACACAGAACATTTGATTAGTTCTTCGTAAATTGGATAACTATAATCAAGTTTCTTGTTATTTTTGTTTTCTGAAATACTGGAAAAAAGCCCCAAACCCAGTGAAGAAAATAAACACTGATAACTTTGCAAAAGCCATTCTGTATCTTGTATGTTGGCTTTCATCTTGGGAACTTAAGCAAGCATTCACATTTTTCTTGTACTGCATCATATTACAAAGAAACAGTCAAAGTGCCTTTCAAGTGTATTGTATCTATCCACAGCTTTGAAGAAAGAAAAAGTTTTGCACATGTGCATTTTAATTAATAGATTATTTTTAAAAGTATTTATAACTTAATTATAAAAGATTCCATTTCATTTAGCGGTTTCAGCCAATGAACCATTGCCCATCAAAGCTATATGTTTTTGATCCTTAATATACTATAGTCTCAAAATAGGGAATTACTTTTTTTTTCTTTCTTTCTCCCCTACCTCCCCCCCACCCCAGGAGTAACAAAGAAGAGAAAAAAAAAAAAAAATGGAGAAGAAATGCAAAAACGTTAAACGAAAAGAGGAGTAGTATCATGATTGTTTCTATAAATAGGTTTGAGGAACAAATTATGCAGTCAAAAAAGATGAAGTAAAATAAAACCATTTAATGAAAGCAAATGTTAAAAAATCCTTCTTGATGAGATTCTGGTAGGCACTGCTGCACTAGTCAGTCTTGAGAAAGAATGCAGTTAGATAGTGATTTTATGAATTCATTTAGTGGTGAAGGGAGTCCTCCATGTGTGTCAGCACAGCAGAAAGATGAAATAGCACTGAGTTATGGAGTGTTAGAGAAAATTAAAATAAAGTCAAGACTGAATTAAATGGAAGTGGAGTAGCTGAAAGCTGTGTTTTCAGCTTTAAACTTCAAAAATGGGTTGAGGTCATACAAATCTGAGTTTAACTCTGTATAAAGGATTTGAGTATTTTTGTATACACTTGTTTTCTTTTCCATTTTATATTTCCATCCTCAGGCACCTATACAGATTTAAAGAAAGTAATACCCATGACCAAAGGTAAACAGTGAGTTTTTATAAAGAAGATTGATTTTAGATCCATGTGTCTGTGTGCAACTTTCACACTTGCAAAAGACTAAATAGCAAACAATAAACACCAGTACTAGATGGCATAAAAACTGAGCAATTTCAGACTTAGTAATTGTCTGATGATTGTTTCAGCAGTGTTTTGCTCAGTACAGCTACTAGTTTACTGGAGTAGTGGAGATTAATCTGATTAATAAAGTGATTTCTTGCAGCAGGGTTTTGCTGTTTTCTTTTTTTTTTCCCAGATTGAATTTAGAACAAGCTAATGTAGATTTCATTGGACTACCAATTACATTTTCTTTCCAAATGAAATTGTGAAGGAAATGATTTGATTTACTAGCTTAAAAAATGAGATGTCATGTACGATTTGTATGTTCCAAGATAACAGCTTTATGGGTACACATAATAAAATTATAAATGTTCTAATATTGATGTGTAGAGACTATACAATGGAAGGACATCAGTGACATACTTCACTTTCAGTAAGGTCTATGAAAACTAGTTGAAGAAATATACAGTCATAAACACTCAAATTAGAAAATAAAGCAAAATAGTCACCATTAGGAAGTAGGTGAAAGACAAAAAATGTTAAAATATTGTTCTTTAGTTTTTGCTTTGAGTTCTGAGAGAGTAAATTGCCAAAGAAACCAGGCATGACTTCTAATGAGAATTCTAAGTACCAGTAGCTGTGAATGTTTTTTGGTAACAAAGAGTTCATCAAACATAATACCTTTGTCATTTCATAGCATAGATGGTCCTGGAAGTAATTCTTTCTCAGGAAAGCAGAATTTAACTCCGTGTTTATGCTACAAAACATTAAAACAAGATAAATACTATGAATCTACAGCACAAATGTTAAAATTTCACATATTATGCCAAAACCAGCTGCAAACATAATAAAAATCGTAGACTTACATATACACTAATGAGTGCATCTGCAAAAAAGAAACAAAATAAAGAAATACAAGCCACAGAATTCATAAAAAAACGATAATGATTCTAGGTATCAATCAAAGCCTTGCTGATGAGCTTTAAAACACAAAGAACAGTGACTTCTGATTCCACATTATAAAGGATCCATTTTTTAAAATCTCAAAGCATTTTAGGAAGGCTTTTAGTCCAGCAGTCAGTTACCAAAAAAACAATATGCAAGAACCTAAGCCCCTAGAATTTTCTTTGTAGAAAGTGAAGGTTGTATAATGATTTTTTAAAGGTGAAAACAGTAAATGTAGTTACAAGCCTATAGAAAAGCAAAAGACATGCATTTTTCATGAGTTTTAGTTTTTTACTGTATTTTCAGCATCAGACTGAAGAAAGCTAGGGCATATGGATGGGAAATTCATATTCACATTAGGAAGTACCATGAGAGATGTTTGATTCTCGTGAGAACATGCACTGTGGACCTACTTTTATACAAAGAAAAGAGAAAAGGAAAAAAAAAGTCATTCCAGTTCACAGAATAATCCATGGTCTTCCCCTGAGCCCCTTATCAGACAGTGGTATAGCCATGCGAGATTGAATTAATTCTGCATTTCAAGTTTAAAAAAGTTATTTTTTCATACTTTTACACAGACATTGAAATGATTAGTTCTCACACTGTTATGTGTCCTTCTTGTACTTCTCAGCCCTAGGGCAACCCAGCTACCTCGCCTAGACCATTCTAAGGTTTACTGCCGTGTGTCTTTGGAGAAGCTGCCAAGGGCTGTTCCTTCAGACCAGAGTTTTTCCAACTGGAAAGAGAGGGTGTATTTTTTTTTTTATCCTTTCAAATTCTTGCCTTCTTTATTCCCTCTGTGGGAAGGAGATGAGGTTAGGTGGGTTGGGGAAAAGGGCTTCACAGGAATGGAACACTTCTATTTGTGGTTACTCCTTTGATTTTGGAAGACCATTATGAAACACAGTAGCTTGAAGAATGCTATATGAGATGGTTCAAACCTATTCTGCTGTCACCAGTTAAACCACAAGGGCTGCAGTAAGAGTCACAGCCTGAAGAGAGACAACGGTAGTGGCACAAGGGTCTTCAGACTTAGCAATTGCTTTGAGCAGCCAGAAAGATGACTTGGTTCGAAGGGGAAAATTACTGAGCAGAAGTTGTCTGCTCAAATGCTGACAGAGAAAACATCTGCCAGACTAGGAACTATCTGTCTAGGTCTGTGAACCAGAAGCATCCTTGAGAAGTGCAGCTGGTGTCTTTGAAGTAGAGATGGGTACTTAGAGACCCATCCTGAAATGGATTACTGCAAATGCAACTGTAATGGAAACCTAAAAGAAAAAAAACACAAAAAATACTCTGGAAAGAGGGGGAAACATCCTAAAAGAATAAGAATTGGAAGCCGTCATGGGCTGTTGTAATTGCTAGAACAGGAAAACTGTAGAAAAACAAAAGTTGGTCTGAAAAGAGAAATCAGCTTCATCTTTATGCTGCCCCAGGTAAATTTAACAGCACCTGTTGGCTGCTTGAAGTGTTGGTATCCTATGCACTCTTATATATCTATGATACAAAAATTACTTATTTTTGGTCCAAAATGGATCCTCTCTCTTGGAAAACTTCCCATGCAGTTTGTTCTTTCACAAACAGTTGAACTCTCTTCACAAACTTTCTGTGATATCTTGGACCCTGGCTGGGCATTCGTGGTTGACTCCAAAGTCTGTGATGTGGGTCATCTCTGACGTGAGACTGTTACTCTACTGGTGCTCCTCCGCACTCCTACTTCTGGGATTAGTTCAGTTTGTTCTCCCATTTCTGGGATGGTTGTGTCCTGCCCTCTGGGAATTAGCTATCCTGCTCCTTGAGATGGTTTGGTCCTTTCTGAAATCTGTCTGATTTTCTTGACACTGATATTGTATATCTCTCATAAGTATAACCACAGTTGTATTGTCAATATGTTTCTTCACTAGTGACAAGTTTGTAGTAACCTGTTACACTACGTAGATACTTGGATGTTGCTTTTACCTTGATTGTTGGTATAAAATTGATTGTTTCTATTATTGATTGATTTTAGTAACTTATAATAGCTTGATAAATATATATTTACTTCATTAACCATAATTAACTTGCAAGTGATGGTTTCTGTGAAAAGATATTTGCTGCTGGTGATTTGTATGGCATTTTTGTAATCTGAAATAAAGTAGAGAAACTTAGGGGACAAAAGTCTCTGTAGTTTTGTGTATTACAGAATCCAATGAATGCACAGTCACAATCTTGAAACACCCCAGGCTGGGTAACCCTCTAGGTTATGACATTGATATCATAGAAAGAACAGAACAGCTAGCTATCTGAAAATCAAAATTTTGACCTGTATCAGTTTTGCTGCTTAGTGTCGTCAAGTTTTTATTCACAGTTTTGGAGACTACAGTAATTTTTTTCTCTCCATTAAAATCTGAGATGATATATTCTTAGACTTGATGGCTAAGGCTTATGAGGTACTCAACCCTCAGCTCTGTCAATCCCTTTTGCTGGTACAAAACTTATGTACAAGAATGGATTTTATAAGAGTTTTGTTTTAGTGAACTTCTTTCGCAAAGTTTTTCATTCCCCATACTAACTTGCAGTATAGGAAGGTGAGGATAAAAGAAAAGAAACAAAAAAATTGCTTTAAACACACCTTTTGGTAAAATCTACCCAGCCTCCATGTATCTTAAAATAACACAGGTAATGTGTTACATGAATTAAAATAACACAAAATAACATGTAAACCTAAGNCTGTGGAGGTGGTGATAGAATAAACCTATTTTTAACCTAGGACAGTCATCATGCAGAATAATGGGAGAGCAGTGCCCTGTAAGCTCTTAACCATAACCTCAGTGTGTTCCACAGGCATCTGACACGGCCCAGTGCACTCTGCCATCAAAGAAACTCACACCAAGTGGGAGTAAAGTAATGAAAGCTGTTTCTGTAGAGTTCAGAGAATATTTTACTATCATGTGCTACAAAAGACTACTGTAAAGTTCGTAAGGTCTGTATTTCCACTGTTACTGATAAAAGGAATATCTCAACAGAGCACACACATACATGAACAACAGGTATTAGATGCCAGTTTCAAACAGAAAACACTCAGGTTTCAAACTGAAAGCTTGTGAGGACTACATAGATCCAGAATAATATGAAATGAAAATTCAGAGTATCACGGTTCTGCTGAGTAAGCAACAAATCTCACCTAAATTCATACATAGAGAAATATCGGATAAGTTTAAAATGTTTACTGGCATTGGCAATTAAAGTAAAACCTCTCATTGGCTGTTGCAGTGGTTCACAGCCTGCCTGCACTCCCTCATCAGGCTGTGGCCACAGTTCACAAGGAGGGTTCATTGGTTGGACCCCAGGACATCTCCCTGCCCTTCTGCTTAGGGTGAGAGACCCCTAAGCTCCTAGAATACCTTTCCCGGTTCTCTCCTCCCTAGCTGTCCCAAACTCTGGTTACATTCCAGAGTATTGTTACACGGCTCATGGCTGGCTCCCAGTTATTCTTCCCCGCCCTTCGTTGTTATTGGTTATTTGTACTTTTCCCCACCTATGTACTGCCCCCTCTCTGTGCCCGGATTGGGTTATTTGAATGTATCCCCCTGCCCCACTTTAGAGGTATAAAACCCCTTGTAATGCCCTGTTCTGCACTCCTCGCTCCTTGCTCCTGGAGCCCGGAATAAACCCCTTCCTTCCACCCTGAGGAGCCCCTCTCGTCTCTTTTGCTTCCTCTGGCGCCTTTACCATCGGTGGGTGCAGCGGGCCCTTTGTGAGCCCCCGCTCGCCTTCCCGCCATAGAAGCAGCACCCAGCCACCCACGGCAGCGGCCAGGGAAGGACACGTGCTCCCAGCCACCGAGCTAGCCACACACAGCCGGCGAGCCACGCCAATTGGCCACAGAAATTAAGATTCTTTCTCATCATATTGAACATCAAAAGAGATGCAATGGAAACCTAAACAGCAGTTCTTAATAGTGGATCTGGTAAATCAAGAAAAGAAAACAGTTTTAGAATTGTAGCCACTTGCTGGTTTACTGTTTTAAGTTTTCAAACAACTGAACTGCAAATGCTTATGTTTTTTCATTACACACTTGTAGGAAAAATCACGATCAATTTATTAAAATGAACAGTTGCCTACACAAGCATTTAATTTCAAAGTATTCTTCTTCAGACTTAGCAACAAATTCACCCTTATTAATTGCCTTGCGACTAATTTTTCAAAGCCTTTGAGCAAGGTGTTTGGTTACTGTGATTATTCTGGCATTAATATTCAGTATAATGCAACCGATGCCATGTTTACATTATTTATTTCAGCACGTTAATGTACTGATTTAATCCACAGCCAATTTAAAAGGAAATCTAAAGTCAGTATTAGAAATGCTGTCCTTAAGTAATATTTAATATTTTGGACATGTAGAGATGGTATCACTTCCATAGATTTCATGAATGTGAGGTTGAATTATAATTAAGCCTCTGAATGAAATGAATAGTTTTTATTCCTCTGAACTTCCATATTACAATGTAGAACTTGCAAAATTATGGCAGTAATGGAGCTAAGTGTGAGTTTTTATCCTAAAAGAAGAAAAACTAAAAAGACAAAGTAAATACAGACATAGATAATCTTTTTGTTACCAAATACAATCATATACACCATTATAAAACATAATAATGATGTACTACAGTGTCTGAGGTGCCCTGGTATCCTAGTTGTACTAATGTTAAGAGCGTGCTCTTTGCAGGTCTGAAACCTTTCAGCTGTGCTGCTCTAGCAGTGCTTTACTGGAGCCTCTCTGGTCTTACTTTTTCTTTTGTTTCCATACTGTTATTCTCACACTGTTTGTCTCATGGGCTTGCACCTGCACCTGTGTTGGTATGGTGGGTTACCGTGAGAGGTGGCTATGACTAGTATAGCAATGACTCCTCTTTAAATGCCTGTTTTTCCTGTTGTTTGGCAGATTTTAGGTATCTAAAGGTTTTTTTAACCCAGTTTTCTCCAATATAGAGAAACCCAAAGAGAGTATAGTAAAATAGATAATGGTCCCTTAAACGCTTGACTGTCATTATCCAATAATACTCGTGCACACAAGCTTTAACAGACAATCAATACTCAGTGATCACACATGATTGGTATATGTCAACCTGTGCTAATATCATCACAAACAGGAACAAATTATAGCAAATAAGAGAGGGTCGTGGCAAAATTATATAGTTCTAGGGGCTAAAGGCAAGGCAAAGAAATCATCATCGTTGCTGTCATGCTCCTCCTCATAACTTCTTTCACTGAAGAGAACCTCCTTCAGACGATGCTCATCTGACAGTGCTCTTCCAGGCCAGCCACTGGTGAGTCTTCATCTTCTCCTGCCTTTTCTTTCACCCAGTTTTGTTCCTTAGCCTTTCTTCCCCTATTTTATTGTTCCTGCAAAGTAACTTTCCATATTAGACTTGCTGTATGCTGTCAGTTGTTGCACCCACTAATAATTAACTTGACCATGTGACCTGTGGCTATTAAAATCTTAGCATGTTCTTATGAGATGCTGATTTTTAAATCAATGGGCTGCTCAAGGAGAGAAAATAGCTTTACCAGATCTCCCTCCAAATGACTTTTATTTTAATTTTTCATTATCATACTGACTTTGTTAAAACCTCTTGGTGACAATTTCTTTGAACATTAATAAATTAGTGTTGAATTAAAGATGACAGAATATTTTTCCCATAAGCCACACCAGAATTATAGGTTTCCCTTTGATAGTACTTTAAAGAATCTAACCCAATGAAATATTAGTTTCACCTAAAAATTATTGGTAAAGCAAATATTACTATTTGTATGTTTTGAGTAAAATCTTTTATGTTGCATTCATTTTTAAGGTTATTAATAGGCCTAGTCAAAACCCAGGGTTATTTTCCTAGATTAAAAAGGGTGAAAAAGAAAAAGATGCTGCTCAGTTTTGGCTGCAAACACAATAACTCAAAGATAATGTGAGGATAACCTTCATGTGACCATGTGTAGGAATGTTTAGAGAAAGGTTTTAACCCCTGTTCAGAACTGGAATGTTTGATCAGATGCTATTCCTTACTGTTAATTTCCCTCTGTCTGCTGCAGGGCTGTGGTGTAATGTAGGAGGTCCTGGCCCAGTGTTTCCAACAGTACTATGATGTACCCTCAGTGATCAAAATAACTAAGAATAAAATCAGTGCTATCATGTTAAATTTTAAAATTGGTGTACTTTGGTCTAATAAATAACTAATAGACACATGCAAATAAGTACTAAGACAGAATAAATAAATAACAGGAACATGAAAGATGAGAAAGTGATGAGGAGTAAAAAGCATGAATTCACCAAAGGGAAGACATGCTTGACAAGCTTATTTGCTTTCTATGAAAAAATGACTGGCTTGGTAGATGAGGAGAGGACAGTGGATATTGTCTACCTGGAATTCAGTAAGGCTTTTGACAGCATTTCCTATGTGATTCCCATAGAGGAGTTGATGATGTAAAGATGCTAAGGTGGGTTGAAAATTGGCTACATGGCTAGGCCCAGAGGTTTATGATCAATTAGTATATCTAGCTGGGGGCTAATGACTAGCAGCGTACCCCAGGAGTCAAGACTGGGTCCAATCCTGTTTAACGTCAACATTAACGATCTGGATGATGGGACAGAGTGTACAGCAAACTGTGAGGAGTGGCTGAAATGCCAGAGGGTCATGTTACCATTCAGTGTGACTTTGACAGACTGGAGAAAGGGGCTGACAAGGAACCAGCCTCTGGCACTGGTACTGGACTTGCACATTCAGCAAATGCTTAATGTAATACACTGATGCAAGTGCTTGTTATGCATTCCAAAAAGAAAGGCAATCAGGCTTTGTCAAATATTGATTAAAATGTCACTTACTGGACATAACAGGAGAAGGAAAAAGGGGATAACACAGATAATCTTACATTCCTTCAAATGGTGAGAACCCCAAGCTTCATACAATTGAACAGTACCCTAATAGTCAGAGCATGGCATTCTGCACAGATCTTTCCTGGGCTGTTTACCAGCACTGTTATCTTTAGAGGTTTTATAGTATTTCCTTATTAGCAAACAGCTCTATTCATCATTTCTTCTGTCAAGCAGAGGAACAGTCTGTGTAAACATGCTGCTTACCCTCAAGATAAGAAGATTCATGAGGTGGCATAAAGGCCAGGGGCCTAGAGGGAGTTGCATATGGACTTTCATGTTACAATTAATCAGTGAAGTTCATCTGGCAGACCACAAGTGTGTACAACACAGCACAGACCTGCACCTATTTAGGTCAGCTGTTCTAGGGCTCACTGACTCCTTGATTCACAGTAGTGTTTGGATTAGGACTGCTGTACCTCAGCTTAGCTATTACATTCTCTGTACTATTATGACCACTGTTGTCAAAAAGTGGACAAACACTGTCAAAGTCAAGCAACAACTTCATGCCAAAAATTAGTGTCACAGAGTAACAATATGACTATTTGCAGTGGCGTGCTCCAAAAGGATGGATAAAGGGAAGATTAGGGTCAAAGGCTGCAGTAACTCTGAGCAATGCATGCTGCATTTGCGAGAGTTCTGGTGCTCTAAAATAAAATTTATTTCCAGATGACTTGTCTTGACTTCATCCCTGAGGAAAAAGGCTGCAAGGGTTTGAGGAACTATTGTCCTTCTGGACTAGACACATAAAGTGTTCTCGTGTTCATTATCTCAGGAAAAATCCTAAAATTTTGTGCATCCTGAAATGATATCTAATTAAAGGTTATTCATGAGCTGGAAAAAGGGGAACATTGCATGACCAAATCCTATCAAATTTGCAGGCAGACTTCTTACTTCCTACATTTTAATGTAACAAGGGAGTATGTATTATTAAGAATTTAAATATAGAAGTGTTCAACAGTGGCACAGCATTGATCTGCACACGGTATGAACTACTACAGAGAGCACCTGTTGTGTAAGTGGCACAATTAAACAAAGGAATGAGTGTAAATTATCCTCCCACATCAAGAAAAGAGTGCTGGGGTTAATAAGATGGAAAAAATGTATGAAATCTATCCAAATTAAAGGCATTCTATAATTAGAATATTTCCTGCTGCATTATTCATTATAAAAGAATTGATGGGGAAGAAATGCAGATTTATCTAGATGAAAAAATCATTTTAATTAATTTCTGTATCCATATAAATTATATGACTTATGAATTAGCTAATAATGTGTTACTTATCATAGCAGTCATGATATTACTCCAGTGCCAGGGTTCTTAGGGCATCACCAGTCCTGATTATCCATGTCCAGCTGGGCTTTGGGGCTGCCTCTACCCTGCCTACAGCCTAGGATCCAATTTCAGCTTGCTGGGATTTCCCTCATCCTGTCCACAGGCCAGTGTCTGAACATGAAACTCCTACTGACTGCGTAGTACCCCAAATTCAGCTGCTTTGACTTGTGTCCCTTCTTTCTGCCTCACATGAAGGATTTCATTGTTCCTACCATTGCACGTAAAAGAGAATTCTTTAGCACATCTATTTGGCTAGATGAAATCTCTTACTATTTTTGTATCAATTTTTTTTTCTGAATTCCACTCTCATCAGCCATATTATAGCATTACTATGCAGCTGGCACAGACAGTGTAATGATGTTCTGCAGTGAGTTTAATATTTTTGCTTCTTAGCGCGGCTAATTCTGCATTTCCTTCCCCCATTTTTGTTATGGACAGTCATATACACATGGTCTGCACAAGAAGGGAAGGGAAACAGCATGTTGAGCACTGGGGGCAAAATTCTGACTCTAAATCGTGTTCATAGTTTCTTGGGAATTCCTGAAGCTATACTCAGGAAGCAGAAAGAGAGCTTCTGCATTTCCTCCCCTAAGAGTTCATGAAGTTCAGGGAAATAGCATGAACCAACAAACTGCTTAGTCTGTACTGCCTGCTTAACAGCTTAGAGTCCAGTTCAGCTTGCTTACAGAAATTGTCATGGTGATTTGCGGGTAGAGATTCTCTTACTTGGATCTTGCAATCTGGTACCACTGAATAAGTAAAATATGAAGAAGCAGTTCTGACCTTGATTAACATCTGATGAGACTATCTGATCTGCAAAGCTTTGGGAATGTAGGTGATTGCTTCTCCTTCATCTGCTGGGCCACCTGTGTCAGTCTTTATTTCCTCCTAGTCTGATTGAAGAGCTGGTCTCTCCAGCAGCAAGGCTGAGCATGTATTAGTAATAGGCAGCTTACTTGGTATGCAATATATACACATATATACATGGCTGGCCACACAGAGAGCACAGGGGCACCTACAGAGCACTCACAAACACAGGCAGTACCAGCCTCTCTGGCTGAGCAGGAGGAGGGGCCAGTATTGGGTGTCAGTAATGCACCTCCACCCTGCCCAGCTGGAATATATGTATGTATATATATATGAAAAAATAGTCCATAAATATGTTTGTTTGTGCATGTCTGTTTATGTGTACAGTATAGATCCCTCCAGCAGCTAGACTTAGGTTTCTGGTATGCCCAGTAGCTGCACCTACAACCCAGTCTCCCCAGTGGATGGCACGTAGGGGACATACAAACTCCAGTCTCTTTGCTGATAAGGACTGTCTTACACTGCCACATCTGAAAACACACAAAAACTCGTGCACCCACAGCCATCACTGGCTGGGAGTCCTCTGATCCCCAACAGCAACCTCCAACCCTGTGATCTCACCCTTAGAAAATTCTCGAAACCCCAGCCACCTCATCTGCTGACCAGCTCACCTGGCTTGTTCTTCACCAGTACTGTCACCCTTGTACTCCCTCATTCACTCCAGGTGTCTCATCACAGGCACACGTGGCTTTGACCCCTGGAAACACCCTAGTGCTTGTCACTAGGTTTCAATCATTCAAGTCTCTCCAGTTGCTGCCACCATGGACACACCGGTGGTCTGGACCCACTTGCTGGCATTCAGATCCCTCATAAACACATACACACACAGGCTTAAGAGCCTATTACTGGGAAAATAATGGGAAGTAGAGCCTAATGAGAAGAACAGGACAGACTGCAGTGATCAGGTGCAGGATGTCTCTAGATCATACAGAAATGTCCTTACTTACATGTGACTGGACCTTTTTATTTCCTTATCCCTTCATTTGCCCACCGTAGTTCCTTCCACAAACCATGTTAATCCCTCACTTATGTCACCCTTGGTTCCTCCCACGTACATCCCATAACAACTCATGTAATACCAAAATTCTCTTCCTCTGCAAACTATACTGTGTCTAACACCTACAGAAAATAACCATCACTTAGTCCAAACAGGTGTTTCAGAGGGTTGCTCCCATCATCTTGGTGGGTTTCATACCTGAACAATGGATCTGCTGGTCCTGGAAAAGTCCTGTGAGGAGTCTGGACCAGATGCTCCTTCTCAGGAGTCTGCAGTTTGGGTTCCTTTGCCTTTCATCCTGCCTGTGTGCTCCCCTGTACTTGAGGAGATGGCCTTTGGTGTTCTGGCAGTCCTCCTGTGATAAGCTTGAGAGCAGCCAGGAGAGGTTAGTAGTTCATTTATCCCACTGACACTGTTTCTTTTCTACTCGATTTGTGTGCGCAGAAGAGCTGCTTATCACTTCACCTAACAATATCCTTCACTAGGACTCTAACATTTGAATATGAAGTCTTGTGTATTACACTTGATTTAATGACATATCCTGTTTATGCTATAGGCTTATTTTAGAAGTACAAGTCCCTGTGTTGTCTTTGTGGAGTGCATCCATAAAGAAATAGCTTATCTACCATGTTTTCAAATTACTTTGTGTCACCTAAGATTCAGAGAAGCATTCCGCATGAATACAATACAGAACAGTTTTAATTGAGGGATTATTCAGCAATGGATCATTAATTAAATCTTTATTTCTTTAAGACTATTTCAGAGTATTAGGAACTACACTCAGGAAAAATATGTTCTGGAGAATAAATCCTATCTTCATCTTATTTTATCTTTTGAGTTTTGTATATTGCAGAATAAAACTCAAAGACTACAGACACTTTTTTTCCAACGCAATACTTTGCTTTTGAGGAGGTTTCATTCTGGGCGCAGAATTGCTGAGTCATTGTAGAATAATGCATTTTTCTATGCTGCCAATAGAAAAAGACTGATAACTTGCCTAAGTTTTCTGAATTGTTCCCTGGAAGTACCTAATTTTCCTTACAGAGTAAGGCATCGTTACTGCCTGCTACGAGAACTACAACTTAGCCAAGTAGGACAGACTGCTGCCTAGGAATTGCAATACACCAGTTAGGCGCCCATAATACAGCATCTAACTCCAATTCAAAATAAATAGCACTTAGCCTGAGCTTCCTGGGCCAGGAAAAATAAAAAAACCGTTACATTACTTAGCATTTTACAGTTGAAGCTCTGCCATCTTCAAATTCCAGAAATGTTCCAATGTTTCCTGATGAAGAAATTGCTTCTTCAGAAGTTGCATAAATTTCAAGTGTAGTCTTCAATGCATTAAAGAAGTTCAATTCCCTCATTGAAAATTTCTATTGATTTGGACAGGGTTTGGGGGGAAAAAAGTTAATATAATCAGAATTTATGAAAAGTTCATTAAAAAAAAACACGCCAAAAAAATTCTAGTCTTGTGCCTATAGTGAGAGAAATAGTCCTCAGGTTAATGACATTTTTTTCAAATATTATTGTCGTGTCCCACTCCTAAGAGGAATGAAGCATCCAAGATTCATAAAGGCCCGTGGTAGAAGAGAATTTCATTAGTAAATTATTCACTTGACATTGAAATTGGTACAAGTTAGTCTCTTATTGTCCAGTAGTAAGAGAAATAGAAGAAAAAAGATAAGAGACAGATATTAAAAGGAAGGAGAGAGAGAGAGGGAAGGAGATCACCAGTCCTGGGTCCAATGTTGACCTTGCTGACAGGGTGTCCAGGGTCCTGGGGGTCACCACCTGTTGCCGGTACGGACACGGCCCGGGGAGGAAGGAGAGATCTGAACTCAGGAGTGACTAGATAGAAATGTCCCTTTTATTATTTACATACAGTAGGGTTTTATTCTCAGAATTACAGAAAGGCCATTGGACGTTAGCTGACTCCACACCAGGGCTATTGGCTAGATCCAGAACACACACGTTTGCTAAAGAGACCTTGGTCCTACAATAACAGTGTCCAAAAACATCTCACAGGTGCATGATAAGTAAGTTATTTACAAAAGCCTGCTAGCTGTTTTGCAGCTAGTTCCGTGAGAACAGGCAGACACTGAAAAATCTCTCTGCCACCAAGCCTTCAGCATCCTCAACCACCCAGGCTTTGTGGGGATGCCTTTTTATGGATAAGTTTTACCTGCCCTGGGGTTAAGGTTCTCACTTTCTATGCAAGAGTTAGCATGCACAGTCCATTGTTCTAGACCTTTCTGGAAACTGATAGAACGGCTTCAAGGGTCTTTGGTGGTCTTGTTTCTTCCTTTACTGGTCTCGTCCACTACATGACTCTTTCCTGACCTTGCAGCGTACTTTGTTGTGCTAATGTCCAGCAGCCAGAGCAGGCCACGTGTCACAGGAAAGTACTGCCCCACCTCCATACGGCCCCCTTCTACAGCCACATCCTGTTCTTCCCTGCCTGTTTCCATAGCATGTTATTATGCAATAGTCCTTGGTTGGCTCTACAGCTACTGGTATTTTAGACACACACATTAGCCGCTTATCTTCTGGGCTTCTACAATTATGCAAGTGGAAGTGAACATTATTTTACATCACAAATCTGCAGGTTTCTAAACTGCATATCCATTGTTGCTATTGTGACCGTAAATGCTGAGTAAGTGATATACACTTCTGAAAACTTGATAAAAACTTCCCACAAGTGTGTTATTATCCCTTGGGAAAAGTATCGAGTCAAACCTGAATGTATGTAATATATTATAAAACATATGTATATGCTATCCCTCCATAATCTTCTTCTCCACTGTACCAAAGCCATAATAGATTTTTTGGAATCTACTCCAGAGATTTAATCATCCACATTAGCTAGAGTAATTACAATATTCAGTACCTGACACTCCCAGACCTCCAAATAGAATTACCTTGAAGTGTTATTTGTACTGGGATCTTAGTATTCAGAAGAAGCTCTGCAATTTCTGCCAAACTCCTGCGATTCAATAGCTGTAATATCTTTTATCTGACTTCCATTTTCTTTCAATAAAGAAAGTGAGGGAGTATTTTCTTTGAGATGTGTAAACCTATCAAAATGGATAACATCTAAGCAACAGAGCACTAACACTAATAAAAATCAGAGGTTGTGTGATCAAAATCTGTCAGACATCAATCTCTCATGTACATTACTTGTTGCAGAAAGATGCAGACACTGAAAAATCTCTCTGCCATATTATTCTATCTATTCTATTAATTATTATTGGAAGCCTAGGATACTACATTGAACACTGAAGAACATTGAAATGCTGTTTAAGTTATTGACTATAATTCTGAGGTAACACAGATGCTTTCAATATCAATGTTTGTAGGAGACAGATAAGTATCTATGCTTGAAATTCAGTCATCAAAACATTAATTTAACCATGATCTTTTTCACTAGTGAAAACCTTACTGTTCAGTTGTTTCTAGACTGAAACATTATGATATTTAAACTGATGAGTCTTTTGTGCTGTGCCTATTTCCAAATAGAGTGCTGTAATGAAAACTTTCAGGGTTGCTGTGTCTTAGAGGAATACCTGGGGAGTTGGTTCGCTCACTACACTAAAATGGCTAATTTGAGACTGCAGGTAGGACAACAGTCATAGTCCTATCTCCTCAAAATCTCTGCTGTTTTTGCTGGGATAAATCATATTGTTCATTTTGCAATTCCCACTATTAATATCCTCTTTCTCCTATACCTTCACTCTATTTTGTAGCTCAGTCCATATGTTATGAGGGAATCAAACATCCTTTGACAACTTTCTTGGAGACATATAAGGCGTAGTAATAATATATCATTTAATGGTTGTTCATAGGATGACAAATTAATTATGGGATATTGTAGGGACTATAAGTACTTTTTTTCAGATGTTCAGAAGAGACGTAGATGACGTAATTTCTTTCGTGGTTAACTTCCAAACTATTCTGCCCTACCATTAAATGTTACACTGGGATTGCAATATGGAGTGACAGGCTAGGAAGGAAATCTGCTCCTCTGTCAAGAAGAAATGCAGATTTTCAAACCAGAGATTAGGCTTGGATTTAGGCCATGCTTCTTGGGTAATGAAATGAGTCAGGAGCATTGATGAGAATGACATTGGGAATTTGCCAGTACCAGTTAGATAGATGTTTACATAAATTTGTATGTGCTTTAAATGAGAGCTATACGAGCAATTGCTTTCAATTTTGCAATGTTTTCAGACTTTTCTTTTCATTGTCCATCTTACCTGGGGAAGATGTGTCAGGGGTGAGTAGGAAACAAAAATAAATTATGGAAATAGCATGTGAGTCTTTAGACACTGAAGTGTTATTTACTTACTTTACTATTGTCTTGCTAGCTTTATAGATGTCTGACATCGCTCGTTCTGTACATTATATGTCCACATATTCAGGAAGTTACATTTTTATTGCTCAACATTTCTGAAAGTCAGCATCAAAGCACAGTGAAAAAATAGAAGTTCTTAATATTAATCTGGACCGCTACCATTAAAATAAATATTAATATACATTCAATAAGCTTTTAAAGTAAATACTTTTTTATTTTTTGACAGGTTCAAAATATTATGAGGTGAAATTTATATCCTAGAGGAAAACATTTGAAAACCAGCATTTTTTTTCTATCTGTTTCTATTTCTGTAAGGCCTTTGCTTTGGACTCCACAAAAACCAAATACCTGAAGTAGATTTCAGATACTTCTGACATTATGAGGTTTAAGATTCCAGTTCGAACTTCATGCACATTTCAATTAATGATATATTGCATTTGAATCTTTATGTTGGTTTCTAGTACAGCACAATATCCATGTGCAAATTTTAGGTATAAATTTTAATCATCTTACCATTACAACCTTTCTCTTTTAAGGTTCATAATTATGACCTTCCTGTACTTGAAGGGAACCTGCAAGAAAGGTGGAAAAACACATTTTTACAAGAGCATGTAGTAATAGGACAGAGAGGAATGGCTTCAAGCTGAAAGATATCTATAGATTAAATATCAGGAAGAAATTCTTTTCTGTGAGGGTAATGAGACATTGGATGCATGTGGCTCATTCCTGGAAGTGTTCAAGACTAGGTTGGATAAGGCTTAGAGCAACCTGGTCTAGTGGGAGGAGTCCCTGAGCACAGCTCAGGGTTTGGAACTAAAATGATCTTTAAGGTCCCTTCCAACCCAAAGCATTCTATGATTATATTGCTTCTTCAAGTGAGTTCACTGGCTAAAACTCAAGATTTTGTAGGGACATTGTACCACATATCTAAAAGTAGAGTCATTGTCCACTCTTTTAAGCATCAATGTTCTTCAAAAAAGTTAAAAAATGTGGGAGAAAAAAATAGGCTTATTTGAAATAGGAAAGGAAAAGTGTCCATAGTTTTGTTCTTACTTTCGAATACACTATAACCAAACATATTTGTTTGATTGGCATTGCAATTCTGTCCTTGAATTGCCTACTTTTGGTTGCCTCCCATGCAAATAATTTCTGACAATAAGATATTCTCATTGGTGAAAGTTTTTATTGTTTCTGTGGTAGTTTCAATAAATGTCATAAGTTTCATTTTAATGAACGGTGACCCTCTAGAACTTGTCAAATACACTGAATGGTCAATAGAAAGAATTTCCCACTTTCCAGCTCCGTAGCTGTGGAACACCATTTTGGTTCCTTCAATAGGGACTATCTCATGAACTCTTTGTGTATAATTATCATAGTTATGACTTTATATGACAAGAACAAAACTTTTTACACTGTAGGAATTTAATGACCACAGTTTATACTAACCTCCAAGTACTTTTCTGTAACTTTGTTTTATTTACTAGAAAGGAAAAAGAAGAGAAAAAAGAAAAGAAGAAAGTAAAGAAAAGGAAAATAAAAATGCAAATTTTTTTTTTAACAAAACACTAAAACACACTGGCCCTGTTTTTTTTTTTCAGAAATGAAACAATAATTTCTATCATCTGAGAAAATTTAATACGCATTGCACTTAAACAGAATAAATATATTTAGAAATAATAAGATCATATTTAAAATAAATTTTATATCGTATAGAAAAGAATTAATCCTAGTATTTTAAATTATGTTCAATGGCTTTGAAGAAACCATAGGAAATAAATCACGACTTTGTCTATATCTGTTTTTTATCTTAAAACCTACACATGAATGAAGGCTAAATATGCAGTGGAAAAGATAAACAGCTAAGCATGCTAGAGAAAAAATAAGTCTAGCTTAGTTAAAATAAATGAGAGCATTTTATAAAAGCAAATTACACTCAAAATTAGTGATCACTCAGATTTCAGCAAGATTACATATATTCAATTGAGCATAAATAAAGACTCTGCAGTCTTTAATTTGAAATTTTCCTTAACAGCTGCCATGCTTGTTTTGGGAGAGAAACATAATTTAGCTTAATCTAGTTTTGGTACAATTTTAATTTAATACTGACTATAATATCAAGTGTTCATTCTGCTTTACTGCTCTAGCCTTTCACAGAGAAAGAATGTCAGACTATGAAATTCCCAAAGCAGAGTTTTTATTAGCACTTCACTATTAAATAAAGCCCTTCCCCACCCCCACACCCCCCCTTTAGTCTGTTTTATCTTAATTTAACTAGATAAGGGAACGTTCTCCATAAAGAAATCCTTTGAATTTCTGTAATATCAAGCTGTCCTTTGATTTAAAAGGTCAAACAGCTCAAGTAATTTGAAAGGCATTTGAAAAAGATTTATATTTAGCTGGAAAAATCCAAGAAATTTTCCCCAATTTTTAATTTGATATTGATTTAATTCAACTGAATTTGTTGATTTTGGTGGGTTTTTCAGAATTCATTCTGACTTAATTCAAATTCATATTTGAATTTTTAATATTATTTCCTTATTATAAGATCATTAATTCAATTTTTATAGCTTATCTCTATGCAAGTACTGGATTTTTATATACTTCCTGGATTTGAGCAAAACTTTAGTCTGCAAATTATCTTCTGCTGTTAATGGCATCATTTAAACTGGAAATTATACATAAACTTGGTAAAATTATCATCTAGCCCAAAATTATACTGCAGCTGATTAGAGAAAAAAAAAACCAAAAAGAACCTCCTGTAAAATATATGACTTCCCAAAGGAAGGAGAGTGTGGAGATGACGCTTATTTTCATGGACAGATTGAGCCACATTAATGCCTCCTATTAAAAATGAAACCTGAAGACGTGTGAAGTATTTAGTTGTTTTAGGCCTATCCCATCATCAGAATTAGAGCAAGGGATTCTTAAAATATGAGATCAGTTATTTTAGGTTTTCACTGTGACACATTGTGGCCTTTCAGTGTTTGAAGGGAGTTTATAAGAAAGATGAGAACAGATGTTTAGTGGGGATAATGGTTTTAAAATAAAGGAGGCTTGGTGTAGACTAGGTATAAGGAAGAATTTTCTTACAGAGGATGGTGAAACACTGGAACAGGTCGCCCAGAGAGATGGATGCCCCATCCCTAGAAACATTCAAGATCAAGTTGAATGTGGCTCTGTGCAACCTGATTGAAATGAAGCATGTCCCTGTTCTTCGCAGGAAAGTTAGACTAGCTGACCTTTGAATGTGTCTTCCAATCCAAACTTTCTATGAGTCTGTGAATCTATGAACTTTCAGAAGTGATGTTATCTAAGAATTTCTGAGTATCTGACTGTTTTATACACTTTTGTGGTGGGAAAAAAAAACCAAAACACAAAAACCCAAACATAAACTAAAAAAAAATTGAAAGCCAAAACTGGATTGCAAATTTAGAACTTTGAAAGAATTACTGTGCTTTCTGACATCTGCAGCTGAAAATAAGGATACAGTATGCCCTGATGTGTCACATGTTCTGACCCCATATATTGGTCTGTAAGTATGAGAAAACAGAACATAAGTAAACAATGGACAACAATAAATCAAAATTAAGATAATTGCTACTTCAGTGTAAGAAATGTGTTTTTGGAAGCCACTTGACTTTGCAAATAGTCTGTGTTCTATAATGTATTAATGATAGTGTGTTCAGAGTTAGCAAAGAACCAATTTGCAGGTCATGTCAAACTACATTAAATTGTTTGTTATGAACTAAATGAATGACAATAAAAGCTTTAGAATCTTTAATGCTTAAGCAGCTTTTCATCTAATTTCTTTCTTATTTTTCCATCTGGCAGAAAGACAGTGTAGCTCATTAGCCTCTTCATCCCCTTTGACTAGTGAAGTGAGAGTAAGCTATTTCATAAAGGTCAAAAAAACTAGGACCTGTGGACATTAGGACAAAATGTAGATTTATTTGACAAACTCATAAAATTATTCTACAGTAAGCTTTTCATTGGGAAAAGTGAGAAGAAAAAGGAAAATGAAATGTTTACTTATCAACACTTAAAAGTCCTATAATTTATTACTTTCTTCAACAAGTAGCATTGGAGTGGTTGGTTTCAGGAGAGACCATACTACTAGTAATTTATTTAAATGAATGGAAAACTGCACCTCACCTAATGATATGTTTATTAGATTATCACAGTCCGTTCTGAAATAGTAGAGTCCCTGTAGTCCTCTGCAGTATGCAGAGGATACCATAACTTGTCTGGTGAAGTAGAGTACTTCAGCTTTGTCCATACAGAAGTACCGAATATTTCTAACTGCTATAGCAAGAACAGAATGCTAATCACTATTCTATTATCCTACTGGAGTTACTGCAACTTATAAAGGAACTTTAGACTAGACGGACAAGATTTGTCTGCTTTTTATTTAGTAAGTTAAATAATTATATGTTAGGCAACTAAATTTGAACTGGCAATTTCAGCTTATTTTTTGCTATTGTTCTTCCACAAGTTTTGGAAAACAAAAGCATCTTTTCCCTCTTGATAAAATTCCACTGACTACAGTAACATAAAGAAAGAGGCAGACAGTGTGTACACAGTAAGAATAGTGAAAGATTTCATAAATGTCAACTGTTGTATCATTTAGCCAGTAATTTTCTACATGGCATCTTCCAGCATGTCTTGTACCAGAAGGCCAAAAGCACAGGATTATTTTCACATCCCAGTAGAAAAAGCAGGACAGCAAATATTATAATAAGATTGTTTTAATAACAGTATATAAAGAAGAAAGAAATAGAAATTATGAGTGTATCTTCCATCCCTTTAGATGGTTTCATGTAGCACCAGATGGACCTCAGGTAGACAGCCACAGCATGCTGTGCAGAGCCCATCCGTGGGAATTGTCATTTTCCCTATGCAATGGCTTCTCTAGTGTAACAAACAAAACCATACGGCTTGTTTTGACAGATAGGAAAGTTATCTCTTAATGTGCATTACAGCAATCTTAGCTGCACATATCTACGACCTATATTTAATAACAGTAAGTGTCCAGGGTATTTCAGCACAATCTCTTACGCTCTCATATATATAGGGTTATACTATGGTGATGCATGATAACACACGCGTTTCTCAAGCCCTAAATACAAAATCTGGTATGGCTATTGTGGCTTGATGTACATCCCTACCTCCTTAACTCTAAGATCTTCTGCAAGGCTCCTAACACATAGCATCAGTAGACATAGACTTTTTCCTAAACATGAAGTGCATGCTTTTATTTGAAAGCAAGTTTGGGTTGGTGATTCACACAGAGTCTTTAGAACTTTTGTGAAAAGCCCAGAATTGCACATTATAGGGATGCAATGACTTCTTTAAAAATATTCCCATTATTACTCATGTTTATACCACTGACCTTACTCCAGGATCTGAAAAAATATCTCAGGTTATTTGGGAAGATACTTCCATCATAAGAAAGAAAGTGAGGCTAGCCATAAGTGAGTAAGCCATATTTCTCAATTCTGCTTCTTCCTTATGCTGTGAATACAATTACCACAAGAGGATGCAAAATAATTTTGGTGTTAGGGCTTAGAACAAAAGATATTTGCTCGTAACCTGTAGAGAAATTATTTATGGAAGTTTATTTTGTTTGCTTATTTGTCTGGAAAGGTGTAATGTTTCTTAGCTTATCTTGATGAATAATGTTATATGGAAGTTAAGACTTGAAGTTCATGAAAAAAGATGTCATTGCTAACTGATGATTGCCATGTGAAACAAAAACCAAAACAACCTGTCTTCATAAAAATATGCAAAGTCATAGAAGAGATTTTCTTGATTCTCACTGTGTGACCTTTCCCATTACCTGAGCATACAGATACAGCTGGACTTTTGTTGACAGATAAAAGCCTAAAATATGTTGTGACTTGACAGAAGAGCTAATAGATCATCTGCTCCTGCTCTGTCTACAAATTAAATCCTTGCCTGCTGTAGGTCCTTTTCCAGATTTTTTTTTCTTCAAGTACCTGTGTAGTAACATCCATTTCTCTCCTCAAGTAAAATGCTGCAAAAATCTTTAAAAATGTCCACAGATGACAGAGAGTATCAGAAAGCTAGAGAGACTAGTGATAAAAGAAAATGAACCAACCAGGAAACAGGGACTGCACTCATCATTTCTAATACAACATCAGCTGGCTTCCAGGGTTATATAGACCATTTTCAGGATTATAACTTTGCAACTCATGGAATTGCTCATGATGTATGCTGAGACATCTTTCAAGGATATTAAGCTTCAAAATAATGAGATCAACCATTTTCAAACTGTAGAATATACTTTTCTGAGAAATTAGGAGATTGCATCCCAGCCAAGTAGTTCAAAGAATTGTTTAAGTAGCTGGTATAGAACAGACATTGAGAACTGACAAAATATTATGGGAATTATTAGAAGATGGTTTTGGAATACATATTTTAAATAATACATCTGTTTTATATACTGTTTACAGATGATGAATGGCCTCTAGAAAGTGATAACAGTGGCATAAAGAAAATAACCTTAATAATCACACTGAGAGTATGAGAATATTACAGTGATTGTTTTCTTATGAAATATGATGCATAAAGCCCTGTGTAAATGGGGGAATCACATAACGGAACTAAGTCATAAACAGAATATTTCAGTTGGAAAGGAACTATAACAATCATCCAGTCCAATGGCCTGACCAATTTAGGGCTGACCAACAATTTAAACATGCGGTTAAGGACATTGTTCAAATACTTCTTAAGCATTGACATGTTTGGAACATTGACCATCTCTCTAGGAATCCTGTTGCAGGATTTATCCACTCTCCAGGTAGAAATATGGTTCCTGGTACCCAGTCTAAACCTCCCCTGACACAGGTTTGAACCGTTCCCATGACCTGAATCCAGGGCCAGGTGGCTCAAGTTCTACTGATATTATTAAAGACTGGGGGAAAAAAAACCCAAACTCACATTGAATGCCTCTACATTTCTCTATTCCTATTTGTTATATGACCATCTTCAAGAAGTATTGGTCCAATATTTTCTCTAGACCCCCTCTTGATATTAACAAACTTAAAAAAGCCCTTCTTGTTATCCCACCCAGCACTGGCCATGGCTCTGTAACTTTCTGTGAAGCCTGACCTGACTTCCAGAGATGATGGCAGAAGGACTAACATTAAATCTGAAGTTTTTTAATAAGTATGTGAATATGTAGATGCAAAGGCAGTTAGTAGTATGCAACCAATACTACACTGCAATAAAAGGAAAAGATCAATGTTGTTTGAGAAATTTACTCTGGAGAGGTAAAACGAATGAGTATATTCATATCAAGGTTCATCTGGTAAAAGAGATGTGATTTTTCTTCTGAGAAAATATTTTAAAATGCATCAATGCAATTACTTGCATGTGGGAGTAATTTTAAATGTCTCCTAATGGATATACTGACACAGTGTTAAAATGCACATATAACAGTTAAAAATCATCCTTTCCAATGATGATAAGTATATGCAAAAGCACATAGTCATAGGGAGACAGTAGATAGGAAGATAATTATGATTCATATGAACATGGAATATCACTGTAATTGCATATTGCACGATGCTGAAAGATAATTAGTCCAGCGAGAAATTTTAATATGGATTAAATGTGCTGAAAGAAGTACTTTGCCTCAAAAGTAGAGAATGAAGACTGGATGTTCTTTGCCCAAATCCCATTAATCTTCTGAAGATCAGTGGATATGTACCTCTATCTTTCAAAATCTCCTATAGGAAACTCAGCCTAAATATGTGTGGGGTTTTAAGCAAAGGCAAAAGAGAAACATAGTTATAATCTGACACCTGGAACAGAGAATAAATGATTAACATACACAAGTATAAAGAACTCACATATAACAGTTAGAAGGAAAGGAATATTTAATCTGAAAAAAAAAAAAAAAGGTATTTCCAGATAGTGCTTGCTGATATGTGACAGCTAAGGAAGACTTCTAATCATTCACTCTATTAAAAATACAATTCCAGTAAGAAAAAAAAATCCTGCTGTAGCAATAAAATGCCTTAAATACTGTAATAGGTCTTTCCTACCTCTAACTTTTCTAGCAATTTTGTGACTAAATACTATTTTAGGGATACCATTTTAGTTGTATTCAGATGGCAGTTACTCAGATAGAAAACTGAATTAAATGGTTCATTTCCTCCCCATGCCAGACAGGTTAGAACTAGATGATCTTCAAGGTCCCTTCCAACTCCAACCATTCTATAATTCTATAATTCTATAATTCTATGATTTCTATCATTTCCAGCTGTTCAAATGGACTAGTACCAGGCTGCAGCTGTAGCAGGACACTCTGCCTGAGCAGCCCAAACTGTGTCTTGTTTACAAGTTATCAATGATGGCTTGAGCAAGGAGGTCTGCTGACCAGTAATAAGATAAAGCAAAAATGATCCCCTGTTTTAGTGTTGAAGAATGGTGTGACCAGTTTGACCAAACTATCGCACCCACCCACAGGATGTGCAGGACAGATCTCCCTGACTGAGGCTGGAACCAGAAAGGATGTGCAGGCCCTGATATGAAGTGAAAGTTGGAAATGTTGAGCAGAAGAAGCCACAGCTGATAACTCCTTTTTCATCAGCAAAGCATATTTTGCTGAATAAGCCTGACAACACCTAATCCCAAAATATATGTGACTGGCATTCAATGACTATACTATAAAGCACCACTGTTTCATGGTAAGGACTTCTAGCATACCTCTCTAAGGTGTGGGAAAATCCTTCGCTTGATGGGAACAGCCCTCAAGGTTATTTCTTGAGGCCAAGAAAAAGAGTTTTATCCACAGTTGTTCATGTAGGTGAGTAATATCAATCTCTACTTACTGTTTTGCTAGCTTTAATATAATTGTTTCAATACAATTTCTTTAATGTATTTGCTGCATGCAGTATTGCTTCAAAAATAGTGCACTATACAAGTAGTTACAACTATCCGTACTGTGTAGTAAATAATTCTTATAAAAGTCTTTTGTCTAAACATTATCACTATTGTAACCAATTTAAATAAGTAAGTAATTGTATTTATATAAATATATTTGATTTTTCATCCTTGATCCTCTGGGACAAAGTTGTTTAAAGGTTCAGTTGCACCAGTATAGTCTTTTAAACATAAACCACTGACTAAGTCTGGGGCTAAGATTGGATCTGGCCACACCTAGACTCCTCTCTGAGAAGCAGTTTAGAAAGCAAGGGAGGCTTTTTTGCACCTTGTGATTTAATTGGAGGGTTTGTCTAATAAATTTGTCTGAAGCTCCCATTCTGTCCATGAGAGCACCTACAGTTACAATATTAATAACTGAAAGGCATCCCTATTCCAATATTGTTTTATACAAAAGCTAAATAGTATATTTTATTACTGTTATTCTTTATATTTTATTACTGTTATTCTTTTGCTATTTTTGAAGTTCAAAGTTATGATTTTCATCATATATTTTGCTTATTTGCATGGTTAAAGCCATAGTATAAACTTTCTGTCCCTGCTTCTAAGCATCACTGCATTTTTATGCACAAAAGTTTGATGAACATCCATGAACTGCAGTGAGTTAGAAATATATAAAGGACAGACTACTTTAAGTGCCACAGAAGTCAAGTTTTGAAGTCCTGGAGTAGGGAAATTCAGACCTTTTAGCTCAACTCTTAGCTTCACTCTTCTCCTTTTGAAGAACTGTGCATCTTAAGGAATGCAGGAGAACCCTCTTTGCACTCTTCTCAATCCACAGTGTGTGTCAGTATGGGTATGCTTTCCTTTTCTGTAGGAATAGATCAATGGACTGAAAAATGTGATTGCTGTAAGACTGTGTGCCACCATTGCCGGTGGTAAATGTAGTAACTTGGACAGTTGCACTTGTTGCAACTTGGACAGTAATTTGTTAACACAAATAGGAATTCCTCAGCTATGCTTATATCTTGAATAAATAAGCCTTTAGTTTATCAGTGGAATCATCACAAAAAGAATTATTTGGGTAGAGATTCTCCATATCCTTCTCGATTGTGCTGAAAAAATTTAGGGAGTTTTTTAATTGGCATGGTATTGCATTGAATTGATATATTGTATATCAAAAATGTATTCATATTATTCACTTTATAGAACCCTTAAAATGAAAGCTTTGTATATTTTTTCATTTATATTTTCCTTTGTAATAAATCTCATTTACTGACTGCAGTAGATGCAGTGCTCTCTAGTGGGACAAAGTAATTACAAACAAACTTAGCCCAGCAACTAAGTCATATTTTCATCTGGTCTCTATCATTATCAGAGGTTATAAGTCATTACTGGTAGGTCAAGTCATTTTTTGCCCAGCTGTGCCACTGTGAAGAGCAACACAGAAACTCAACACACAATTTTCAGCCAAGCTGAATGACATGTAGCAAAGTTTGGGAAGGGTATATATTGTATATTCCATGACTCAAACAGCCAGTTTTGCAAGGATGACAAGCAGAAGACTCCGTGTCTCAGAAATGTAAGCAATTTCTCACAAAGTGCATTGATTCAGAGAGTCAAAGGGCAAAATGGAACTCCAGTTTCCATTAAATCTGATCATCTGTATCCTGTAGGCTGCTAGGCATGTCATTTCCTAGAAATACGGCAGTCCTTAAAAATGTGTAAACTCCAAACACTGGAAAAGATAACGCATTTAGCAATTTTTTTTAGCTTTGAATAAAGAAGAATCCATCAATTATAAGTAATTTATTTTACTTTGTAAATTTTCCGTATAAACGAAACATTGTGAACATTTATGTCCATGTCAAATCAGCAGGAAAAAACCAAAGGATTAAATACCTTATCAGTTTTTAAAGCACTGTGTGTTAATGGCATTCCTATACAAAAAGTCAGTTTTGCTTTGGTTTGTTTTTTCCTGATGAAATGTCTCCATGCTTTAGAAAGAAAGATTTTGTAACACAGGAGAGAAAGCTTTGCTGCTACTGTCAACTCTGATGAAGGAGAATAAGGGATTTCACCTTCAAAGCCAAGAGAGAAATGAATAGGTACTGATAGCAAGGATAAATGAGAAGCCAATGCAGTCATACAAACACTCATCCTAAGAGGCCTGACAGGAGCTATTAAGATTCACCCCACAGCTTTCATTTTCACATTAGCAGGGTGAGTGAGCAACAAAGGCTATCGATGCAGCCTCTGGGCATGGGCTTCACCAGCAGCCCATTGTGTGTTATGGATCACCATTGTGATGGCTCTGATGTAAATTCCAATAAAACATCGCAAAAAATAACTCAGGGTGTGTGTGTGTGTATGTGCATCTGCTCCCTTTATTATTCCCATATATTCCCAATGTGCCGCCAAGGATATCCCATAGCAATAAATAATGGTCGAATTAGATAATTTGATATTGCCTCTCCTCAATTTTAAGTAACAATTCTCCATCAATACTGCAAGAAAATGAGTGCAGATATGCATTTTGGAGCCCAGCTTTCAGCATTCAGTCACACTGCATCAGCAGAAAACTTGACTCTTTGCTCTTAATAAATATTCCAGTTGGTTATCTTGGCCTTCTCATGGGATGAGGGTCTTAAGTAGCAACTGTCTTATTTGGCAAGGTAGGAATCCGGAAAGTTGAGGCAAAACTCCAAAGAATTAAGTTATAGTAGAGACAAGATCTCAACCCCAATGCCAACTCGAGTTTTGGGGGTGTTTTTGAGAGATAAAATGCAACTCATACACTAGTGAGAGAATCTCTTAAAGTGCTTTGACCCTTGGCCTTAAATTGCACCAGGGGAGGTTCAGATTAGATATTACAAAAAAGAAAAATCACTGAAAGAGTGGTTAGGCATTGGAACAAGTTGTCCAGGGAGCTGGTGGAGCCACCTTCTCTGGAAGTGTTCAAGAGGTGTCTGGATGTGGCACCTGGGGACATGGTCATACCTGACAGCATTTTTAGACTACAGTATCAGAAGACAAACTGACCTAAATTTCTGCCCTCAGGAAAATGCTGTAGAAATAGTTTGCTTTCACTGAGCTTTTAGCTTCATGGTTGCCCTCAATTCTTTACTGTTGTCAGGAGCCCTGTTTGATTAGATGTCTAAGGGCACTTCCACCCCATTTTTCAAACAATTTGAGATATTTCCCCTGGTGGGAAGAATAGGAAAGGAAAGGTAAACCACATGAGTTGAGATAAGAACAATTTAACAGTTGAAACTAAATATACTACTAATAAATATACTACTAAAATATTGTACTGCTATTTGTATTATTATTATTATTATTATTATTATTATATTAATTAAAAGGAGAGAGGAATAAAACCCAGCAGAAAGAAGTGAGACACAATACAATTGCTCACCACCTGCTGACAGAAGTCCAGCCTGGATATGAACAGTGAATGGCCCCTTCTGGCCAACTTTCCCTAGTTTATATACTGGGCATAATGTTCTTCCTCAGCTTTCAGAAGACCCCGGCTTGTTCAAAAAAACCCCAATCCTGCACATTAGAGCCCTAAGTGCATCCACAGGCTTTGCCTGTCCCTCCCCCGAGGGGTCTGGCTACATATGCTCTGTGACAACCTAGCTGAGTGTCATGGGATCATACAGCTTGCAAAGAGCTGGGGCAGAAAAGCTGAGAGAGAGGCAGGGTTTTGATGTGTTCTACCCATAACATCCTTGTTGTGAAGCTGCAGAGATGTGTACCGGTTTGTGAAAAACGGATCATCGTACTGAAGAGGTAGAGATCCACAGGAAAATGCCCAGACGGACATGTGTTGCAAAAAGTTCTTCGAGTGAGGCTGAAGGGATGATGCTCTTTAAAGGCATCATTAGTGTCAGGGTGATGGAACACCCTCTGCAAGCTGAAGTAAAATGACAGGAGACGCTTACATGCACAATTGGACCTACAAAATTTTCATGAGGGCCAGCAAAAGGAAATTAAATGTTTTGCATCTGAGGTATTAGGAACTGTGCTTCAGTATAAGCTAGAGACTGCATGGATAAAAAAACCAGCCCCATAGATAAGGACCTGGGGTTCCCTAGGGACAGCATGTTATCACTGAGTCAAGCGTGATGACAGCTAACTGTGCATCTGTGCTGGGCTGCAAGGATGAAGCCACAAAACTGAGGAAAATTATTATCCCCCCTTCTCAGCATTCAGCACCGACATTTTTCATAGATAATATGATCGAGGTCAAATTGCTTTGAGTATTCTTTCTTCCTTAATAGCAAAGATAGTATTCCTGAAAGCTAATGAGTTTGTTGCCATCTAGTTCTCTTCAAGTAAGAGATCTGAGTGCTTGCGAGAGTGCTATGAATGTGCTGATAACGTCAGTCTAACACTGTAAAAGGGAAGTAAATTTTTGAATTTAATTTTGTAGCTATACAGCTCAGTAGCAGCAGTTAATTGGTTTGGTTGACTGGGAAGTCTAATATTTGTCTGAGCATTAATGAATGACACAACAGAATCCTGTAAGCACTTTCTGTGCTGGAAAAACATGCCTGATTCCTTGCATGCAGAAAAGCAGCTATTTTGAGAAGTTTATCAGCAATGAAGTGTAGAGGCAATTTAGAAGTGTAAAAAATAGGATTTTACAGTTAAAACTTCCACAGGTAACTCCTTCAATTAAGAGGCAGATACCGAATCTTTGTATGTAAAGGACAATGAGCATTTTTTTTAATTTGACTACTAATGAATATATTTAATTTACAGTAAAATTCCAGCAATTCAGTGGAATTGATGCCAACATTGAGTACTTGAGAAGAATCAGCAAGAAATACAATTTCTTTTTATTTCTGGTTGTTGTTGTTGGTGGTGGTGGTTATTTTAACTTCTTTCATTTCTATAGCAATATGTAAATAGTGGCAAAATAAAAAAAGAAGTGCTAACAGATATAGTTAGAACTTAAATGGTGTTTATTTCAATCTATTTATTCAGCATCATGCACTTAAAGCAGCCGAGTTTTGCTTGGTGGTCCCAGAACTGGTTCACACCCTAGTAGGCAGCAAATGCATGATGAATGAGCTTTAAAACCATGAAATAAACGGCTGCCAAAATCAAAATAAACAGAAAAGACCTACATCCAACAAGGAAATAGCAAAACTATGTTTCTCATATCATCGTCCTACATCTATAATCAATTTGATGGTTGAGAAATGTTTCAAAATTATTGCAGTGGCAGCTTTAAAGGAAAATTTAGAACTAAGAATAATTATATGAATAAAAACTGCAGAAATAATCTTAATGAGATGATCACTCTGGAAGGAACATAGCAAGAACTCAAACAATAAGTTGCACAGTTTTATGAGCCTTTAATTATGGAAAATTAACTTACATTTCTTAACACTGTAACGGCAACAGTATGAAGTAGCAAACACCCTTAATCAAAGAGCTACAGCATTGCACAGTTAACAAACATAAAGGCATTATCCGTTTTGTTTTTTTTTTTTTTCAAAACATTTAGTTAATTATACAAATACATTCATTTGTTTCATGCCTTGTCACCATTGAGAAATGCATATGGCATTTACTGGTTCCCAAGGAAATCTGTAGGAAATGCATTCACTTCACTCTGTGATTTTCCAAGGACAAGAATAGCTTTTAATAACATAACTGAAAATTTGAAGACGCAAAATATTTTATGTACAGGATAAATATCTAATAAGCATGAGACACAGTGCAGTAAATGCAGACTTAAAGTCTCAAACCTAAAATACTCAATTTAATATTTTTATAGGAATTATAATTCCTTCTGTTTAAGAAGGAATGGACAAACAAATAACCCAAAAAGGAACAGAGAAAAGTGCACAATATACATAATTAGTGATAATTACCATATGGAATTCAATTTATCTTAAAAAGTTATCAGTAGACTACTAAGTACAGCCACATCCACCCTTTCTTGTTATGAAATGTTTGAGCTCCTGTTCATTTACTCTTCATGGTATCTTGATTCCACAGAATACATGCAGTGTCATGAATCAGCCCCTGTTAAAATGCCAATGGCAAAAAGTAGCTTCAAGCACTTTGTATGATCCAATCAATGAGGGTGTCCTACTCAGAACAAATCAAGTCTGCCAGCACATAGATGTGTTTGGAAGACACTATGGTGGAATATCTACCTTCTCCATATTTCACCCATGACACAATTCTTCACAAGCTGTTCAGCTTATATTTAACCTGATACACTCAAAATCTTCAAAACAGCAAAAGGGACACAATTTAAGAGTAGACACAAGAATTTATTAATAGTATAATTGAAATCTCAGGAATCTAGTCAAGAATGATTATTTGTCCAGATTTAATTATTAGAAGGCCCAAAGTAGATTTTTTTATCATCATCATCATCATCATCATCATCATCATCATCATCGTCATCATCATCATCATTATCATTATAGTAATATAACAGTAATGCACTTAAGATTGTTGTGTGCTCATTCTTAGCATCTACTCCTTTTTCAGCTGTTATGCTCACCCTTTTGATGTTCCTTTCAATTGTAAGGCTGACAGTAACAGTTTTTCCTGGTGAGCACAGGGATGGTTGGGTCAAACAGTGAGTTTTCTGGGTTCTTTACTGCTTTCTTATTCCTCTTCACCTTTCCTCTTTTTCTGGGACAGTTTACCAGAGTTGATTTGCATGCGTTTTCAAAGTGCTTTTAGGCTTTTTTTTTTTTTTTTTTCAAATTTGATTTGAAATCTACTTTATTTGGTTTTGTTGGGTTTTTTTTGAATCCTAAAAAAAGTGGCCTTTATAGCAACCTAATAATTAGAAGAGAAACTCCAAAAAACCAAGAAGAAAGAAAAAAACATTAGAAAGCAAAGCTTCAGGCAGTTCAAGAGAAGTTTAGACAAAGTAAGCCTGAGAAATTTCAGTCCTGAGGCCTTAAAGGCTCACTCATGTCCTGGTAGTAAGCAATGCCAATTGCTGGGCTACAGAGGTAAAAACTTCAATGAGACACGATGCTGTAACCACCCTCCTGTTCTCTTCTACAGGTTGCATGACCCGCTTCCCTGAACATTTTTCTTTCTATTTAAACTATTCTTTCTATTCTTTCTATCCCCAGTTCCCAGGAAGAATTAAGCCATTTAGATTACAATATTTTTGCTGCAAACATATTTCTCGGAACATGTCCATTCTGTTTTCAAGTGAACTGGTCAGGATAGGCAGAAGGTATCGCTAGTGGCATACTAAGAATCTTTCCCACACAAAATTCCTCTGACGGCCTCAGATTCCTCAAGACCAATCTTTCCTTACTTCTTTTCTGTAGTAGGGTGAGTTTTTTTCACTTTGTTTCTCTTTTAATAATTTGGCACCTTGCCTCCTAATATCCTGCCCCTTGACCAATATCAGCAGCACGGACAGACTGCTGACACCCTGCTTTTGACCAGATAGAGACGGGACTTCGAAATAATCAAGTTCCGCTACCTTAAACTCTTGTGATGGTGGGTATATAGATCATGATATCCTAAGGGAGTGCTTGCTTGCCAGCCAAATTATTCCTTGTTTTTCATGATTATTTTCCCATCCAATAGAAAAATGTAGCAAAAATGAATACTGAGTGGCAGTTTTCAGTGCAAACAGAACATGAAGCAGTGGTATTACTTGCCTAATGTGATTTGAAAGTCTTATCAAAACAGCAATTGTCTATCATATCTTATTAGTCTTGCACTATGTTGAGATAGCTGGTATTCTTTAATATGATTTGATAGTCAGTAATGGGATGAGACTTTTCTTTTACCGTAACAAACACCAGTGCAACACAATGGTGATATGACATGATGTAAAATTCCTGATAATAAATTTAACAGCCCTTTTACCTACCTGAAGACATTTTTGGTATAACTAAACCTTTACTTTTCCAAGATCATATTTATATGTTTCTCAAAGGCAAAAAGAAAAAATTTTTGCAGGGAGACACAACTGTTTTTCCCCTTCTGATTACTTTCGAAACCTATTTAATGACATCGGTGTTCTTTTTTTAAAGGATTTTTTTTAGAGGAAAGGTGTGAGAAAAAATATTGATCGAACTGATGATCATGCAAAGGATTGTGTATTCCTGGCAATGCAAGTACTATTTAGGCATATGTATGAAAAAGAAAGGTCTTAAAGATAATTTCTCCTGCATGGAGTGTATTTATTAGTGGTATTCTTCAGCCCCAAGTGGAGCCAAAATTTTTCACAGAACAATTCTATAGTCATTGGTTTTGTTTGGCTATTAAATTGTAGAAAAACAAACATCAGAAAAAAGCAAACAAAAAAGCAAGCACCTGACCACAAAAAAAAATTCTTTACAGCAGAATTTTTGCTCTAATTGTATAATGTCTTACCATTGTATTTTTGTTATTATTACCCAACTGCCAAAATTAAAGAGTTACCATGGAATGGAATTCTCTAACACATTCCAATTATTACAATTACATTATGAAAAAAGAGAAAGTGTTGCACAGCAATCTTGATTAAGTTTTTCCTTACCTTTGAGCATTTGCTTTTACAGCCTCATGAGAATTTCTCTAAATGAGGCTTTTTTTTGGTGTGTATAATGTATAATTGATGACAAATTTTCTCATGGTGTAAGAACCCTTTTTGGGGTGTATATATATATCTCAGTAATACTGCAGAAAGAAGTGAATACTTTTAATTTTATTTTCATTGCTTTTGATTCCAGAAATAATAAGTTTATTATTTAGTGCTTGTAAAAGCAATTTGTATAGGTTTTTCTTATAGAATGGTCAGCCAATTTTTACTGGTTAGCAGCACCTTAACCACAGGATTCGAGACTGCATTTTCACTTTCAGAACCTGTCATTAATTTTCTTAAATTAAAACTATTTCAATGACTGTGATCCCTTATTTGGTTCACAAGTACCATGAGTTGATCAGTGAATTCACAATGGCATTTCTAATCTGACTATCATCTAAATTAAGTCATTATCAAACACCATTCACTTCCAAGCAGCCAGACAAGGATAAAAAGAAGATATTTTTATTTCACCTAAGTAGGGAAAAAAAAGAAAACTGCATATAACACAAAAAAGTTGATAGAAATATTACAATGAAATAGGTTAAATAAACCACAAGATAACTTCTTCCACCTTGATGTTGTTTGAATATTTGCGTTATTTTTACTCTTTATTTGTACCTGTATGATTATGCACAGCAGCATTTTCTTGAGGTAAATATACGTGGAAAATATAACTAGAAAGTTGAATGAACTAACCAAATTTCAAACAATTTGAGGAATCCTACTGATGCCTGACACTAAATACTTAGTATCTGAAGCCTCAGGTTTAACAATGAGATTGTTCTGAACCATCCAGTATTGGATCTAGCTCAGGCTTATGCAGGGTAAGCAACCTGCGTGGGATCAACACCACAGCTATAGCCCTCATGATTATTTGACCCATGGAAGGGCACTGGGAAGACAATTTATTGAACTGCTGCTGAGGTGCAATTGGTTGCGCTATTCTCTCTGAAGTAGTGGTTAGAGTAGGAAACAGAGAGAGGAGAAATGAGATGACTTCTGGATGAGAAGGCAATGTGAGGAAAGGCAAACCAAAGCAAAAGAGGAGAAAAGAAGATCAGAGAAAGAGAAGAAAAATTGTATCCACTTTAAAAAACTTGAATAAACAGTGTGCTTTCAAGTTGCTTTTGGAGAACAGTACCCAAAGTAACAGCTAGACATCTAGTCTCTCAGACACAAGGTGCTGCTATTATCCTAACCCATAAATCGTTTTCAAAATCCCACTAGGCACTTATCGTCATCTTTAGCTGCCTACAAATCTTTAACACAGCAGTTTCAGCCTCTTTTAATTGCTCCACTGAGTTTCCTACCTCACAACCATGGAGACTGAATAAATGTATGTAGGTTTTGAAGCAGTCTGATACCTTGGTAATGAGGTAAGAAGGAGCACAGCAATATCACAAATGGGCAGACTAAAGATAGCTTTATTAACCGCTCAAATGAAGGCTCCTGCTTTAGACCACCAGTATCTTTAATCTCTCAGTGCTGTCAGAAATACCAATAGCCCTTTTGATCTTCTAGTGTATTCTTAAGTGTAGTTATTGCCTAATTAATGCTGATGAACAAAAGTTTAATTTGGAACAGAAGGTTTTGTGTGAAGGATATAGCCCAAAGGAATTAGTTCTTCAGGATTTATCTAATAAAAGATTTATCTTATTTAGCTTCTAAATGTTTCCTGAAGAGTTTAATTGTACTCTACTCCGATATAAAACATACTAAAATATATATTCCCTCCAAAAATGCGGTTTTGACATGAATTATACTGAAGAAAAAAAAAAAAAAAGCATAAAAAGCAAAATGCCTTTCAAAAGTCTCTGACCAACTTTAATGATACTGAAAAATGCTGTAGAACTGGAACACAAAGCCAGCAGGTCACAAAAAGCTTGAAAAGTATGATTTAGCTCAAGTAAAACTTGAAACATCTTAAAAGCCAGCCAGAGCAACAGGAAGTGTGGTAGGTGAAATATGAAATCTGAGAGAAATGAAACCATCTACTCTTCCTAGACATGAGCTCCCACACTTGACCCCCACCAGAATCTTAAACTTGTGGCAAATACTGAGTGTTGGAAGGAAAGAGTTAAAAGCGAAAGAATAGCAAGGAGGGTGGTATATTCACTCAAGTGACCTTGCAGCTGAGAATGCCAAGGCCTGGAGAATAACAGTGTGGGAAACTCATATGTTATGCCTACTGCTGTTTATCCTCTGTTTTGAGAAGTAGAATTTCTGTGTAGAGATAATGTAAGTGTTTTGAGAGACTTGGAGGCACTCTCATGGACAAGCTTGAGCTCCCTGTTTTGGGAGAGAGAAGATCAAAGTTCAGAGATCATAAAAAGCACAGAGATCACAGCGTGGAATTAAGCTCCATGTGCACAGGCCTGTGATAAATTAATGCAAACGTCAGGCCTGCTGCCTGCTAGCATGGAGTAAGCCGGGTGTTGCTTCGAGATCCTCTGCTTAGCAAGGTAATGAAGCTCATTTACTCTTTGCATTCCAGCTGTGGTTTTGTGGTCGTTCTGGCTGCCTGCCTGTGTCAATTCACACACCAAGGCATCCTAAGTTGTGGGCAGACTGTGTCTCTTTAGATGAACCTGACAACCAAAACTGCTGCAGATTCCCCACTCAGTCTTTCCCAAAGAAAACCAGAGCAGAGTGAGAGTTTCCAGGGAGGTGTTTTCATAGACTCTGAAATCTCCTGAAGAAAGGCATAATGCTGAGTTGGTGGGAAGACTGCTGCCCTTCCAAGACTAAAACAAATTTCTTTACTGGAGTAGCTGAAGATATGGAAGATTGAGGACTCAAGCCTCACTGACCCTGGAAAGATCCAAATACCTTTCTCCTACCTTCTGAGAGCCTTTCCAAGACACTCATCTACAGAATAGTCTTGGTGAGAGTCTAAGAGTATGATGGGAATCTTGTGTCCTTCAGGCTGACCTAGGGTCAGTCTGCAGCCAAGAACCTGAGACTAATACGTCCAGATGTAAAAGAAGCACAGAAGATCAGATATCCCCTATCTTATTATTTTTTTCAAATCACCTCCATGCATGCAGAGTCCAAGGAGCAGAGAATGGTACCCAGAGCTCCTGCTGTTAGCTCTGTCTTCTAGCCTGTGACATAAAAAAACACAACTTCTCCTTGGAGATCCACAAATATATCTTCCAAAGTTAAACAGATTTTTTTCAGTATTTCATCCCAGTGTTAATAACAAATAATTTCCCTTCCCTTTTCTCTTTCATAAATCTCCTTTTTTGCTTTTCATTTTATTTTTCTTCCCTTCCCTCTTTCTCTTTCTCTTTCTCTTTCTCTTTCTCTTTCTCTTTCTCTTTCTCTTTCTCTTTCTCTTTCTCTTTCTCTTTCTCTTTCATTGGAATTTTCTCAATATTTTCACTAGATACTGAAATACAGAGGTTGAAAACAATTTTAAAAGTAATGTACATTTGTAGCAAGTCATATATCTGTTTCAAAAAAAAAATTCTTATCTAAGAAAAAGAAAAGAATATTTAAAGAAAGGCTTCTGCTCTTTTTCTGTCGACAACACATAATTTTTTTGGCTAGAAAACCTCCTGAAGTAAAGCAACCAGCTTTCATCTTTAGAAAAGCCTTAAGAAATATTCTAAGATTACAAAGTAAATGAGGAATGATTTCACACGGTATTTCAGGGTTAGTAATATGGTAAAAGATCTTGTTGCTGTGTTTGATGTTGGTGTCCTGGTTTTGGTGAGGACAGAGTTAATTTTTTCATGGTGGCCATGAGGGGCTGGAGGCTGGAGTCCTGTGGGCAGGTCTAGTTTGTTGGTCTATGCTACTTTAAGTCACTGCTGGGCATGGAAATAAGGGAATTTTGCTTCATGTGGAGAAAAAGTGTGACCGAAGGGGAAAACCCATCCCCTGCTGTTCATTGTCACCTGAAGTCCATCTTTTCTACACTTTCGTTATTAATATTGCTGCTCATTTTTTAATCACTGCTTAATGTCTTTTAATTCACCATTGCAATTTTGACTGTAAAAGAACAGTGCTAACACATCAGAAGAATGGTCTCATGATCTGAAATAAAAACCTGTGACTCTGTAATTACACAGTCATGGAGAAAGCAATTTGCAAATACTAAAGATAAGGTCATGTTTGAGGCTGATAAATATTTTGTTCCAGCCTGCAGGAATGATAATGTTCTATTGTCCTTTAATAAGGTTAGACTCACTCTGTTTTTATCCCCATGTGTGCTCCACTGAGGGGAGTTTAAACACAGTCATTCTGAAGAGTTATGCTTTGTCGTGTGACAGCGATAGAAAGCTCACACGAAGACAATTGGAAAACAAGACTCTGGGAAAATAGAATCTGAAAACTGTTTAATTAATGATTGAATTTATTTATTTCTTCTCTTCATGTTCACTTTTTTTGTGGATGCTTGAAGCAAAAACATAAAAAAACCCTTTATGTTTTTAATACAAACTGTACTATAAATTTAGAACTGTCACTTTTAGAAAGCAGGAAAATAGAAAAAATATTTTAAAATATTTTTTATTTCTCTTTTCAGAGGTTCGGTTCAAGTAGAGAATATCATGGAACCTGATACTTGCAGCACATACTTGAGACATTAGTTTTTTAGAAAACATGTGACAATATCCATAGCACTTATTCTGTTATTTATGGTAGTCTCTACAGCTAGTATTTAACAGAATGCACCAATCTGCCCTTGAAAGAAAGGGCGCATTGAATTATTGTCACTCTTTAAGTAGTGTTTCCTTAACTTTAAGTAAAAGTATTTAAATTTCAAGGATTACCAAGTTGCAGAGGAATGCAAAATGAAGTTACAAAAGCTTTTGCTGAACAGGTGTTTACCCACTTATGCAAACACAGTGCAGGAGTAGGAGAAGGGGGCTGCTTAAACCTTTGTTTCCAAATAGGCAGGTTGAATGCAAAGGGTTCAAATACTCATTGCTCAAGAAGAGCATTGCCTACTCCCATATATGTACTGTTTACCCTCCTTTCGACACTGTTTACTTTCCTTTCCTTTTCCTATGCAGCGTTCTTAATCTTCCAAAGAAGAAGAAACACAACCCAGATTACTGTCATGTTCAAAATACATGAAATTACATAACAAGGAACACCGAAGAAGATTGTGTGTCTGTGTCTGTGCGTGCGTGTGTGTGTGTGTGTCCTCAAGGAGCCCTCTAGTTGAGAGACAGAAAATTAAACTTTTTTTCATATAATGACTTAGCACAATAGGCACTGAGGGAGATACTTAGAAGTGGAATTGGTTCCCTAGAGGCTTAGGTGTGCCAATGCATATTTCATTCTGATCTCTCTTTGGGACTAATTCACACATATACAGTACAAGTACTTGGTGTCTGTGGGTTTGGGTGAAGTTACCTTTCTCCTGACTGGAAGGAATGATGGACATACACTATAATTGGTACAGGCTCTTTGCTAAAGATTCTGCAAAAGCAGAACTGAGCCACAGGAGAGAGTCAGCCACGTGTGTTTTAAGGCAGGTTATTAATGTTAAAGATAGGATTTTTTTTTTTCCAGTGGGTGAGACCAGGACAGTTTTTGAAAAAGCACAATTTCTACTTTTAGATTCCAAATGTACAATAGCAGGGTGGATTGTTGAAAGAATGCTGATTAAATGCATAAACAGCTTCCTTCTATGCTCCTGTGCAAATGCCAATCTGTATTACAGACCGTAAGAGAGGATGAGACTTTCTGGCAGCTATAAGATATTGTCAATGTATTTTAAATACACTGTTTCAGGGATAATTTTTTAAGGCAATTCAAAGTTTTTCTGAAATTATCTGTCTACTGAGGACAAAAGAAACAGAATCATTTGCATTCATATAGGGATGCCTTTCTTATGCTGGCACCATTTATTTCTTGCAGTAAAGCATTACAAACTGACTACTGTGATTTTTTTCCCAGAAACTTAAATCCAAAATTGTAGATAGAGCTCTGCTGGGGATTATCAGTAGGATGGATGTGTCTGGCATGAGTGTTATTCTTGGTTTGGCTTCATTAAATGAGCCATTACCAGGAAAGACAAGTTGTTGTACACTTTTATTGCTTTCTACCTTTTTCTCTATCAAATCAATAACACTGTTTTGTAACTTTGGCTATAGCACTGGTTCTAAATCTATTTCATGCCTGTTGGAAAGAGTTCATTAGCTTTTAAAATGACAAGGAGGAAAAGTACTCTTGAGCTGTAGAAGTGGACTTCTATTGTTTTAGAAATGTCAGTATCCTGTATTCTATGTGTTGGTACATAAGTAAAAGTAAATAGAGAAAACAGTAGTTCTATTATGTAACATTTTTTAAAGTCCTCATAATTAAAAACAAAATAAAAGAAACAAAACAAACAAAAAAAAGAAAACCAGCAAACTATGAGTAGGTTCTAGACAGTGGCAAGAATACTGTCTGCAAAGGGGTTTATTTTCAGAAATCTCTCATTTTCCTAGTAATTTCTTACCACATTCATAATTGTTATGCCACAGGTCACCACAAAGTAATTCGGATCCATGGGAAGAGGCCTTTAATGTCTATTATATACCACAAAAATGCCCCCAGTTAGATGAATATGGTTTCCCATTTTCCTTAGCACTTTTCAGAGATGTTTTTAGTGGGTGGCTAAAGAGAAACCATGTCTTTATTCTTCTGATCACTAGCACCATCTTGAAGAACTTACTCTCCCACCATGTGACAGAGGAGAGAACATGCTGTCTCTACCTCATGCCACAGCCAACATCTCGAATACACTGACTGATAATATCAGCAGTATCAGCAGGATTTAGTTAACGTATAATCTAAAATAATATTTAGCATTTTTTCTTTGAAACATATCCTAAAATTTGACTACAATAAAAGAAGAGTTTTTACTGTAACCCGTCTTACCCCTGATGCCTTTTCCTGGTCTTAGAAAATGAAAGCCAGACATGGTATAAAAAAGTATTAAAAAGCCATGACAGAAATATTCAAGTTGAATGCAATGCTGATGAATGTTTGGTGAGGAAAGAAGGACTATTTCCTCTAGTGTTTTGAATTTATGCCAAGGTTTTCCTACTTAACAAGAGCTTTGAAATTGCAGTAATTGTGTATCTTTTTCAAGTGATGAAGTGAATTCTGTTGTTTACATTCCTTGTTTACATTTGCCAACATTATATCATGCCATCTGGTAAGGATTCTGAATTTAATGTAATTCAGAGGGAGTTTCCTTGGTCTTTGACAAATAATATCCAATGAAAATGAGAAAGACAGAAAAGAGGAATTGTAGGGTGTGGAGAGCTTGACTGAGGCAGAAATTCAGTGAAGAGAAAATTCAGTGCCTGCACTGGACCTCACGGAGCATAACAATTCTGTTAACAATATTCACCTTTTCCATCTGTTAGCACATGTGTTTCACTGCAACTTGTATGTATCCATAATTTTACCAGGGATCATACATTCTAATATCAAAAAGTCATGCAAGCACAAAACCTTCCATTTTGATGGTATTCAATAAAGTAGATTATTTTATAAGGTGTTCGGATAAATAGTAGCATCCTGGGCAAAGTTTCATGACGTATCCATTGGAGTACAGAATCCCAGAAGAAGTAACATAAGACACAGGTGTGTCTGACTTGAACAATAAGGGAGAGAATGTACAGATTCCCCAAAATGATAAGGACGTATCTGGTGTAGTACCAAAAACGTTTGTAGCCAGGTCAGCTCAACACTATTGCTCAGAAGCTCGGCTTTGTGGCTTGGTTTCAGCCCTGTCTTACTGTAGCTCACATTGTTTCCAGAACACAAGTTAAGTTTTTTTCCTATCTAGCTGCACGTCTCTTACACATGATACAGGTTCAACTCTGATCAGAATTAGGTCAAGGATCTCTGTGCTGCATTGTTTTAAATAGACATGCACAACATTTTCAAAACATCCCCTGAAATTTGCCTTGCTAAATACAGCACACAAAAGGCAATGTCTGCCTGGAAGTGTTTATGGCCTAAAAGGCAGAGATTTCTTCCTCAGTGTTACAGCACAGTGCAGAAGTGCTCCACTGTGTCTCCACAGACTGTAGTAGTAGTGTCTTGTGTGACTCTTCTCTCTTCACTCTTGTGTTCACACTACGATGGATCTTAATGGATGGTTGATAGAGGACTTGAAGGTACACTTAAACCTCTAAACCAGAGTGAACAAATGACTGATTTTTTTTTTTTTTTTCAATCTTACTAATCGTTATTTTAGGAAAGCAACAAATTTTGTTTATGAGACATCGATTTGACAGTTGGGTAATAATGACTACTGCCACCACCTAGGATATTGCTATACAAGAATTTTCACTGATAATAATAATTAGAATATCACAAAGTGCATCTCTTAGTAAGGACCTACAACCTAGCTTGTGACTTATTCAAACCTTCATCTTATATAATGATGTTTCAACCGACAGAAACAAATAGCAACTCAGAAAAAAAAATTACCTACCCACTCACCCGCCAACCAACAAAAGAAAAATCCCCAATCAACAACCAATCGAAAACAGTCTACAAAGCTGTTCCTCTGTGTGTTGTCCAAATTCAATTCCATAAACAGTTTTCAAATTTAATATAGATTTTACTAGAACAATGTATAATGTGAACTTAAAACCCCAGTCACAGTTGAAAGACACATTGGAGTTGTGTAAAAATGTATTGAATGATGATCTCTCACCTGATTAATTTATCTCTTGTGAAAACAGAATATTTTAATATTTTTTTCTAAGTAGAAAGAAGCAAACCAAAGAGGTTAGCTGAAATTTAGGTGTTTTCACTCTGTGAGAAATTGGATCCTATAACAATAAAAGTCATGGGTTTTCAGTGAATTTAATTGTGTGGTATTGCAGTGTCTGATCACTCAGTTTTGTAGCCATTTACTTTGGTGAGACTTGAGTAGCCAATTCACCAGTCTCCTCAAGTAGGCAGACAAAAGTCAGAAGAGAATTTCTAGTAGATGCCAATCAAAGATTACTCATATTTTGGCAGAAAGAATGATTAGATCATAAACATTAAAAAGTAGCAGATCTCTTACATTAAGTTTTTGGTAACATTTGGTCTTTGAAGTTGTGTTCCCTCTTTTTGTGTAATTAAGAAAAGTCATAATGAATGTAGGTAATGAAATGGAGTAAAGCAACATATTTTTCTTAGCATATATGTATATAACAATATCAAGCAACAGAGATTTGATGTAAATATTATTATTAGAATTATTATATTATAATTACTCTTGTAATTGCAATCTCTGTTTGCACTTCAGGAATGCTAAAAAGTTGGACTTGTGAGACTAAGTATGGTATTATCGTAATAAAACTAGAAATGGCAGTAAGTGCTTCAGGGAGCCTTAAACCTAGGCATAAAACTAGAAGAACTGAAAGAGATGAAAAGCAATGCATAATATGTAGCAGTTTCCCAGATAATATTTTCTGTAGAGTGTCAATTTAATTGTTTTCAACTATTCCTATGATGGAGCACATGAGTGAGGGAATCAAGATGTGGGATGAGAAATCTGCTGAGGAGGTGAAAGGAGACTGGAGTCTAGGCTGACTGAGGGGAAAGTTAATCTCTCAGTGATGAATGAAAGATGATAGAGTAGGAGTAGGCTGTGAAACTGAAAACAGGTAAGAGAGAGAGCTGACACATTTATAAACCAGGAGAAAGATCTGAAAAGCAATATTGTGAAAGGAAATGAAAGGAACAAGGCTGCATTTTTTAGAATAGTAAATTTGAGTAAGACATGGCAAGATGGTTAGAATTCTAGTGAAGTTTCTGGAGACTTGATCTCTTAATCAAGCCTTAAATTATCAGATTTCAATGGCATTTTAAGCTAAGGGAGTACTCATACATTCTAACCATAGTAATTTTTAGGATTTTTTTGTAGGGATTTTCAAAATCCTCATTTGAAGAACAATTTAGATATGTAAGCAGGTGTTCATGTGTTTCCTACACAGTTTTTATCTGTTTCCACAAGTTATTCGTGATTTTATAGTAAGCCTAGTTGCTTTCAAGTGCTGTAATGATGCCCTGGAAACAGGCTACTCTCTATTCCTTGTTTAAGGAACCAAAATCTCTGGCTTGAGGAAGATAGGTGATGGCAGACACCTGTCTTTCAAACCAAGACAGGTGACAATAGCTGGGTCTATTGGATTTCCCTGAGTGTTATCACAGATGTACATTGAAAACATGAGACCCGAGAAAATAATTTCATAACACAAAAACCAAAGAGTATTTTTTTTTAGGATAATACAAATACCTTCTAACTACTTCAACTCAGAAAAATGAACTCACTGACTGAAAACTGCGCCTTTTGACTTCTCGGAACTGAGCAGGAGTGTTTGAAAGAGTCATAGACCTGTGGAAGAGCTTATGGTATGCTCTATTTTAGCATAAGTAATTCAGAATGTCAATATGGGTAAAGTTAAGCTTGCAATGCTTGAGATTTTTTGGGGAAATTTAATTATTTGAAGCCATCTGTGTCCATATGTGTCTTCATGTTACTGTGGAAATGTTACTTGAACAAAAAGCCCTAAATTGGTTTGTTTATTTTTGATTTGGTTTCTTGTAGTTTGGCAAGAAAATGGTGCTCCTGTGTAAATGTAGTGGTTTTCCTGCCAGAGTGCACAGAGTTTTGGCATTGGTACATCAGTCACACAAATTGCTGAGCTGGTGATGGCCTCAAAAAGCAATTTTCTATTAAAACTGAGAAATTGTCATTGTCCATTAACATTAAATTTCTAATAGCGGGTAGAAACCAAAATGTTTTCAGGAAGCTCTAGAAAGTTCTGTCATTACATTCCTTCTCTCTAACGTGTTATTATTGGAATAAAGAAGTAAAATGTAATATTGATAGTTATATTGTATATATAATGTAATATTGATAGTTATCGTCATTTTCATAGGGCTGCATCATTTAAATCCAGTACATGATGAATAGGATGATTGAATCTTTAATACTAAAGAAAAGCAAAGTAAAAACACAAAATAAACTAAATAAAATTCATGAGGCAACCATTTTGAAAAAATCTTCAAGTGGAAATGTAAGCTTGCTTGAAGGAAAAGTCATTCATTTTATGTCCAGAACAACAGTTTTCTGTAGGAAATCACTTTTATCTTAGCTAAGAGATTAAAAAATGACATTATAAAATTGAAGGGTTTTGCTCAGTCATAGCTGTGATGTTTGCACATGGTATGAGTTTTAATGACATTTTAGCATTTAGTATCATACTTAGGTTCACATACATCAGGCTCCAAGTTTCAGAACTTTGATTTATTTCAAAGTATAAGACTGCATACATTCAGAAATATTGCTAAGTTCGAGAGGGAAAAGCAGGGAATTTGATTGCTAACTTAAGCTGCATGATGCTAATATTTCTGATCAGAAAGCACGGACACACACAAAAAGCATACACACATTAAAAAAAAACCAAAACAACAAAACAACGAACAAGCCAAAAACCAACCAAACGAAAAAACCCAACTCATGGGTGCTCAGGAATCTGTCCTTGAAATATTTGCTATTCCTTCATTTTTACAGTCCTGCTGGCAGTGTGGCTACATCTTAAGCCATTATTTCTTCTTTATTTTCTTGTCAATGCCTTTAAACATTTGGATTAGCAGACTGGAAGTAGCTTAAAGGTATGAAGAAAGTGGCTCACAGTAATTAGATTAGTTCTTTTCAGAGGAAAAGAAGCTCCAAATAAAATGAAATTCTATCCTTTCTGTCTAATTCCCAGTTTTCTAGAATGAAAAAATGTTCTGAAGCAGCTGTGAGCTCCAAAGGACCTGACCACATAGTTACTGCGGGCAAAACTGTTACCCGTTGTAATGCGGACTCTAGACTTCACACCATCAGTGGAAAAAACCCACTAGCTTTCATCACTAACTTTTGTGAGACATAAACTATTCACTTTTTTTGTCCTTGGAAAACATGACTAAACTGTTGGGCAGAGTGGAAAAGAGGGGAAAGAGAATAAGCATATAGGCAGGTCGTGTGGGCCACGAATATAGCTTAGTACCAAGATTCCACAGTCTTAAATTTCGAAGATTTACCCCAGTAAGACTGAAAGAGTAAAACCTCCTCCTCTTCCCACTTTTTCTGGCAATATGTCTTTCCAATGTTGTCTTATGGGGGGAAGTCTAGTTTCACATAAAGATTCAAAGAAAGATTTTATTTCAGTTGCCTTTGCCTAAGCTGTTCTTTTCTCCATTCATGGAAAGCCTTCATTTTCCATATAACTACTCTCTCATGACATGCCAAACAGGCTTTGTTTCAGCATAATTGTTGTGATTAGCTCTAAAAGTTTAGTTTTCCAACAGACCTAATGCAGCATACAAGAGTCTGTAATAAGTTGTTCCAGAAACATTTGCACAGAAATGTTCTGGAAAATATGAAAAATTATGTTTCCAAGGCCACATCTGTACTGATGCCTTTTGCCATCTTTTGGGATGAATGGTACCACAAGCATATTATTTCACAACAGCACTATGAAGGAAATGAAAACCAAGCCATTTCTACTTAAAAGGAACTTCTTTTACCAGAATTTTCTCCATGTTTTGAAGTTTTCAAAAGTTAAATTTCTTATATCTGTTGAATTGTGGTGGTAGTATTGGAGAAAAAGAGTTACTTGTCTATTATTTATCAGTTCCTTGGTGTTGTTGTTCTCTATGGAAATGCAGGAATGGCATGTGTCAAATAACTCCTGTTCTCTGTTCGGTTCAGAGCAAAAATGGTGGTGTGTACGTTGCAGACTCTTCGAAATATTTGATCTATCACAAGAACCAAGCAAGATTCATTTGAAAAGCTCCAGTGCCTGTGATCTAATGTAGAGCATTTATTTCTGTCACCCTTTTACTCACTGATCCAGATCTTCAGCTGATATAGTCTGGGAAGAGCTCCATTGAAGTCAGTGAAGCTCTGCCAATTCATGTTGCTGAAATAAGCCCTATTAAGTGCTACTCTCTGCCTTGATTCGTCTTCATTGATTTCAAAACTCTGCACACTGATTATGGGTCATGCTGTGAGTATTTTATACCCATGTCAAGTTGGGTTTTTTTTTTAAGACAGATAATCTCATACTGATATGAGAGAAGTCTCTTCTCTACTTGGCTCCCCAGTGTGAGCTGGAAGACCACAAATATGGACCAAGCTATTACTTAAATAGATAATAACTAAAGCAGAACACAGATGTTGGTAAATTTTTAATTTATAGTGAGTGAGATCAGTATCTCGCTAAGACTATTAAATATTGATGTGTAAATTAAGATCCAACAACAGTGAAACAGTATATCATAATCTTTCTTCATGAACATTATAGCAAGATAGTTAAATAAATGAAACCCACTAGAATGTTAATCAATATAAAAATAGTTTAGGTAGGTAAAAAAAAATATAGATAAATAGGAATGAAAATGAAAGATTAATGTGTAAATTAAAAATAAATACTACCTTTAAAAAGTCCTTGCAAAGGAAAAGTACAGTACCTGATAAAGTTTGCAGAAAGTATATTTAAACAATTTCAGGTTTCCTAAAGTTAATAAATGAGCTACCAAATAGGCTAATGATTTACAAATCGTTGACAGAAAATTGGCCTAAATTGCAGAGCTGTCAAGAATGTTTTATGGGTGTGAGTTTGTGGTGGTATAATGGATAGTCTTGTTTATGCCTATGTTTCTGCATTAGGGCTCTGATTTAGTTGAATTTTAATTAAATTTGCTTCTAATAAGATATATTTATCATTATCTATCACAGTTTGTAAAAAAGACATTAGTGCCCATATCAAAGTTCAGACACTAAAAAACATTGAATACAAGGTGATTTGTGTATCTTTTAATACCTACCTTTCAAACAAGCATGCAGACAATAGACTCCTTGTAGAGAAGGAAGATAAGATTTTGCTTGTACAATGTACTAGTTGAGTAAATTTTTAATGCACTGCAACAGACTGAATGCATTGTCTAGTATGAATAATTTATAAAGAATGGTTTTGGTCATCCTCAAATTGGCTTCAGATAACAACAAAGAAATGTTCTCTCATATGCCTGTGTGGATAAATATTTCTAATTCTAGCTTCTTAGGGGATCTCTGTAGTTAGTAGACTTTTTACTGGGTGCTACATCTGACTTTCCTTTGATTTATAGGCAATTACTGTGTTTGGAGTTAAACCAGCAAAGACTGACAGGTGTGTGTTCAGACAAAGCAGAAGGCAATTTACCACAGCATGAAGAGGCATGAGATGTCCCTAGAGACAGAGAGGCTATTTCGGTGTACTTGAACTAGAAATCTTGTGGAAGTAGAATGTTTCAAACATTGCAATCATCAAATTCAGTCTTTCCATGGTTGCTGTCAGCCCACGTTAAGGTGTATGCCTAAGCAAAGCATGGTTCTTCTTCCTCACACCACCTTCAGCCTTGGACTTGGAAGTCCTTGGTCTTCCCTGTGCACAGAATCATAGAAACATTTAAAATGGTAAAGCCCTCTGAGATCCTTGAGTCCAATCTTCAACCGATCTCTACTTTGGCAACTAGACCATAGCACTGAATGTCATGTCCAGTCGATTCTTGAGTACCTCCAGTGATGATGATTCCACCACCTCCATGTGAACCCTATAACAGAAAACCCCGCCGATTTTGCTGTTTGAGGCATCCTTGTTGTTCACCCATATTGATGAATGGCTTAATACTGTTCTGATGGCACACTCATGACCCCAGATCTTGGGATATCTTATGAGAGTTTTAGTGGTCCTCCAGGCACAGTAAGTTAGAAAGGTCTTTTTTGGTGCACTGATGTCAGGGCTTTGGCTAACACTGGACACCAGAAAATAGACTGATTCTTCTTACAGTTTCCTTGGCTTACATTTAATCATGGATGTTTTCTCATTTTCTCTGTTAGGCTTGTTGACCTTTTGTTCTGCTGTTAGCAATAGTCTTCAAAGAACAGGTGAGCCAAGGAAGAGCTTCCTTTATGTCAAATTTTGCCTTATGCATGTTGAACTTTTTGGACCATGTACTAATGATCTGCTTGCCCCCTCCAGAGATATCTTTACTCATTCTAAGGAAGGTGCCATGTTATGAAGTAAAAAGATCATGGAAAGAGTTGAAGTGGCCTGGCATGAATCTGCAAATATGACAGAAGATGGGAGAAAATAGCAAACATAGCTCGAAACAGGAAAATTATGAGATGCTGATCCAAGGCAGGGTTTTCAATTTACAGGACTCAGGTACTGTAGTGAGGCTGTCTACACAAGATGACATGAATGGGAAGCACTTTATTACCAGCTAATGAACATCAAATTCATGAAGGGATTCCTCCTGGAAATTTATTGTGGACATCCAAAGCTGAAGCAAGCTTTAAAACAACACATTCAGGCTTGACATCTGTGAATGTGATCTTGACACTGAAAAATGGTAACATCTTAGAGATGATTAATTTTGTGTTTTGCAAGGTAGTCTAGAAAGTCAGCAGTCCTACAAATTCACTATTTTAGATTTTATAATTTTTTAGTTCTTCACTGAACTGTAAGAGAAACAGAGGAAAATTAACATCGTATTAGGAATCTGTATAGTGTTCATTGTGACAATGGCACTGAGCTGAAATGCTTGGTATCAACTTTCCTCAAATAACTTTGTATGGATGACATGACAGATTAATTCTAGAATTGACTGCTTGGGTAAATTTCACTGCTTATAGCTCTTCAGGGCTACTTAGTGAGTTACTACTGCAGACATTACACTGCACATACACACACAGATACTATTTTTTTCCTTTTTTTTTTTTTAAGAATAAACACTCAAACACCTTATTGGACTATTGCAGAGCAGCTACTATAACACTTTTTAATAAATAGATATTGTGCAGCCCTCTATTTGGTAAAAGTATATCTGCAGTTAGATATAGAAGCTTCTTGGCTTTGAAATGTTCTAAAATATATGGACACTAAAGCATTAGATTTACAGTATATTTGTATCTGCAGCATTAAGCATAAATGAAGACATGTAATAAGGACTTTCCCATTGTCAAAATGAATCCTGACACAACACTGAAATAGTTTCTAGAAATAAAAGTTAATTATTGTTCTTAGTTCTTGGCAATTAAATTCTAACATGTTGATCATAATGAAGAAACTAATAAAAGACCATCACAGTTATATTTATTCACCTTGTAGGTACTATACATACATCTGTACTCCTATTCTAGACTTTTGACTTCAGAGCTACTGCTACAAATTTGCTATATAACCATTAATTTAGGGTGTGTCCTTACTACTTGTAGGACTTTGTTCATTGTCTAATTGTTTTGCCTTCCTTACGAGGACAGACTGAAATATTTCAAGGGACTTTTTTATTTGGAGAAGCTTCAGTTTTCCACTTACAGAGCTGTGTTCTGCAAGTTCTCTTTTTTAGTGTTTCTGCAATGTCACACTTGGGGTCTTCATGTTAGGAGGTTATCTAAAGAGAAAAATGTCCAAGATGATGAGGTAACATCAACAGGGAGATGGTTCAAAGATAGTAAACAGGAATTACTTAGGAAAGCTTAGCTATCTTGCCTAGTCTACACTAGCTGATTAATGGGAGAATGCTTCCCATCTTTCTTAATTTTTTTAAAGAAAAAACAAGAGTATTTAAAAAATGTGTCTTAGATGTCCCTTTTTCCTACTGTCCTTGAAACTGTGTACTGGCTATTTGATGTCTGAAAGAAAATAAACTGCACCTAGATTAATTCTGAGTTATCATGTCTGGGTATCTCCTATTATCCCATGTAATTTAGTCAAGTTTTGTCCTAGTGTTATGGTAGAAAAGGTCAGTCAGCTTCTGAAATGACCTCGTTTTGTGAAGTGAAGCCTGAAATTATAGTTAATGAGCAACAGAAATGTTTTTCGTGTGTAGTAAACATGGAGCTTGAATATTATATGGATTATATTATGGTATAGTATAGTATATGTTTATAATGTTAAAATGTCTGGTTATTATTTGTATATATTTCATACAAATGAAAATAGCGCAGACTCAAGATTCACCTTGTTAGAATGTTTGTATTTAGTATATTCCTTTACTAATGCTGTTATGTTTTCTTCAGCTTAAAAAAGCACAACAGTGTATAAACTCATCTGAGGATACAGAACCCAGTTTTAATCCTGCATTACCTGACAATTATTAGTGACTCTGTTCATTCCTTGCTAGCGTATTCTCATTACTGGAATGGATATCTTTTGTTAACAATATTTCAAAATCCTCCAAAAAATTGTTAGCTCAAATCCACATAAGTGTTTTTTGTTGGGGAAAAAAAAAATAAATATTATTTTTTAAGAACAGAGAAACATCAATAATTTCAAGGCTGTTGGGTCAAGAAGCACTTGGGATGAAGGAATATAACTCAAGGGCATTCAGTACATTTTAAGTCCCTCTAGGAACAGATGAGAAAAAAGGGAAGAATATGAGAACTAATTAAAGATTAATTTAAATGAGAAATGCCTTGACAAGCTCTTTTGTGGAAGAAAAGAAATGCTAGCATGAAGAAAAGGAAGGCTGCCTGAGGTGGAAGGCTGCAATACAAAACTTCAACTGATAACAGCTTTTATTACTTAACATCTTTTGCAGCATCATCCCCACTTACACAAAAATGAGCAGATGCTTCTCTGCAGAAAAGTAATTATCCTCAAACTCGTGCTATGTTTGTGGTGAGCTGACTGTTGAATTCACATGAGCCCAAGGTTTTGTATTTTGCACAGCTTTATTTAATCACATTCTGTATTTCCATTCAGTGTTAAATTAAGGCTGGAGAAAAGGCCTTCCTGTGCTCTCAGAGTCTGATCACATTTGCTACCACCACAGAGAAGAAAAGATTATATGTGTAGTTCTGACACCAAGAAATTTTTCTTTCTAATCCACTCTATCTCTACTTTTATTGCCATGTTATCCAAAGAATATCATCAAACAAAACAAAACCCCAAAAACCCAAACCAAAACCAAAACAACCAAAAACCAAAATCAAACGATTCTTCAACCATATGAATAACAAAGAGAAAAGGGTTGAATGGAATGCAGATAAAAGCTGAAGGTGGCTCCCAAATTGAATTAATACTTTGCTTCATTTTCTAAGAAAGGTGATGATACTGAATGTGGGAGAAAGGCAGGAAGGCTCATGAGAACAGGGGCAAGGAAACAGAAAAAACAAAAGAGAAGGTAATGAAGCTTACATTGTTTTGTACACTCAGGGCGGAGAGCCTCAATAAACTCTGCACCAGAGCTGACAAAAGCTGCCAAAGGTAGCTCAGGTCTGATAATGAGTATTTTTAACAAATCTATCAACTGCAGGATGATACTTCACAACTGAAAACAGAGAGTGCAGTGTTTCCTCTGAATAAAAAGGGAGGTGAAGGACAGGGAAGGGAACGACAGAAAAAACTGCAGTAGAATGATCTTAAGGCTGTATAAATATGAAATGAGAGTCTGTAATGAGAGTAAAAACAGCAAAGACACTTTTCTATATGTAAAAGGAGCTTAAATGCAACATGGACTCACATAGATGACACTGAAATAAATTGGCCTTTTCTTTTGATAAAGCGAATTATTTTCTAGAAGATATTTTAATTAAAATCCACTTGGAGGTCACTAAAATATTTCATTCAGGTATTTAATATGATTCTATTAGAGAAACTGACTTAGGATGCACAAAATAGGAATTAGCACAGGACCAGTAAACGGATGTAGGAATTTATCAAAGAGGAAGGAGTAGAAAGTAAAATTGAAAGAGAAGTATCTATGAAGGCATAGGTTACTCAATGATCATTCGGTTTTCATAATTTCTATTATATTTTCAAAAATGACTGCGACTTGAAGAATGACTGCTAATAAAATATATTGACGAGAAGATCAAGAGTATTATTAACTAAAGAAAATCAGAAATAACTGAGCGATGTTAAGGACAAGAATTCTACAATTTGGAATAAGTAAAGCCATTGAAAGTACAAGATGGCACACCTCTAAAACTCTTTTTTTCTTATAACCTGAGAATTCATCTGCTGAAAATGACTGAGGAAGAGTAAGGCTGAACTGGACAAATCTGACACAAAAAAAGCCCCAAACCCAAGCATGTAAGACATCAATGTAACATAGCTACAAAAAATAATTTTTGATCCCACAGCAAAAGATTTCTGGAGGACATTGAGAAGTACTAGACATTGTTCAACATCCTGGGTTTTTTTCACATCTGAACATTCCATAATCAAGAAAAAAACAAAACTCTCCAAGTAAAGCAAGTGAAGAAAAGCTTAAATAAGATGACTAAGGAGTAGTATGTTTACGTAGGTGCACACTAAGTCTGCATACAGCTAGAGCTGAGAGATTTTCACCAGTTCAATGAGAAAACATATAGCTGCATTTACTTTTGCTTCTGTGCCTGAGAGATAGCCTGGGACTGGGTTGTACCACCTGTCACAGTGCTGATAAAGCTAGCATGCAATTGCAAAGATTTATTTTGAAGATGTGCTTTAAAAGTTCTTTGCATCAAAAGAGGAAATCCTTTTGCCTACAAGCCTCATTCCAGCTCAGAAATAACAAAATATAGCCAAGGGAAGGAAAAATTTCAAGATTAAATAGGGAGAAATGACAGAAGAGTAGTGGTCATATGACCACTAGCAGGAGAGAGAGAAGCAAGAGATTTTGAAGAAGGACCTTTGGGTCCGTCCTTTTATCCACCCATGCCTACAACATGGTGGAATAAAACTAAACACTCTCTATATTCGACAGAAATACTTGGAGAAATTAGATAAAACTAATTTAGGTATGTACTGTCATTCCAGGAGTACAGAAAATCTCTTGCTATCATAAACAGAAAGTTCAAGAAAAGGTCAGGAATGGAAATAAACTTCCTGCATGGAGTTAAAAAAAAAGAAAAAAACAAACCAAAACCACTTTGGTGACAGTCCATTTCTGGGGAATCACCAACTATTTGCATGGTTTTTGTCATGTTGTAAGTGGTGATACTTCTTCAAAGTCATAATATTTGCTGGTGTTATCTGAATGCATTTTAATTCAAACGTGACATTTTTTCCCTTGCAGACTTATGAAATATTTATGGGGTTATACCTGTATGTTTCAGCTGTGATACAGGGATTTAAGAACAGGTTGGCAGATGTATGCCCTACATTGTCCAGTAAAAGGTCAGTGTCAATTCAAATGAATCTCATTTAAGCCAACTGTTTCCCCATGCCATCAGAAATAAAAAGGAATTACATTTTCACCTGTTAAAGAACTTGAAATCCTGCTACAGCACTGTTTGCCAGTGTTATTTCCTCTGACAATTACATTGATCAAGGAATATATTTTTTGTTATTTAAATCTAGTTTCTTACCATCGCTATCTAGTTTTCCGCAAGTGAGATTTAGCATCACAGCCTGAAGAAAACCAAAAATCATTTACTTTTATCTGCTGTCATGCAACTTTGAAATCTTCCCAAGACTTAACTTTCAATTTTCCTGTGCAGTTCAATCCTGTGCAGTTCAGTTACTTCAACTACTTTAGTCTTTACATTTGCAAATATGGAGACATGACTACATAGATGAGTTCCCTTGGTTTGTGGAAAGGAATTTTGACAGAACAGTTGTGTTGTGTGAAACTTTCACAGTCATGTTGCTCTTATTAACTATTTAACAGCTGATCATTTCTGTCAAATAATAATAATTTAAAAGATCTCAAGCCAAAACAATAAAAAAAAAAAACAGCTCTCTGGTCATTTTGTTAATTTGCAGCTCTAGAGAAAAGCAGGGACTTATTTCTAACCCCTAACTGGACTTCATAATTGTTTGGGGTTTTTTCTGTGGCCTTTGGGACTCTATTCCTTTTTGGGAAAAGAAGAGTGAACTACTACTGTTTTATTCATTCATGACAGAAATAGGAAAAAAGAAATGATGCTACAAGGCAGATCTGTTTTTGGTAAAAGATAAATTTAGATAGTGGAAGGAGAAAGCATTTATTTCTTTAAAGATATGTTGTGACCTGTTGACTTTCTTCTAATTGTGTGTAAGAAATAGGCAAAAATACCTTTTTTTTTTTCTCCTTTCCACTCATCAGCCAGTAGAGGGAAAGCATAAAGATGCTCTTATTGCAGAAGTTTCTGATTCAATTTCTAGGACAATGAGAGATATATACAAAATGAAAGAATATTCTTTGGATTCTGTGAGGGTCAAAAAATAATTTAGATATTAGTATCTGGACACACAGAATGTCATGATGAGTGGTATAGTAGGGATCCTGCCAAAATGGTTTACAAAGAAAGAGTGTAGTTTTTATGACTTCTGTCAATCAGACTCATACCAGCCCCTGCATAATCTTGCTGAGATATGAGATGAGAAGCTAGAACCTAGTGGGGAGGCAAGATACCATATTTTTCTGGTTTTATCTGGGGTAGAGTTAACTTTCTTCACAGAAGCTAGTGTGGCACTGTGTTTTGAATTTGTGCTAGAACAGGGGTGGTTTTTTTATTTCTGAGCAGTGCCCCTCACCCCGCCCCACCAGCAAGCAGGCTGGGGTGCACAAGGCATTGGGAGGGAATACAGCTGAGAGAGACAACCCCAAGTGACCAAAGGGGTATCCCACACCATATGGTATCATGCTCAGCATATAAAACTGGGGGAAGGAGGAAGAAGGGGGAACATTTGGAGTGATGGCTTCCCAAGCCCCTGTTACATGTCCTAGAGTCTGGTTTCCCTGCACATCACAGAATGACAGAGTATGCTGTTTCCAAAGGCACCCAGAAGGACCCTCAAGTCCAACTCCTGTCCCTGCACAGTACCATCCCCAAGAGTAACACCATTTGCCCAAGACTATTGTCCAAACTCTTCCGGAACTCTGTCAGGCTGGTGCTGTGACCTGAGGAGTCCCTGAGGGGACTCCCTGAGGAGTCTGTTCCAGTGCCCAGCCACCCTTTGGGTGAAGAACCTTTTCCTAATATCCAATATAAACCTTCCCTGACTCAGCTTCAGACGATTCTCTCAGGTCTTGTAACTGGTCACCACAGAGAAGAGATCAGTGCCTGCCCCTCCTCTTCCCATCATGAGGAAGTTGCAGACTGTGATGAGATGGTTGAAGCCCTGCCTGGCCATGAAAAGTGGTGAATGAATTCCTTGTTTTGCTCTGTTTGTGTATGTGGATTTGACTTTATCCATTAGACTGTCTTCTTCTCAATCCATGAGTTTTCTCACTTTTACTTTTCTAATTTGTTCACCCGTACCACCAAGGGTGGTGAGTGAGAGTCTGGGTGGCACTTGGTTGCCAGCTGGGTTTAAACTGTAACACATAAATACTGTACACCACTGGAATTTCTTAAATGCTCTTACTGGCTTCCATCCTCATTTAACTACTCAGTGTGTGCTCTCAGTTGGACAGCAATTTTACAACTTTAAAGTAAGTCAAGTGGAGCTCCCACCAGGCACAAAATGCGGTGGTTTCAAAGACAAAAGCAAGAGTCCATGGAAATACAGTCAGAGTTGCTAAAAATCATGACACCGATTATCATGCTTCATTTTCAATTCTCATTTCAGTTTGGTTGAAAAGCCTATATATTCTTTCAGCATAAGTTATTCTAGGGCATAAACTTGTTGTTACCTTCCTAGCAGGGCAACAACTTGTCAGGAAGCACTTAGGCTGTGCACAGTACCACATTGAAAGAGCTAAGGCAGAAATAAAAGAGATTGAATCCATCACAGGGGACATTGTTATTTATTTTTGCTGCTTAAATCACATCAGTTTCATTGGAATTATAAGAAAGGTTATCTAGGGATGACTACTTGAGACGTATGAATAGATCTGACCATATACCTATTAATCTAGCTAGTCTGAAACTGTATTCTGAAAGCGTTTGGTATACTGTACACAAGGCAGATTTTTGTTGTGCTGGCATATGGGAGTTCTGAGGGACTATGCTTTTCACCAAGAAAAGGAAATTCTTGCATTCACTATAGCAGTGCAGCTCTTTACTTGTCTACAGCAAGAAGCATCTGCTCTGGCTGGAAAAAGAAAATCAGCAAAGTTCACTTTTGTAAACAGAGAATTTTGTGATATTTATGGAACAGAAGTGCTCCAACACTTTTAAAACGCCGTTTGATGTTACTTGACTAGCATTCATTAACACAGAGCTCATAAGATCAAACCATGTTGAAGCTTTATCTCCACTGCTTTCAACTTCCAACATGGTCATTTTGTATAATGTAGATGGAAATTAAAGTAATGCCAAAATGTTGCCTATCATAGAGGATAAAGAAAGGAGGTCAGAAGCAGAAATAAAATAACAAGAAAGAGGGGTGAGTAATAAAAAAACCAGGGAAAATATCTGCTAAAAATTCCAAAGAACCCACTTTTTTGGTTGTTTGTTTTTTTGGTTTTTTGGTTGGTTTTTTTTTTTTCTGGAAAAAAAAAGGACAAATTTTGCATTAAGCACAAACTTTATTTTATTAATTTTTCTATTTTATTTTAATTATTTTATTCCAGTGAACTGGGTGTCAGAATGGAAAAACGAAAGTGGAAAGCCAACATATATTCCCAAAAGCTCTCCTCCAGATCTTCCCTCAAATATATAGAACAAAACTTAATTATCAGTGTGCACAAAATGATGGCCATGGGGGTGATTTTGCATCAAGCTGAAATTCACTGACCATTTTTGTCTTGACCCTGAAGCTTAAACTTGCAATGTACTTGCTGTTGTACTCTCTCCAGATGCGCACTGTGAGAGACTCCCCAACAAAGGTTCTGGGCACGCTGGGAACTGCGAATATACTGATATACTGGTTTAATGGGAGGTGTCCCTGCCTATGACAGGGAAGGGTGGGGCTAGATAATCTTTAAGGTCCATTCCAACCTCTTAACATTCTACGATACTATAATTGTCATCATTCCCTAACACAGTTGTTTGGCCTTTGATACCTCTGTTTTCTTCAATGTCTCCTGGCTGGCATCTAGACTGCAACATTTCAGTTTGGTCCTTCACTTTTTTCATGCTTGATGAGGCCTGTAGCATAATCTAGCAGATAAATAACATTGAAAAAGCAATCTTGGAATCTTTTTTTGTTGTTGCTGTTTGTATAGCTACAATGATAATAAGAAGTACGGACAAAAGTGATCCCTTAATGCCCTGTAGTTAGGACCTTCCTTTTGGAAAGTGTGACTTCAGGTTCTAATTCTTTGCATTAGTGGAGGATAAGGAACATATTTTAATCTACACAAAGACCGGGCATCTTTAGGTGTTTCCCTCCTGCCTCTAAATCATAGCTTGTTAAAAGCTTCACACTTCAGGGTGGGGAAAATCTCTATCTTCTGAGGTAGAATTGAGAAACCTAGGAAACTTTTCATACTGCCTAGGCTTAGACTTCTGATGTTCAGATAATCAAATGGTAAGTAGGGTGAAGTAGGGTCCTAGATTTTACCTTGCATTGATCTAGGCAGGCTTACTAAAATTTTAAATATTGTAGATGCTTGCTGTGACAATCAACCTGACAAAAAAAAAATGAAATACTATTTCTATATAATAAAAGAAATTATTTTCAGGGAAAAAATCAAACATTGGGAAATAATTTTAGGCACTTAATAAATATTTCAGGAAAAAAAGGAGTAGTTAGGAGACAGTAAAGATGATTTTTTTTTCTCCAGGTTTAAACTTAAGTTATTCAAAATGTCATATTCTGATCTTTTAGATATTGTGACATCTAAAATCCAGTTTTTTTCAGTAAGGATTTTCAGCATCTGCCAGAAACTGCCTTAAACCAAGCAGGATGGGACATAAAAGTATTTTTAACTCATACTCTTTAAATTCCTCCATCCTCTGACAGAAAGCCTAGATTTAGAAATAAAAAAATCAATCAATTAATTGGCTGTTTCAGTGTCTGAATTATGATCATGATACTCGGAAACAGGAAATTTGAGAAAGGCAAATATATGTTACTTATTTGTTTAACAACACAGTAAAACATGATTATTTAATTCACACAGTATAGAATCTGGAAAACAAGAATTATTGTGCATCTTATGGAATCATGTTCATTGCACATGCTTTTTCTTCACTTATTTTCCCTTCTGCTTAGTGTCCTTAGCCATGACAGCTAATTTACTTATGGTTTAAATTTGAATTCATATTACAGGAAATAGACATCTTTGCTTATCAGTACTACTTTAGAACAAATTAACTTTTCCTCACTTTTCAAACATCAAACATGCTGGTGTTTGAAACATAGTTTAGCCCTTCTTTCACCTAATATTTTATGCTTTCCCTCTAGAAGCTCATTTCAATTAGAGAAGATCAACTGTTTTCTCTGGAGAATATTATCTATATCCAACAATAGGAATTCTATACTGGTGACCAGAATGTCCCTGAAATTAGACTGCCAGGACTAGCTGCAGTTTTTCATAGTTATAATTAATGAATCAAATTTAGTACTTTGTTTCTGAGATATTAATTATACACATCCAGCTCATACACTCTGAAGGTTATCTTGTATTTTGAATTTCCTAACAGAATTTCAATATCTATTCATGGATTGTAGGTGCTTCTAACTATACTGGTTCAAAAATAAAATCTTAAAATCACATATGTTTTTAGGTAATACTAGCTAAAAATAAGGAAATATTATCTGAAACTTAAAACGGTTCAAAGAGAGAATATGTGGACAAAGTTTTTATTTCTTTTCACACAGGAATGATGTCCAAAATCTGCTTAGCTATAACTTGATTATTCCTCCACAACAAGTCCACTTCCTGTAGGCAATGGAACATACAGCAGGTATGGAACATTACCCCATCTGGTCACAATTATAAATGAATAGGTACCAAAGAGTCACAGGAAATAGTCCTTGTCAGAAGCCTAGTCCTCAAGCTCCAGTGGGTTCACTGTGTGTAATTCTCCCCCATTAATCCATATATCTATTATACCATCATGATTGCTCTGATTTCAGTGGTTTCTTTTTGTTGTTGTATTCTGTTTGGTTGGTTGTCTTGTTGAGGTTTTTTTGTGGTTGGTTAGATTCAACTGTTTTGTTGTTTTTTAGGGTTTTTTTCTGTGTGTGTGTATGTATGTTTAATGAGCATATGTAAACACAGATGAGCTTTCAGAGCCTATTTGTTGCCTGGTACCACCTGTCACTAAAGGCCGTGGAGGACTCTAGTCAGAGCAGTCTTGAAGCGACAAAGAGTTCATTTTGTTTACTTCATTAATATGTAGAAACCTATGAAATTAGTTAACTCACACAACTCCAAGTTCTGTCATTCACAGAAATGTCTGCAGGCTTAAGAAGACCCATTTCATCATGCTCACGAGTAGCACAGAAATTGTCCAAATGCCATTGAAGAGCAGGAAACCTGAAATGACTCACACATTTACTGGAGGAATATGACAGCACATAAAGAAAATGTGCTCTTCTTGTTTACCTAGTGATGACTTATTCACGTGGTCTTATCCTCAGTGTCTTGGTAATGCAAAACCGTTGTTTGCTGGAATCAGGTTGACCCAGTACAGAAAAGGAGTATATCTAAAAACACATTTCAGGTTTAATTCTGGAGTCAGTCAGAGCTATTGTAATTCATAAACCACAGCTTAGATTCTTGTCTGAATATGCATGATACCTCTACTGATTTTTTTAATCCCACAGAAGATAAGCACTGAGATAACAGTAAAATCAAATGTTACTCCTACAGAATTAAGGAATCAAAGTGAGAAGGACATGAGTAAACCTTCAAGAACAGCTATACAGAGCAGGTTTATAAAGAGCAAACATGTAGTAAATGACTTTAAAAAGTAGATCACAGAGGAAGGCAGACATAATCAAGCCTTGACCTAAGCCACACAAAACATCTTACTTCACAACCAACTCATTTCACAATCAGACCTGTTGATCTAAAGTATACTTAGGGCAGCTGAAAGCAGTGAGTATAAAAATAAAATATTATGGTTTTCCTACTAAGTAGAATAAGTCAAAAGAACTGATTATTTTATCATAGAGCTTATTTTTTGTACTTTAGCAAATGAGTAGTCCCCTTTAGTTTTTTTATGATTTTTTTTAATTACTAAATTGCACTTTTAGGAGGAAATTAGGTGAATAAAGAGAAGTTCATGAGTACATGGTCTAGAGGAAGCTATTACAAACTTAAAGGATGCATTAAGTAAAAGAAAAAAAAAAAGAGAAGAAATTAATGCTGAGCTTACTTTCTCTTATGGAACAGAAGTGTCTGTGATGGTTACTCAGAGAAGACTTTAGCCAGTTCTGTTTTGACTCAAGGTCTAGATGACAAGGACAAAATTTTAGTCTGGCAGTTTTCAAAGAATGAGTGATGAAAGCAAATCAAGGGTATTGAAAATGTTCTCAGAATTTGTTTTATAATTATGCTTTTCACTGAAAAAAAGTGAAACTATAATGGGCTGAGGATATAGTTTTTCCTTCAGTTTTAAATAAATTGAACATCAAACAATTAGACCAGGATGTCAGGACACTGATTGGAGCTGTTGACTCTGCAGAAGTGAAGAAGAACAAGAGAACTTTCTTGTCTAAACAGTTTTACTAAAATACACTGAACACTTAAAAGTCATTAATTTTATGTGGCCTTCATAGGAAAATGTGGGTTTACCATGTTATCTGGTAATGCCTGTAAATAGCTTCTATTTTTCACTTTTTATGTTTACAGGTTCAAAGAAAATTAATTAAAAATATTCTATGTTTTTGAAATGGAATAGCATAATACCTAATGAAGACCTATGATTTTCATGTGCAGATTCAGCAGAAAGATGATTTTTCAGATAAGGAGAAACTGCATAAATTATTCTTGTTTTCTGAAAATAATAAATTTGAAATGGAAAATTTGCTGCTGAAGACTATTTCTCACCAGGCTCTTAAAACACATGGGTTCAGAACACGAAAAGTACATTGCTGTCTATTAATTTAATGAAAAATATAGAAGCTGTAGGCATATACATTAATCTGTTTTGTTGGACTTTGTCCTTAATACTTTAAAGTAGATTTTACTGTTCTGTATTATTCATGGTTCTTTTCATGGGAGTAGCAGATCTGTATACATGACAATGAATTTGTCTCTTAATGTTTCCAACTGTCTCCTGCATGGTAAATTAGTTATTTTCACAAGACCAGAGAACAATTATTTTATCAGGTACTGGAATTAAGAGTATGTAATTAGCTTGGCAGTTGTGAAACAGAGATTAAGTTGTTGTGCTTCATTAATTAATATTAAAATAAAGTGCCAGCTACAACATAACTAGACTGTTATAGTACTGATGTTTAGGCCATCAGGACACTTCTCTTTGGTCATTGCAGAATTTCTCGGAAGGTGACTCCAGGATAGCTGTGTACAAGTGGAGTGAATTTATATATATATATGTATTTTCTTTTTCTTTTTTTTAAATTTGTTTTGTTTTGTTTTGTGAAATTCAGTGATGTAGGATGTTTAAAATAAACCCTGAAGAATTTAGAGACTTGAAGGATATTTCCTAGCAGAAGAATTAATACATTGCTTTGATATTCAACCTCTCATCACCTGTCAGGCAGATGGATTAAGGTTTGGGCTGGACTGGTTTACTATTCATGCATTAGAAGTTGTGGTCTTAATACACGTAGCCATAGGTGGTAGCAGGGTAGGTGGAGGAGATACTGGTAATGATTTCCAAGTAGTGCCTGGTGGAGGAGATATTGGTAACGATTTCCAAGTAGTGCCTGGTTGTTCAAAACGGAGTTCATTACGTGGTGATTTTCCTATTCTTCGGTCTGAAGACCGCTGTCACCGTCACACGTGAGAAGAATTTGATTGCACTAAGGGTGAACAAGGCACAGCTCATCAGCCTAATCAATGCAGCCTCCCACTGAAGTTTCTAGGTATATATCACGCTTAGACTCACAACAAGAAATTGCCTTATTCTGAATGCTGGAAACTAAGTCCTATAACTGAACAGCAATAGCGTACTAATCCTGCTAAATCAAATTTAACCATCAGATTAGGTCATATTTTACCTTCTTGTCCGCAGGGTTGTAGAAAAGGTAGAGAAGTACCTGCTGTACATTCCAGATTTATGTATAATAAGATATCCTTCTTTATTGCATGGTAGGTCATATTCTATGTCATACAAAAATAATTAACAGTTCTTCTGAGTGAGAAAACTCAGAGAAAGTTACAAATATTGACTTCAGGAATTATGCATTTAGCCCAGCTCTCTGTGTAGAGCTGTTTTGAGGACACTGTAGACTGAGAGGCTTGTTATTGTGTTCATTACCCTTGAGCTCTGAAAGCTAGAATGGCAGCTCCTAACCTTCCAGGGCAATCATTATTATCTGTCAGAATTTCACCAACAGTTTTGATTTATGGGTTAGTAGTTACTCTGTTGTAAAGTAGATGGTTTAGATTATTCTAAGCTAAACCTTAATGGAAAGAAAAAATATAATTTCCCTCCAAATTGAAATTATCTTCTTCATATGCTAAATTTGCCACTCATTATTGAAGAAATACCTATGGAGATTAATGAATAACATTGCAAACACTGTGGGGAAGGTTTCAATTCTCTACAAAGGACCTATAGTTATTTTGGCTTTCACTATTATTCCTCTGAAAAAAAAATCTTATTCTCACATTCATATTTTTAATTTGAGTAGAAAAGCCAAATTGTTTAATGTGAACAAAAGGGTGAAGGTTTAGTTTGCTATTATCAATAGAGAATGTATCAAATATTGAAATAATTTCAAAAGGAAGCATTTCTGAAATACTGTCAGGAACTTAATCCTTAATTAATTCTGCATTGTCATGTGTTTAAGTTGTGTTTCAGTTAGAAGCATGAGGTATATGTAATTATTATTATTTATTTTATTATTCAAGAAAGCACATAGAGTTCTCGGTTTACAATCTGTGGGGTTGGGAAAATGTATAAGACAGTGACGGAAACATATTTATATTCTCATAGAGTAATAAATGATCTGTCATCATTAATAGCCAGGAAGGGGATGGCAACTCAACCAGAATAAATAAGAAAGAGCATGACAGCCTGTCATTGCCTAATGAAGCTGAGACATTAAAGGTATTCAATCATAGTATTTTACTTGTACACCTGGATTCTCTTTATTAAAAAGGCATTTACCTAACGATGCAGAGCAAGGTATTTTCAGTAAATGAAGATGGTTTTCCTGATGGAAAGTGTATTGCAAATGATCAGGAGAGAAATAATGGTGTATTACAGTGCTGCAAGGCCTGGACAGTGGGTGCTAGTCCTGCATGTTTTTGTGCACACATTCAACTTTGTGCATGAGTAGTTCTGTTGTATGTTACCTATGACTATTTATGTGCATAAAATTACTGGTAAATTCAAAATATATGAGATTAAATTTTGGATGAAGGGCATCAATCCCTATAGATTTAAAAACCTGGTGAATATATTTCTAAAGTCCTCTTCCATGGACAGAAACTTTTTTCTTCAGTGAAAAGTCTTTCACGTGATTCAGAAGGATTCTGTTCTAGATAGAAATAAAGTCAAATAAATTAGGAATAGCTGATGGATTTTCCATAAGTAAGAAAGGAGGGAAATTAATCCCATGAATGAGTCACTGCAAATTACTCACTCAGCTCAACCACACTCAAGGAAATTGATAGTCAAAATAATTGATTATAATTCTATTAATTTTTTCTTGCTTATTCACTGTGAGAAAAATGTATACCCTAGAGTAGTGATGTTCAGGATATCTTTATTTGGATGCAGCAGGAAATTCTGGTGTTATGTGCTCCTGAGGGGAAAATAAAGCAATCTGACAAGTAGCAATAATAGGATTTTTTTGATGCTTGCACATGCACCATGCTGAAAGGGGTAAGAAAATTCATCTTAATTTTTAAAAGGAACTTGTATTTGAAGAAAAAAATAATTTTGGAAATCCTGAATAGAAACCACCTTTGGTTCCTTGTTTGTTTGTTTGTCATTTAATATATAGATGAAAAATAATTATTTTGTAAGTCTTAAAAATTTGCTTGAACTGTGCTACTGTTTTTTGAGTCATTTTTACGTGGAAATAGAGTACAAGTGTGTCTAAAATTGATAGTGATTCCAGAATAAAGAAAGATGTAAAAGTAATCTTGCCATTGCATGTTTTCTGCATGTATAAAGAGGGTCGATGAAATGTTCAGGAGAATTTTTCTAAATTCTATATAATTTTTTTTTTTGCCCATTCAAGGTCAAAAGACCATGGTATAACATCCTCCTTTGTCCTGTTTGGCTATGACGTCTTAGTTCTGACTTGTTTTAGGTTTCAGAATTCTATGGCTTCTCATGTCTCTGGGCTTGTCTTGTCATTTTATCAGCAAGACACAGATAACTCCTTGTCACAAAACTTATATCCTTCCAGAAAAATCTTGAAGGAGAGAAAAAATAAAAAGAAAATAAGAAAAAAAAATGACACTTTCAGCTTGATTTGTATAAATACACTCCCCTTTCCCCCTGAATTCAATTATTGGAGGAAGGTCGAGCTGTTGCTTTCAACCCTACTAAGACCTTGATAATACCGTAGTGTGTTAACAAAAAAAGACATTGGTAAAGTAGATTTTGGATGTGATAAATTTTAGAGGATCTACATATTAACCAGGTAGATTGCTAATAGGAGCTCATGTTACTGGCAACAGGCCTTACCCAAAATATTTCTGAGATGAGACAAATATCTCATTCCATCCGGAATACCCTGCAGAGTCAGCTCCCCTTACCAGTGGTAGCTTATTATGCCTGCTACATCAACTAGGTACAGTTACACCACTCTTCTAACCCAAACCTTCTTAAACTGTAAGTATCAGCATAATCTAGCGGGCAATATTTACATAAAAATCTTCATATGCATTAAATGTTCAGTTCTTGAGCACAGTAGAGTCTAAGCCTCTAAACGGAAATGTGCACTTCTTAGTTCAAAGTACAGTATAACTTGCAGCAATGGAATACATAGGTATTTATTTCTTCAAACCGACTAATAAAGTTTGGAAAAAAAGGTACTTCCAAACTGAAGAAAAAATTAAAACATATTTGAAGAACAAAAAATTTATATCATCGTTACTTTTTGGGTTGTTCTCCTAGATAATTTGCCGTATAACATTTACTAGGTTCTTCATTTGGAGTGATAATATTACTTCTTAGGTGAGTCTTTTTGCCCTATTGTGATACATTGAAGAGTCCTAACAATTTCATCACATTTACTATGATGTATATTCCCAATAATGAATATATTACATTTGTGACCATAGAATATCCAAATCAATAAAGTTAATGTATAAGCCAAAATTCTTTAGTCTATTCAGAAGTAGGTTAATTAAGAAGGTAGCTGTAAGGAAAAGAAAAACCTTATTAAATAAGAAAATTAAATAGGAAATTCAAACAATTTATACAGAATACAGAATATATTTGATTTTCTATTAATACTGCTATTTCTACTCTTACTAATGGGTGAAACCACTATGTTTTTGTAAATGAGTTATCAGTTATGAGTTGCTGAGTTACTTTTTATATTGGTTGAATTCTGCATATACTGCACCAGTTTTGGAAGTCTTTCTGGGCAATATGATCACATGCCATATTACCTATCGTGGGTGCAAACAAGTCCTCATTCATCTACGAATTTCACAATTCAAGAAAAGTATCTGACTTTCTAAAAGTCCAACAAGATTCCTGGAGTGCCTGGAAAGGAGAAGCTGAGAGAGCTGGGGCTGTTCAGGCCTAAAAAACAATAGTGAAGGCATGACTTTACTTCTGCCTACAATGACCTAACAAGAAAGTGTAGCAGAGATTGAGGCATGTGCTCTCGGAGTGCATATGAAAGGACGGTAGACAACAGATGTTGAAACTACAAAAATTTTAAATGGATAGTAAAACAGAGAGGATAATCAAATACTGGAACCAGTTCAACAGAGACGCAGTGGAATCCACATCTTTTACCATATTAAAAACCTGTATAAGACCCTGAGAAGCCTGATGTAAAATGACCAGATTTTGAGGACAGACTTGGATTGCCTGACGTTTAGAATCACTTCCAGCCTAGACTATTCTTGTGAGTCTATTTTATAACTCCATGAAATAAAGAAAAAAACCATTTTAGTACTACTATTCTTGTATTTGTCCTTCAGGAAAGGATTTAGCTAAAGAAAAGGAAATTTTTCATTCAAGCACTCGTGTATACAAATGTTTTTTCTGTTGTTTGTCTATTCTATTTCTTCTGCATAAAGTTCAAAGAGACAAAGAGTGGAGCTGCTTTCTCTGTATTTTGCTCCAATATTTATAATCTTTTATGTGCCTGAGCACTGAATACATCATGTTTGTACTTGAGCAAGTAAAGATCTCAGAAGGAACAAGGACAATCTCTTCATTTACCTACACTGCTCTGGCTCCCAGATGCCCTTTAGCATGATATTTAAAGTCTATCATTATTTCCTGTTTCAGCACAATTAATCCTCTCTTTCTATCCAGTCTGTTTTATCTTCCTCCTATCTTCTTTTGTATTTCAACCTTTTTTGCATTTCATCCTAGCTAAGGGCTCTTCCTCTTCTCAGTTTTATCATTCCTTTATATTAAAGTACCTCTGTAGTGGCATTATTTCATGTTCTTGTTGTGTCTTTTTCTTAATTTCCTACAGCTTAGCTATGTTTTATTATCTTTTGTTACAGCTTGTATGATCTCCTCTAATTCTAACTACCACAGAGATTTGGTGTATATAGTCTCATGAGAGTTGCAGAACCTGTACATTTGATGTTTTCCCCCCCATTTTATGAAGATATTTTAATTTCCCGACAGAGGACAAATGTATCTGCTTGTTTGGTTTTTTTTTTAATTTACTAATGATTTTTTCAAGTAGACAGGGAAGATCTATACACTGATGCTTTACCTCAGTGCAGATTTTTATCTGATGTTTTCTGCAAGTATTTATTGTCTTTATCCTTCAAAAAACTGATGTTGATGCCATATTGTGTTCAACACTAAATAGAAATTTGGTACAATTTTTGCAGTTGAATATATGCCTACTGCATTTTTTGGAGTATACTTGGTGTTCCTCATAGTCCTTGTAAAGCACAAAAAAATAAGGTAAGAATAAACAGCTTTAACTGCAGACTCGCTACCAGAGGGGTTTTTATTACAAAAAGAGTAGAAGCTGGTCTTATATAACACAGTAAAAAACAGCAAAAACAACAAAAAAATGCATCAAGAGAAAAGACAACTTTATGAAAGACGCAATCAACACTGTATAATAATAATGAATAATTGTATCTGAGTAAGATATTCCTATTGTGACAGTAGAAACATCCCACTGTTATGCCTGCCCGAGACAAGTTCAATCAGATAAATTATCAGCTATTTTGGAAATAGCTGTTGAAAAATAGTACTTTGATATTTACATGTACTTTTCCATTTTTATTTAGGAATATTTCTTGGAATTGTAAAATATAAACTAGATAATAATACACAATAATAATATGAATTCTTCTATTTTACCATTTTTTCAGGTTCCCAGTGTGATGTCATCCAGGGAAAAATTATTGAAGGTTCAGTTCAGACTGGAAGTAAGGACAATATGAAGAGGAGCTGTGAAATATATGTTACATTTGTCATAAAACAGAACCATAATTAATGTTTGAGGAATGAAAGAATTTGTTGTAGAATGAAATGAGCAGTCATGCAGTACAGACTTAGGAACATTTGGATCACATATTCTTTCAAATACTCTTGAGAACTGTGTATAGCTGAATTTCTTGCCACTCAGTCATCTGATGTGCAGATGTGATTAGAAGCGTATATTAAACTAATCATAACTAAGAATTTAGATTTCAGTGTCTCTGTTCTGACAGAAGCAAACTGGTAAGTTATATTGAAGAGAGTGTCTATGATGAAATTGCTTCCAGCGAAGACGCATGAGAATATTTTTTAATATACCATTGAAAACTCCTCTGTCCCCTTAAACCAAAAGGTTGTTCACCTGAGCTATCAGCTCTACAAAGATATTTCACCACACAGACTTACCTTTTCTGGGTGTTTGATGAGGAGGGCTGATGGGTCTCAGCAGAGGTTACTGTGTTCAGTGATTTGCATGTCACAAGCTCTCATCTCAACATGGAAATCAAGTCCATTTTTCACTGTCACTCTTTCCACTTTGTGCTCTAACCCTCTGAAAGCATCTTCCCCCAGTGAAACTCATACCAGCCACTCACATTGTAATTATCTGAGCAGCCAAAAGCCCAGTGATTTATTGGCTTTATTCTAGCTGGAATAAAATGTAAATCTGGATAATAGCTGTCATTTTCAGGTTCAGAGCTGGGAATGTGAGATAGAGATTGATTTTTAACTGTCCATTTCCTTAGCTCAGAACATTATGCAGTGTTTCATTTTGGCTTGTGCTGAATGTCTGTCACTGCAGACACAACAACATCTGACCACACCAGGGTGTCTTAGCCCTTTTCAATTGCTTTGTTCTGGCACCTCCCAGAAATTCTCCATCAAAATAATTTTTCATTTGGGACTGAATGTTCTCCAGAATAGACAATATTTAGTAAATTGTGGGTTTTTCTCTTTTTTCTTTTCTTTTCTCTGCCTCTCCCTCCCTGTCACCCACAGCACTGAAAATTTGCAAGGGCAACTTGTAGATTATAGCATTGGTCCATGAAGTTATTATCCAAGAGAAGTAGAAAGCTGAGGAATATTAACACAGCTGTTGATGTCTTGTCTTTATATCAATATTTGTTTTATGTTTATGCTGGTTTATACATGGTAATCTGCTTGATACATGGTGAAAACCCTTTTTCAGTTTTGCTATGTATTAAACAGACTTCATAATGCCATAGTGTTTCATTCAGTATTTGAACTGCCAATATTGAATATAGAGGATTATAGGTTGATATGGTTTCTCTGCAGTAGTGTATTATTCAAATTGGATTTTACATAAATGGTAGGTAACATGGAAGAAAGAAGCTGTTAATGCTTATGTGTTATATTGATATCACTATCCTTCCTACATAAGATGTGTTAGCTAATGTGCTCTTCCTTTTTTTTTTCCACCAAAGCAAAATTTGCCAGAAAGTAGTAGTAAGGGCTCTTCACAAAGACAGATCTATGAGCAGTAAAGAAAATATTTTTAAAATGCCATAGATAATATATAGTGCTCAAAGGATTACTGTTATGCTCAGAGTTTTTTATGAAAGTGAAAGAAGTTACTGAAATAGACTACAGCTGAAAACAAACATGCATTTGTGTGAATCATTAATGCAGGAAGTGGGTTTTGAAAAATGAGCTTCAGTGAACGAAAACATGAAAATCTTTTTACAGATAATAGAAAATTTATCTTTTCTTTCCTAAGTATTTTAAATTAAATTTAATCTTTACATAATTATGTGATATTTGGCCATGTTTTATACACATAGTATATTACATACTTAGTAGAATTTATTCTGTAATTGACAAGAAGATTAGTTTTTTTATAATTAAAGCTTCCTAGTCTCCACTGAGATATGCACACACACATGAACAGTCAAAATCTATTAAATCCTTCTTCCTTTAAACATTGCCATCCTATTTCTACCGATCTCCATTTTGCATTATGCAGTGAACATAACTGTTCCTGACAAGAACTCTGTGCAGTCAGTAGTATTCTAGCTGTTACCCTTTCTTTGGTGAAAATGTGCATGTTTAAAATACAAATTATACTTCAGACTTGCAAAACAGGAATATATTTTACATAGAAACACATCAGCTCTCTTTTTAAAATAAGAATTCATTTAGTTTATCTTTCAAATACTTTCTTTTTTCTTTTTATATTAATTAGAGTCCATTTGTGTTCTGGTTTTAACTATGGTCTCTCAGTACACTGTTCTAAGCAGTAACGCTATTAAGTTTTCTATTCTCCATTTACTACTAAAAACAACAGAATTGCTAGTTACTAGGGGAATTGCTATTTTAATTTGAAACAATGATTATATAGAACAATGGTTTGGACATTAGCAGAAGTTAGATTATCAGAAATTGTTTACCATTTCATAGTGTGGGCCTAGATATGTCACAGTGACAGTCTGTTGTTAATACACGCACTGAGTTTCTCCTAGATGCATCTTTACTTGGTAAGTTTTTGTTTTAGGTGAAGTGATGCTAGAACTCACTGCAGTTATCATACTTGTTTTTGCAGTAGTCCATCATTTCACTAGCATTAAGGATGTTCTCCTGGCTGACATTTCAAGTTGCTCCCCGTTTACCACCTGCATAATGTTTGAGAGAAAGTGACAGTCCCCACCAAATACGTTGCTTGGCTTGTTTGTTGGTAGAAGCTCATTCTGTGCAATGGCATTAAAAATAATGCACTGTTCGGTTAGGGGGAGCTGATTGTTTAGTCCTTTGCAACAAAATAATTAATATTTTATATTCAATTATTTCACTTTGGAGTACTGGCTCTACTCCTCTGAATCAGTTTCACCTTTGCAGATTGATAACAAGTTTACATAACTTTTCATAAAGGTAATATTTAATATTATTGAAAGGACGATTCTTAATGTTCTTGTAGAAGCTGAGAATGCCATGTATGATTTCTGTGGTGAAACTGAGGAACCTCCATTTGAAATTGTATGGACCATAAGACATAAATAGATTTTGGAAGCTGGCATCATCAATATTTCTCCACAGCTCCAAAACGATCGTGTCTGTGGGCTGGTATGTTTTTATACTTAAGAAGATTCATCCCTTTCATACATATTTTTAGATCTCCAGGTCTCTTAAAAATATATATTTTTTTTGCAGCTTGAGCATTTCAATTGCAAATGTGAATAAACAGATGAGAGAGAAAGACTATGAAGAAAGTTTTCTAAATATAATTTTTGTGAGGATTTGCAGATTTTCAGCCCCTTCCACTCATTTGTTAGGTGCTCTACTTGATCTCAATCATAATTAACAACCTCAAGTATAATCTGCCATGGTTTTGACATGCTTCCTCATCATAGACACAAAGTCATATACATTATTTTTCCTAAGAAGAACGTCTTCTTGAGCAAATTGGAACAATCTGTTTTGAGCCCTTTATCTCATTTGCATTGTTGCTTTTTCCTGTGGTTAATAAAGCAAGATAGAAAGCTCTGCTGCCTAAAGTTTTATTTATTATGTTTAAATATTTCTTTTTCTATTCTTATATTTTATTTCTCCACAAATGGTAAATTTAGGTTAATGAGGTAATTTCAATTTACAGGATTGTTTAGGCCAGTAGAGATATGGGTATCTAAATTGAGTTCCGAACTACAGAAAACAAAAATTGCACCTGAAAGATCATAAAAATAATTCATTAATCTGGTTTTAGGATTTTCAGGTACACCCATGAGTTTACTAAGACCCCAAGTGACACAGATATGCAAGAATATAACTGTCTCTCTTCCTTTCTTTCCCTTCCCCCCACTCTTCCCAGCCCTTTCTTTCATGTAATAATTTTAGCTTTTATTGCTCCAGCTTTATCTTAGGTTTTCCTAAAGTGTCTGAGGAAAGAGAACAACACAGGAAAATGTTTTTTTGCGGTTTTGATATTGACATGTGTCCTGAGCTTTCCTCTTCCTTTCATTTTTACCAAATTGTGTATTCTATGTTATAAGATATTTGAGAATACTATATATTTCAACCAGTGCTGGGTTTCTTTCGGGTGCCATACTTTACAAAGTGACTGAATGCAAGGTAATATAAGCAGCTGCCCCAGGAGAATCCCACATTTTCCTTTCTTTCATTGCTTATAATAGAATTATAACAGAAGGAGAAGCTCTAAAATATTATTTCTGCAAGCTGACCTGCCATTAGGTAGGAAATTGTGAACATTTTGTAAGCGTTAACCCAAATTTGAGTCCAGCATGACAGAAGCCGTAGGTCTTTAATAATCGTTATTTATTGCCTTGTAACATTTGCATTAACATAGATTTTCAATACTAATAGACTTTGCTGTGCCCTAATGATTTTTAGTCTGATTTAACAGAACAATCATAGCTCACCAGAGCAGTTTACCGAAAGTTTCAGAAGCACAATATTAGCAATTTCTGTTTGCTTCCCTGATCAAAGTACAAATATTTTTATGATAGATAAGATAGATTATAGATAGATAGATAGATAGACAGACAGACAGATAGATGACAGAAGTTAAGGAACTGAGGATTATATCAACCAATCAATATCTTTGCCATTTCAGGATTCTGTGTTCTCTGGAGGACATAGTAAAGTAGCAATGAGCAAATCTAAATCAGAGGGGATGATATAGTTCTGTGGGGCAACAGTGATCAGGTGCGGATACAAATCACATCTCAAAACGTAACAGTTGGTCCAAATTGAAAAGAAAAAAAGAAACACCCTCATTAAAATCAAAGCAAACAATTATTTTTAGCAGGCTTCTTCATGTCAGACTAAGTATTAAAGTTTTTAATTATCGCTTTAAAGGTAAAATGACATGAAAGATTTTGTTGAAGACAATATTAAAACTCAGAGTGAATTCTGTAAAATTAGGCTGTATGTGAAGAAAAATTCTGAGTGGAAGAAAGAAACATAGGAATCTGAATTATCCCCTTGGTGACCTGTGTGAATGATATATTTTAGCCTGAGAAGCCAACTTAAATAGAAGTGCTGGCAAAAACTAATACACCAGATTTATTTATCTGACTGCTGCTTTCTCCAAATGGAAGCCTGACTTGCAAAATTACTTTCAGTTTATGAAATGTTTAATGTAGCAATATTTCTTTTTATGATGATTTAGAATAAACTGAAATCTTACAAACCAATATTTACTCAATAAATTTCCTCATGCTGAAAATTTTCCAGTCTTTGGAAACCAATTTCACATATAGTGAGAGAGAAAAAAAGTGACATCTGATTATAACAGGAAGTTCTTCTGATTCATTTATAGATAACTCCATTCTGTATGATCTGGAACATCAATGAGGATTTATCAAAATTCTGTCATTATTTGTAGAATTCTTTCTCTGGAAAATCTCTTAATTTCATAAAAAACCACAGAACAAGGTCTACTAACATATAATGCATTTCGAGTACAAGATAATTAATTTGTGGTTGCATATTTCTGGAATATCTTAATGTCACATCAATGTTTATAGCAAGTGAAGGATAGAGGATCAAAATGTTTTATTAATGAACACATATACATTTTTTCACCGCTCCTGACATTTTTACTAACTTCATACAGTTTAACATAACAAAAGGTCAATTATAACTTCCTATCCCAGAAGCTTAATTTTCAGTGCCAAATATTCACCCTAGATACCTGTAAAAACTGGACTGTACCTTTAAATGTATGTACCAAATGGAGTTTTAATTGAGAAGCGTGACCATTTGGGCCCGTGTCATGACATAATGCCAGCTGGTAACTGAGTACCGTGCAGCTGCTCTGGTGGAATGTAGAAGAGAGTTTAAAAAAGTACAGTTGAGATAAGAACAACTTCATAATTGAAACCAAATAAAATGCAATAATAATAATAACAATAATAATAATAATAACAACAACGATAATGATAATAATAATAATAATAGTAGTAGTAGTAGTAGTGGTAGTAGTAGTAAGGATGATGCCTTTTTGGGCTATCTAAAAACAGAGGCCAGACAAAATTAAGGGAATAAAAAGCTATTATATTTATTGAAGGGCCTTCAGGTACATTTAGGGCAAACGAAGACAGTCCAGGGGCTACATCCAAAATGGATGATGGGTCACAGGTTTTCACACTTTTATTTGGTCCATTTGCATATTAAGGGTTAATTTTCCAATTACAGCTTCAGGTGATGAAGTCATTTACCCCAAGTTTTCTCCCCCCCAGCTCACTTTTGTTTACACTTCTCGAGGCCTGAGACAGTAAGGTGTCCTTGATTCCCAGGCCTAGAGAGGAATTGTTTTGTCTGACTAAAAAGGGAAAGCAGTAGCTAACACTCTATATGGAATTTAGAGTTATACACTAAAGAATTGCAGCATTACCAATATATGAAAAATATAAGAGCTAAAATCCTAAGGCATCATGGAAAGGGAGATAACAAAAAAAAAGAGAGAGAAAAAGAAAAATCCCAAGCAGACAGATGATGCACAATACAATTTCTCCTCACCTGCTGACGGATGCCCAGCCTGTCTCCAATCACCAATCAGCAGCTCCTGGCCAAGTCCCCCCAGTTTATATATTGGGCATGATGTTCTATGGTGTGGGATTTCTCTTTGGCCAGTTTGGTTCAGCCTTCCTGGCCATGCTCCCTCCCAGATTCTTCTGCACCTGCTCACTGGCAGATGATTGAAAACTGAAAAACCCTTGATTTAGAATAAGCTCTGCTCAGGAACAACCAAGCCATCATGTATTATCAACATTATTCTTGTACTAAATTCAAAAAACAGTACTGTACTAGCTGCTAGGAAGAAAATTAACTCTACCCTGGTAAAAACCAGGACAGCCCTTCATGTCTATTTGAAATACATGCTTTCAATTAAAAAAGAAACACATTTTAAGATTCTGTTAAGCTTTCCTCTTGTAAGCTGAAATGCCATTTTGTTCTTTACATCTATTATATACCCATTATATGCTTAATTATAGTAAAGTAGCATTATATTTTTGTGTATGGGTTTTTTTATATAAAAGAAACACAGTAATATATACAAGATAAAAGAAATGTTCTCTACTTTTCTGGATGACTTCTTATTTCAGAATTTTTGTACCGTCTTATAACACTATAGGACATTCTATATTGTACGTGGTATGCCATTACTGAGGTCAAAGGGTAGCTGATGGATTTGTCTGAATTTATAGAAAAGACCTGTAGATATTGACAAAAAATAGCTATTTCCTCACCCTACCCTTAAGACACCAATTTACACATTGTAAATGTTTTTAAATAAAGGTGTATTTACTTATGATATAAAACTAATGGAAAAATAAGAAAGAAATATATGCGTATACATATTACAGAGAAAACCACTGTGTGCTGCAGGACAAATACAGTACTGTGTTAGAACTTCCATGTCTTGGACATCTTGTGGATAGGTGCATATATGTTGTAAAGGACATGTGCTACTGAAGTGCATGTACTTGTTCATTGTGTATACAACCAGCACAGGAACACTTTGTTCATGTGTTCTGTATAAGCTGAACCCACAACTTTTGCAGAACGAAGTCAATGACCACAGCAGCTTCCAAATGATCCTGCTGGATTTAGAGGACATGTACTGTAGTAAGTCTCTTAAATATGACTCTCAGAGCTCATACATTGTGTTTCCCCCTAAGAATATATATTATATATAGATTTTTTACCCAATAAATTTAGTTCTGATCTTCCGAGCTGAAAACTATATCAAGTTTATATCATGTGCTGAGAGGATTCTCACCATGCTGTGGATGTATTCTGCTTTCATTTTCATTACTAAAAGTTATAAAATTGAGAAGTTGGGGCAATTACAAAAAAGTTGTGTATTCTTTCATTTTCTCTTTGCTTCTTGCAGAGCAAAGGCACTAACATATAAAACCTCCCCTGATTATTTCTTTGGGCTATATGGGTAATTACAGAATAGATGATGGAATAGTATAAAGATTGACAGAAAATCCTTAGAAGCAATCTGAATTTGTCTTTTTTAATGTATATGCTCATTAGTAGTCTGTCCATTTTTTATGCAGAAGTTTCTGTGATGACTCCAGGCTGTTCTTAGACTCAAAAGGGTCCTCAGTAAACTGAAAAGAATAAATCCCTTTTTTGCCCTGCTGCACTTTCATAACTGTTATGTTACTGTCAAAAGAAAATTCTCTTCACCAGTCAAGCAGTCTAATACCTCAAACAATTGTCTTTTTAACTTCTCTAACCTTAATATCTGCTATTCATAGCTATTTCTTATAGAGAAAATATATATGCTTGTACTTCAGCTAGGTAACATGTCTTGTCCATGTATTTGCTCTTTGCTTTATATGCTAAAATAATTCTTAAAACCCGCAATTTTCTCAGGTTTTTTCTCTTTTTCCAATGACGTCTTGCATGCTTAATTGCACACTATTTTCTGAGAGGAGTAGGAACTCTGTTCTGCCTCCCGTGGCACAGGACTTAATGCTGTTGGTCCCCTTAAACTCATAGTTTTAACATGAAACTTCTGAACACTACACTGCTACAAGAAGTTAAAAGGTAAAATTATATTTTTCACCAGCTTTTCATATTACAATGTTAAGTTTTGTATCACCGCAGGACTTAGGGATCATTATATAAAAACAAAGCAATGGAAAATGGGTCCCTATTATAAACGATTTGCAGAAAAACATATGACTGGCAATTATTTGAACACAGAAGCTCTGAAGCAGTGTTAGGGGTTAAGTGTTAAGCTTTACAAAAAGAGAAGGGAAAGAATTTATACAGAGAAAAAATAACTAGTGTTGGAATAAAATCTGTGGGATGGTGTTCTGACATTCCCAGTGAGAGGGGCAGCATAAGGTGCCAAAGGTAAATGAGTACAAGTTGACAGAAAGTACCATACCAGAGGATAATTCCAAATGCTGAAGGTCAAAGAGATGTTAGGTAGGTTGGGGATAATCCATGATATGTTTGGAGAGAAGTGGTGTTCTTGACTCCGTGGAGAAGTGTAAGCCAGCAGGGTGTCAAGAAGAGTGACACTGTCAAAGTGACAAGGTAGGGAAAATCACTGCAGCCTCATTTGAAATGGACAAAAGTTATGTTAGACAGCAGTTTTCACAAAAAGGAAAGAAAAGGATGGTTCGGTAATGGACAAACTGACAAGAGCCAGGATGAGAGTTTTAGGTATGGGGTTTGACAGCAAAGGCTGGTCCTTGATAAATGAGCACACACAGAAGTGAGGACCTCAAGAGCTTTGACCTAAGTCAAAGATACATAAAAGAAATGGTGCAATGTAACAAGACAAATTATGTGATCGAAAAATATGGCATCTGGGAGAAGGAAATCCAGAGAAAATAGTGAAAATTTGATAGTTTTCTGTATTTCATGGTGAATACTAGTAACCAGAAAATAGATTTCTGTAGTACAACGCAATATGAGGGAACGTAAAATATTTGTCAGTTGTAATATAAGCATAAAGACACCTATTTACAGCTTTTTATAAAATATAATGTGCAAATACATGTACAAAATATATATGTATAAATAAACGTGGAAATAAATACATGCATGTATAAAATTTAATTAAGTGGCAGATTTTTAAGATCACCCTGCAGTGGGCCTTTAGTGATTTGTTTTTTACCACTAAATATTTTCAATATTTATTCAATATTTATTCAATATTTCAATATTCCATTGCTAAAGAAATCAATTACCTCTTTGGGTTCTCCCCGTATTTCATGGTGCTCCTCAAAATCTTCCATGTTTCTGTTGGACCCACCCCCTTTCTCACTCCACATCTGAGCCCCTGAGCAGTTACAGATTAGGAACTCAGTTCTACCTCCTGTTAAGCTAACCATGATTACATCAAGTTCAACTTGGTGTCTTGGACATTCTGCCCTTGAGGAAAGAGACAAGGAATGTTGAAAAATGATCGAGTCACACATTTGGTAGGAAGTATTATTTGAACCACTTATATGTCTAAGAAAATATATCTGAAAATGGGTGCAATTCTTCACTTACAGTTTTTGGGATACCTCTGTGAAATACTCTTTTAGTCTGCTAGTCTGTCATCTTGTCAGAGCTTTCCCACACTGTCTGGGCAGCCCATGTCTCCTTGCAAGTACCATGGATTTGTAAAGGTCTGTAGCACTATAAATCCCATCTTTCTAACTTGGTGATTCAACTACATCACATCAGCCCAGAATCTGTTACAATGCAATATAAGAGCCCACTTTAAAACAATAAATAACTCTGACCCAGCTTCCACACTTTGCTGATATTACGTTATTAGTCCTGGCATTTGGGAAGCAAAACCTTTTAGTTAACCATCAAATGAAAAGATCGTTAATAAGCTGCTAACTACTAATCATGTACAAATATTCAAAGTGTGAAGTGAATGACTCAATTTAAAAATTATTGTGTCAAAATATAAACACAGTTTTCAAAGTTTAGTCATCTCTGATTATAATGAATGGGGACTACAGTCATCCTGTCCATAGGGACAAGGAAGAATGGATGGACATGTTGTAGTATGTCCTCAGTAAGTTTTTGAAATGTATTCTCCTTCCTCACTCCTTACTCAGAGCAGAGTTTTATGGTTATATGCTTTAGATAGACCAGCAAATTAAAATGAGACTACCCTTAATTTTTATTAACTTTTAGCAATGTTATCAATTTAAAAATTAACTTTTTGTTCAATGAACATATTGGGAACTTTTGGGGCACATTCATTTTAATATCTGGAAAAAAAGTAATTTTTTTTTTAAAGTCCACCTAATGAAGCACTAATTCCTATATTGTATAGGTTCTTTGCAGATTTTCCACTGCCACCTCCAGGAGAATATCAGTGCATTGTACTGGTCATATCTATGCTTCCCTTATTTTTAATGGTGTCATAATAAGTCTCATTTAAAATAGACACATGTTTACAGTAGAAAATCCCTCTGAAAAGTGTATGTCCAAACCAAGAAAAAATAGAGTTTACATAATGAACACATTGTAAGCAATTTTACAAAAGTCAAATATGACATCTTAATTTCTCACAAAAATTATTTCTTCTCCACAATTCTGTAATCTGGCCTTTTCATATAAAACAGCTGTACCTCTTGTCTTACATTTCCTGGAGGCAGCCAATTGCCTTGATATGTCTTTATAACAGATGATTACAATCAGAATTGCATGTAATTCAGTATCTGTTTTCAAAGAATAAAGTTTAATCTAATAATGTTTTATTAAATTCTCAGTTCCTGTAGGACTGCTTTGGAAGGATATTCAGGAAAAATCATTTTATTTGGGAGCTCAGCTGCTGGTTACTCTTATCTTTTCTAATGAAAATTTATTTCAATGTAACAGTAGATTCACTATTTGTTAAATTTTGATATTTTCTGAGTGGGAGATTTCGTGTGTGCATACTAAATTTTCGGCAGAGACTACATGACCTGAAACAAATTACTTTATTTCTTTCATTAATCAAAATATTAACTCTTTTCTACTTGAATATTACCTTTTAGAGGGGAAACTATTTTAAGGTGCTACAGTAGTTTAGTATCTCAGTTAACTGTGAAAAGGACGTTTTCATAGCAAGGAATATATACCTACCAAGACTTCTTAAAACCCTACTTTTTAAGAAGAAGGAAAAAAAAAGTTAAGTTTGCTAAAGTTCCTTATTAGATACACCAACTCTCCTTTCATAAAAGGATATAATTTCAAGGTTCCCAAGGGGTCTCTAAGAGTGAGGAACTGCGCTCGCAGGAATAATTCATACTTGTACCAAGTAATTTATAATCAAAATAGATAGATCAGCAAAGAATGAGAGAATTAAACCATTATCATAAGAAAGCATTTTTCATAAATGAAATATTAGCAGCTTGATGAAATCCCACGGGCAATAAAATAGCTGGTTTCAGATCTTTCAGGAAATTTGAGAATTCTGAGAACCGCTTTTCATTTCTTAACTGAACTATTCATATTTCCCTTCCCTTCCCTTCCCTTCCCTTCCCTTCCCTTCCCTTCCCTTC
>VZTG01007349.1:2452662-2465389 GCA_013397845.1 Melanocharis versteri | reverse complement strand
CCTTCCCTTCCCTTCCCTTCCCCTCCCTTCATATTCATGATCCACCTATTAAAATACTTTTATGACCTTTAATCATGAAGGAAATATATGTGTAGACTGATTGACTATTTAGAGTATAATTCTTGTAAACAAGTTTTCCTTTAGACTCTAAAATGTGATAAAAAAGAAAACCAGATTGCTTAAATCTATTTTTGTATCATCATATTTTTTAATCTGAGTTTCATAATTGGAAATATGTGAAGAAAAATATTTCCATACTTTGCATGAAATATGGAGGGACTAACATTTTAAAACAAAGTCTGTGTAACTGACTCATCTATACCTTTTCAGGAAAGAAGTTCATGCTTTTAGAGCTAAATTCTCTAACTGTACCAAGACTAATAGATTGCATTTGCTCCTTCATCACTGTAGCAGACATTAATACAACCAGTGCTTGCTGTGTAGACACAGCTGCAGAGACCACAGAGTGGATTGCAACAATTTCCAGGAATGTGTGCACCTTCTAGGTCAGTTAAATTTGTGCACTTAGGGGTGTGCTGACATGACACTACTCAAGATTTTGTCTTTATGTACATCAGCATGAGGGACTAAATTTCAGTATGGCCTTCATTGTCTTTCAGGACCTTCACCTTACAGCTACTGGATTGACTGGAGCATGTATTATCTTCTTTATTTAGTAAAAAGAAACGTAAATTAAATACTTCCTTATAAACCATAACAATATTTTGTTGTGTTCAGGTGTCTGAGCCAGTGGAAAAAAAAAAAAAGTCACAAAAGTACTATATATAGCAGCACCCTGGGAGGACTGAGACTTTTGTTGTGAGCTATGATTTATCTTTAATTACCACGCTCTGCTGCACTGTCTAGCTTTGGGATTGGTTGTCTGATGCTGGGTCTCATTGTGATGAATCCATAAATGAAGCTACATCAGGTAAACAGAAAATGAAGAAACTTTTAAACAAAGATCTTCATCCTCTTTCAGATTTTGTATTTTTCTTCACTTCATGCTTTTTTTCCCTTATGTACCTTTTGAAGCACTGGTCCTTTGGTAATTTGCAATATAATCCCTGTTATAAAAAAGTAAGATAGGTAAGCACATTATTTTAGTTGATTTTTTTTCAATAGAATTGAAAAATTGTAATAATTTTAGTGAGTTTTTGATTAGGTTTGTTTGATTTTGTTTTGTTGTTGTTTGATTTTGTTTATCTAGATAAGTGTGCCATTGTCCTAGATTAAATGTTAAATTTTTAGTCCCTTCTCAAGCCAAAAGCCTGACTGCTTCTGACTTGCTGAAAACCAGTTAGTGTTAATTCTTAACAGTATATGCTCTATGTGCTAATAAAACATGTTTTCTGACATTTGTCAAACTGAATATGAATTACAGCTCCAAACTGCAGACACAGAGCACATCCTGTTTCAGAACTGATGAGCACTGGCTGAAGGTATGATTTGTTTTCTGAGAAGACAGTAAAAAGTCTGGTGAGGTCACTTACAGAATGGTAGAAATCTCCAGAAATTTATTATCTGTGCATTAACCACTGAAAGCCTTAAAGTAAAAAAGCTACATTGTGAAGAAAGATAGGAAAACATATTGTTCTTCCATGACTATGTGGGGAAAATACATCAGGAAACTGAACAGGTGAGTGTAATATTATTAAATAAACAGCAAATAATTTCAAATAATATCCAGGGAAGACAATGCTCTTTAAAAAATAACTTTCTGTATTCTTCTGAATTTTAATAACTAGAGAAACATATATGTATCTCACCTTCTACTCAGCACTTTGAAAAAAACTCCAAATAACCTCCTCCCCTCCGTTTCAGTTATACAGCAAGTGTTCCAGATGTGACCACATGTAAATAGATTAGTCCATTCACACAAAACCCACAGCTGCCCAGCTATTTTCATAGCTGTCAGTGTTGCAATCATTTTTGATTGTGTTTTCTTAGTAAACAAATGGAGGCAGAGATTAAATTACAGAGCTGGTCATGAGCAGCAGTGGCGTTGAATTCTACTGTAGGCCAGGGTTAATACCCTGCTGCTGGAACAAGAAGACAGCAGAGCAGCAGGGCCTTGGGTCCGAGTTGTAATTGCCTCCTGAGGCTGAGCGTGATATGGCTCTGTTCATCAGATCATTGGAAGGAACAGGAAAACAGCAAAATTGCCTACTTTAAGAGGATCGGTCCTAAGCCCTATATAAATGGGGAGCAGTTGTAAATAAAACAACTTGACAGTTTAATGCTTTTGCTGGAAATGCTTTTCAGCCTTATAAAACAGTGAAACTATAGTGATGGAAATTTACTACTTACCAGCCATTAAAGCATTTCCTCATAAAGACCTTTTGTGATTCCATTTATTGATAAGTACATAAAAATCTTACAAAGAATAGAATATAATTTTGTTAGATTTCTCCTCTGCTGCATCTTTGGTGTTCTTATCTTTCTTAAACTTTGTTTTATTTATTTCATTTGCTGCTTATTATTTTCCTTCCAAATGTATGACTTATTTGCAAGTCTGTTGCATTTTAATTTTTACTTCAGTTTACATTTATGTATCTTACATATTTCCAAATAAGTTATTTTGTTTGGTTTTTTGTTTGTTTACTCTTTGTTGGGCTGGGTCTTTGTTTGCGGTTTATTTTGGCTTTGTTAGGATTCTGCTATTTCTAGCAGGCTGAACATCAGTGTGGCTTTACATTGTGAAAAGAGATAAGCATAATACCCTTAGACTAGTCTATACTATGGTTTATTATTATATTAAATGGGGTGTATTATTATATTAAATGGCCAAAACATTTCATGCAGCCATGGATCTTGCATTTCTACATTTTACATTGTTAACCCAGCCCTTTTCACAAGTGTCCCCATCCTTTTCTGCTTTAAAGATTCACTAAAAACTCCAGCCTATTTCCACAAAGATCGGCCTGCTGAGTTCCTCCTTTTAGTTTCTTCTCTGTGTCAAGAGTTCTGGTTAGGAACATTCCATACCTAGCTTAATTTGGCCCTGCACAACTCTTGCATTTCTCTTTTATCAGGCATTTTGTGTATCCTTTATTTTTCTCTGGATCAGATTCACTAAGTAGTCCGTATGGAGGAATTTTCATGCATTTCCAGTAGTTTGAACTACTACAGGTTCATCAGTTCCGGTTTTATGTGCAAATGTGAGTGCACTTCTTCTTGTAGTTGCTGTTTCATCTTCCTCTTTGCCATCTTTTTCCATCCTCCCCATGTTGGCTGGGGCTTTGAGCAACCTGGTCTAGTGGAAGGTGCTCCTGCCCATGGCACGGGCATTGGCTCTAGATGACCTTTAAGGCTCATTCTGTCCTAGGTGACCTGGGTGACCCAAAAATCGTGAATTGCATATTCTTTCTACGTCAGTCCGTGCAGTCTGTTTTACTGTCTTGTTCAGCCTCATCAACCCGAGAAGCAGAACCTGTGTGTTTTACTCTGGTCCACAGAAAGGAGAGTGTACTGGGTCTCTTTAAAAATAGAAAATGGGTGCTCTCTCCAGATTTCTGGGGGGTTGCCTTGGCAAGGTCTCTGAGCCGCAACCTGAGAAGCTGCATTTCACAACCCAAAACTGCCCCTGAGCAGGTTTCTCAACACTTTTGCTGCTTGGGTATTATTTGGGGTTTTTTCTGCCCTTTGCCAATTGCTGTGAGGCAGCACAAGGCAAGAGCCTTTCTGTTCTCCCTGGGCTTTGGAGAATTTTGCAATACCTTCACTGCTGCTGCTTCCTTTTGCTGAGGAGGGGTCAGACCCTCTCTCCACAAGTTTTTCCAGCCACTGCCCCCGGTTCCAGCTGCGCTGTGCCAAGAAGGGAACTGTGACGTCCTGTAACTGCCAGGACGCTTCTACCAGCATTTTCTGGGCAACATCAGAGTCTTTCGAACAAAAATATTTTCCAGGTTTTGTTTTGTCCTTGGTTGTTTGTGTGTGTGTAGGGGGCAAGGGGTAAGTTTTCTGCAACTGTGGAGGCTCAGTTGCTGTGCTGTTTTCCTTTGCTCTCTCTAAGTCGCATGGTCCAGAGTAGGGGGCTTCTCTGCCATCTTGTCTTTGTCTTCTGGGCAATGTGGGCTGCTACATTGGCTGCCATCTTGTTTTCTTTGTTCCCAATGTCTCAGCACCTTTGTATCTAGTGGCTTTTGCTGTTATTTTGGTTGTTGCTGTTTTCTTTTTAGCAAACTGCTATTTTTCACTTGTATCTTCTCACATCTGTCTCTCCTTATTGGGGAAAGGGGAGTAGTTAAAACTAAGGGGAAGTAACTAATTTCAGAGTTTCAGCCCTGTAAATTGTCTTAAACTAAGACACCTTCCAGCCCAAACCATTCTATGACTCTGTAGCAACAAGCAAAGAAAAACAAAGAATTAATTCACTGCTTCCCATGGCCAGGCAGGTGTTCAGCCAACTCCAGGAGAGCAGGGCTCCATCATGGGTTACGGTTACTTGGGAAGACAAACAACATCACCCCAAATGTTCCCCCCTTCCTCCTCCTTCCCCTTATTTTATATACTGAGCATGATGTCATACAGTCTGGAATATCCCTTTGGTCAGTTGGGTGACCTGTCCTGGCTGTGTCTCCTCCCAACCTCCCATGCGCCGCCAATTTCCTGGCCAGTATGGCAGTACAAAACCAGAAAAGACTTTGGCTCTGTGTCAGCCCTCTTTAACAATATTAAAAAACACTTCTATGTTATCAACCCTGTCTTCATCACAAATCCAAAATATAGTCCCGTATCACCCACTGTGAAGAAAATTAACTATACCCCAGCCAAGACCAGCACAAAAAGAAGTTTTATCTCCTCATAAGACACTTGGGATAAATCCGGCTGTAGAGGTGTATTTCCTCTAAGCAGAGAGGTATCTAGGCCTAAACTAAACATTTCACTATGCCAAGACCAATAGGTCTTGACTATTGAATCTGTATCGCATTACAGTCAAAGGTACAACATTTTCATGTGTTTTTCTGGTATCATATCCTCTTAAAAAATAAAGGCTATTTCTAGGAATCAAATCGAATTCAGTTGTATCCTTTTGCCTCTTTTTTTTTTTAAACAAAATTTACCTGACTGTTTACATATTGCCTAATAGATTGCTTCCTTTATGTTTTACAGAAAAAAAAAAAAAAGCTGTCAACTGTTCTGAGTATCACCATGCATGTGAATGGGTGAGATGATGAAATGATGAAATATAGATATCTACACCTAAATTGATTACTCTGGACCATAGAGTGTCATAGACACAAAAGTCTACATGTAGTCAGTGAAAACAAGCAGTAGGTAATGGGCAGTCTGTGAAGGTGGGGATGAATACCCCCGGCTGAACTTTTGAACTCTCAGGATAAACCTGGTACTTTCCAGTTGTCACTGCTATTGGCTAGGTTGTCTGTTCTAATAACACTTGGAGTAAACAAAATGGGTATGTCCTGAATCCTTCACTTAGAACGTAGACATGAGAAGAAACCACATATGGAACCACAGGAGTCGGATCATATACTTTGCTTCTATACAGGGACAATTTAAATTGGGAAAATCAGGGACTTTGGGATCTATAAAGAAGAGCTGGTGCTTAAAAAATGGTTCCCAAAAACTGTGGTCTCAGTAAGATGGGGACCCAGAGAGAAGGCAGCAAACATCCTGGCTGGAGGGAAGACCATGAAAGTAGAGAAAGCTCTTGGAGACTGGGGAGTAGCATGGAAAAAATTGACTTTACAGAACCCTGGCCAGTAATGCCCAAGACTGACAGCTGCAAGCAGCTGTATGTCATTAACTTTCTTAACAGTATCTTTCTCTCCAGTACCCCTGGTCTGGCAGCCATCTCCCTAGTGAAAAGAGAATTAAAGACCTACAGAACATGTTATGAGTGGGTGGGCAGGTGAAAAGAGAACAACTGAGTGTGTGAGAATCAAATCGGTTAAAACCTCAAATTTTGATTCTTAAATACACAACAATAGATCCAATACATATTGCCATTTAAACTGCCTCACCCATGCAGTAGGCAAAAGCCACTCTCTATCTGGCCCCATTAGTTCTATCCATTGTAAGAGATCTGTAGAGATCGGGAAACAAATATGCAGTTTCACCACAGAATACCAACTAATTTATTAATTGAAGAAGACTCATGGATATTTAATATTTTAGCATATAAAAAAGATAGTTGCTGTCAAATGCTCAAAGGGTAATTTATGACAAGATATTAATAGTGTTAAAAGTAAAATGTAGAAATCAAAAATAATTCACATAAAAACTGCAAGAAATACCAGCTTCCCTGCTTTGGTTCATTACAACATCATGTAATGCACAGAACTGTAGAATCACAGAATGGGTCAGGTTGGAAGGGACCACAGTGGGTCACCCAGTCCAACTTCCCTGCTCAAGCAGGGTCATCCCAGAGCACACTGCACAGAATTGCATCCAGAGAGTTCTTGAATATCTCCAGTGAGGGAGACTCTACAGCCTCTCTGGGGAACCTGTTCCAGGGATCAGTCACCTGTACAATAAAGAAGTTCTTCCTCATATTCAAGTGGAACTTCCTATTAATCAGTTTCTGCCTGTTGCCTCTTGTCCTGTTGCTTGGCACCACCAAGCAGAGCCTGCTCCATCTTCTTGACCCCAGTAAGGTTATCAAGCAAATCATCATGCTTGTTTACAAACACATGAAGGACAATAAGATTGCTGTGATGGTGGGGTTTTTTTGTTTGTTTGTTTTTGGTTTGTTTTTTTTTTTTTTAATACACCTGATAAATCTTAAGTTTCCAGAAGGAGATAAGGAAATAACTAGCTGGAAGGATAGGATGAGAGGAGAGCAGTGGATATTTTTAATCTAGACTTTTACAGGGGTTTTGATACTGCCTGACAAAACATGCTCAAAGTAAAAATGATGAACCACGGGGAGTGGGACTGGAAACTGGCTGAGGTGCTGGGCTTAAAGGATTGCAGCAGGACAAAGCCTAGTAGGAGGCTAGAAGAGGTTGGCACTTTAACCAATACTGTTTAACATCTTCATTAGTCACCTGGATGATGACCCCAAACACATCCTTCACAAGTTTGTTGATGATGGGAAGAGCAACCCCATGCACCCATGCTGCCTGTCCGGGGGCTGACGGTGGAAAGGAGCTCTGCAAAGCCAGCCAGGGGTCCTGGTGAATGCCAAAGTGAACATGTGTCCATGAGGCAAGAAAACTGACTCAGTGATGCCCTCAGTGACAGAAAAAGAGGTAATGGGCACAACAGAAAGACAGGAAATTCTATTTAAACAAAAGAAAAAAAAATCTCTATTACTGTGAGAGTCGTCAAATGAGGTCAAGTTTTTTGTGGAATCTACATCCCTGGAGATAGTTAAACTCCAGCTGGGTGTGGTCTTGAGCAACCTGCTGTAGCTGACACTGGTGTGAGTAGGCTGGTTGAACTGGTGATCTCCAGAGCTGCCTTCCAGCAAAGCCACTCCATGATTTTGTGGAAGAGCAACTTATGAGGCACAACAGTTTCAGAATTTTATTCATTCAGTGCCTTTTATTATAAAATTATAAAAAAGAACACAATTTTTTTTGCCTCTGTGAATTTTTGGTTGCAATAGAGTAAGCAGAGAATATCATTCCTTTAACTTAACAACATGGAACGGTTTGAAAACTTAAAGAAAAGAAATAATTATCTTCTTTGCACAGTTTTTTAATAGGGCTTTTAACTCAGACAAAACTCTGAAAGTTCACCGTCTGTTTCATCTGACAAAACCTCTCCACTGGGGTATACTCTAAATGTTCTGATTCATCAAGTGTAGTTCCCTCTCCTGGCCTTTCCTGTGCCATCTTTTAACAGCCACTTTCCTTTTCCTAGTGTTTCAATCTTGCACACTTCTAATTTTTGTAGAAAAAATCTCACTTCTTCCACTAAGGGATCTGCATTAACTCTGCTGACTTTGATGAGAATTTGACACATTTCAACTGCTCTGTCTCAGCAATATATATTTGTGTTCACTCCACTATGTCCATGGAAAGAGGCAGTTAGTTAAAAAAAAAAAAAAAAAGAAAAAAGAAACTGGAAAAAATCCTAAGAATCCCTCATAAAATCATAGAATCATAGAATGTTAAGGGGTTTCAAGGGGACCTTTAAGTTCATCTAGTCCCATCTACCCACTGCTATGGGCAGGTACAACCTACCACTAGACCAGGTGGCTCAAGGCCTTATCCAGGCTGGCTTTGAACACTGACAGGGTTGGGGCATCCACAACCTCCCTGGGCAATCTGTTCCATTGTCTCACCACCCCCACAATAAAGATTTTCTTCCTAATATCTAACCTGAATTTCCGCACTTTCAATTTGGACCATTATTTCTTGTCCTATCACCACAGTTCCTGATCAAGTGTGCCTCTCTGGATTCTCTGTAGGCCCCTCTCAGATACTGGAAGATGCTATGAGATTTCCATATAACCTTCTCTTCTCCAGGGTGAACAGTCACAACTTTCTCAGCTTGAAAATTCAGTCTTTCTTCATCACTCTAGTTTGTTTCAGAGATAACTTCAACACTACTACCATTTCGGAATTAGCCCTCTGACTTTAAACATTTATTTCTTTATTTTTACAAATGTTTCCCTGAATGTTTTTGGTAACGTTAGATAAAAAAAAAAAAAACAACTATGTGTTCTTATAATCATAAATGTGCTACTCTCTCGCTCAGTATATTGAAGACCTGACATGTCAGCTAATTTATCTATTAAGTTCCAATAAAGCTGACTCTTCTATAATTTTGCAGTTATCAAAAGAGTATCACATTTTCTTCTGTTTTCTATAGATTAGAATATTGCTTAAAACCACTAAACTTTTTTCCTGATTTAAAGCTTATTCACTGTACATGTATGTCTCTACCAAAATACTGCAGTTGCAGAGAGAAACTTTTCTGATAAATAATAAAGTTTCTGTAGTTCCACAGACCTGATTGACAATATGGTAATTTCACTGGGCATAAGCCTTCAATCAGTTTTTGCTGCAAGCCTTGCTTTTAATGATTTTACCAAACTCTCATGCAATTAATCATTGACATTTGTTTAAGATAATATCCAGAAGGTTGCAGAAGACACCTGTAGTGAAGTAAGTTCTATAGAAAAAGGGATTTTTTTTTTTTTAATAGGAGGATATAATTAAAATTTTTCAGCTTTTTACACTTAACACTTTGTCCAAGCAAAAGCAGGTGTCTTATTCTATCTACAAAAGAGATTAGATTAAATAATGTTCATTGTAGCCCTGCTCAACCTTGTCCTAAACATGCAGTGTAAATCAATCAGGAGGCTTTCAGATAGAAAACTTTATTTAAACTACAATGTAATTTGCATGAAAACAATTTTATATATAATTAAATCTACCCCTGCATGCATTTGCTGCAATCAGTCTCTTTCCAAAGTTACTTATTTTAGTGTGCATACTTAGTCACTTAACTCTTTCAGCTTGTTGCTGAACAATAGCTCCATTGAAATGATAAGGTGATGAAAAAGAGAAAATAAATACAGAAGATAGTCTTAAAGAAGTAGTCCAAAACAAAGAAATGCCATCAATACTAGGTATACCTTCAGACTGAGAGTTCTGTGAATGTTCGTGAACATTAGCAACAAAGACAGAGGCTGAAATACCAAACCATGGTAACATCAGATTCAGTGTTTGGTGCAACATCAGCAGCAGTAGATGGGATTGAGATTCTCTAGCACTGAGATGTGCTTGAGCAGGCACTCCCAGCTCTGTTGATTTAACAAACCTGCTCTTAGCCAGATTAATGACATGAGCTGGTTTAAAAGAAAGTCTTCTCTTCTTCCTGAGCAAATGCTCCAGAGTGCCACCTTTCTTTTCCTCTTCATACACACAGCTAACGTTGTAGTTCATTGCTTATATCTGCGTAAATTAAAGATCTTACAAACAAAGAACAAAACAAAGAAGATGAAAAGAAACATAATGACCTTGCTTAATACCACCTGAATAAGGCACGACACTAAATTAGAAATCTGTTTGTCAAAGTTCAGTTTGTAGCATTGGCAAGAGATAAATGGCTTAAGGGAAAAATTCAGATCCTCGTGGGCTGAATAGCTCTTTAGAAATGCCTGTGTCTCATCAATGACTGTGTGCCTGGAGTCTGTTAAACATTAAAAGGCTTTTTATTTTTTCCTTTTCCCCTAAATTGCCTGGAAAAGGAATGAAGAAAAAAATAGCCTGAACTTTGATATTAAACACTGTGAACTGTAAAGGCTAAATCCAACCAGGTAGAGACAGCCCAGGATAAATCTAAATCTGAGTTAAGTCTCTCTTTCCAACTCTCTGTAAATGAATAAATTATCTAAAAAAAAAAAAATAGATTAATCTTAAGCTTAGACACAAAAAATAGTTTGAACCACTGGTTTTTCCCGAGACAGTAAAATTAAAGGTTTCTTTTGTTCTTACTGGTTCAACTTTCTAGCATCAAATTGTTTAAATCTCGTTTCTGGTGACAGTAGATTCATTATCCAAAATCAGTGTTAGATGTCCTCAGGTTTCTGTCTTTTTCTACAGGCCACTGATCCTAAGCTTATTATCCCATGTGTAAAAATTCAGAATACCAAGTTTTCATCTCACTTTGAAGGACTGAAGACGGTTAATTTGAAGTATTTTAATTGGCCATGCATGACCAGAGCTAGCTGATTAAAACGTTTCTTCAGGGTTTCTTGAACATTCATATTAAATATATTTTGGTACTATTTTATTCCTGTAATTCAAAATGCTTAACTAATTTATCTAATATTAAATTTAGATGCCCGGTAGTACACAAACTAATTGGAAAGTACATTTCGAATGCTGGGAAAAATAATTTGTTTGCCTAGCTTATATGGCAACACATCAATAAAAAAGAGTGAGAGAGATGAAACGAGAAAAAAATAGATGTTTTTTCGAAAGGAGAAAGAGTTAGTTGAAACTGGGAATGAAAATGAAAAAGGTACTGGAAGCATACTGTTTGAGAGGGGGAAAAAAGCAAGAGGTAGTAAAATGGAAGGTAGTATATGACCAGAGACTTTCTTCAGACAGCTTTCACTGACTCCCTATAAATTTCATTCTGAGTTTTAGCAATAAGTAGTCAACATGTTCTCAGCTAATGTCCTTCCCTTGACTTGTCAGTTAGTCTATAATTTCTTGATTTTAAATGCCTTCCAAACTGGTACATGGAATGTAATGTAAATGAAAGTAAATTGAGATGAGATAACATTCACATTCATTTTTCAGCTTTTGTTTTGCCTTGATAAAAGGGGAAAAAAATTAAAAGGGACAAAATCAAGGACAAGTGTGCTTAAAAAGTACTGTTTTGAGGCTAAAATATAAATGTTTTAAATTAAGATAAAACTATGTGTAGTACTGAAGAAATTTGTTAAATCTTTAACCTTGTACAGTGCAGGGATGCATACAACATATAGTACATTTTTCCAAGTCATCTTGTCAAAGATACATGTTCCAGAGTATTAACATAGTGGTAGCTGCTCATAAATATCATGATCTCAAGGTCACATCAAGAGGCACAAAATATAATTTGAAAGTTTCCTTTTGTTCTTTCTTAGTGGAGGATGCTCTATCCTCTCAGTCCGGGACATGTAAGTCTATAAACTAAGTGTTTTTCATTATGGTATTTCTGGAAGCTGGAAGACAGAACACACTTTAAGAAGCAACGTAATTAGTAATAGGAACCAAGGAATTGAAGAATCCACAGGCAAACAAAAATAAAAGCAACTTCATAATCATTTATCCTAGAAAAAGAGATGTGTAATTTATAATGGTGGAAGCTGGATGATGATAGACTTATCAGAGCAAGTGTTGATGATTGCCTGTATTTTTTTAGACTTGTAACCCAAAATAGCTGATACATGATGGTTGCGCTCAGCTAGTCTGCCTGTGTCTATGGCAGATGCAGCCACAATATTCAATAAGATGAGAGTGAAGAGGTATCCTGGAGAGATGGTTGATTTTCAAGGATCATTTCTTCCATGCTCAAGAATGGTCCAACCCACAGTGTAGCAAGTCAAAGAAAAGCAGCAGAAGGACTTGCATGGGTGAGCAAAGAGCTCCTTGTTAAACTGAAACAAGAAAAGGAAGCATGCAGGATATGCAAGCAGGGACATGCAGCCCTAGAGGAGTGTAAAGACATTGTCTGATCATGGAGGGAAGGGATTAAGAAAGCCATCTGGGCTTGAACCTGCTGAGGGATGTGAAGGTCAATGTGATGGGCTTTTACAGCTACAGCAGCAGCAAAAGAAAGACTAGGGAAAATGAGAGCCAGGGGCTGTAGGTGGAAGGGGCCCAGCTGGAGCATGACATGGAGAAGGCTGAAATAATCAGTTTACTTCAGCCTTTCATTAGTAAGAAAGGCCTTCAGGAATTAAGTATGGTTAAGGTGTGATGTTTGCCATATACAGTTATATACTATGTGAAGAGGAAATTGCGTGTAAAGTAACGTGCATTTGTCAAATGCCATATTAATAGGGATATTTAATACACGCTCCAGAACCAGGCAGAGGACATCCATGAAAAGTCAGATGATGTGAAACAGACTGGAGAAATACTAGAATACCTTTTAAAGGCAAATGTACTGGATACTCAGATATCCAGAAGATTAAAAGTGATGTATGTTACTAATATGTCTTTTCTTTCCTGCCCATCTTTCAAATTTTCACAGAAGCAAAGAAAGATGCAGAAAGATAGGGCTACCCTCCCCCACCCACCACCCCCCA
>VZTG01007349.1:2439134-2452637 GCA_013397845.1 Melanocharis versteri | reverse complement strand
CCCCCAAAAATAAAATGTGGCACAGTGTTGTGGCTTAACTCACAGTGTTAACTAAGTACCAGACATTCATCACACATCTAGGAATCACTTAATGTGCATTGGTTAGCACTGTCATTGCCTACCTTCCTTCAACCTGCAGCAGAGTATAGAGAACTCTAGAGGTCTGATTCACCTGCTGACTCTGCCTATTTATCTCATTTTAGCTGCTTTTAAATTATAACTCTAATATTGCCTGAAGTTACAAAGTGTATAACCAGGTTTAGCTGCCCATAGCTTGGTTAAAAACAATCCTAAAGTCTGAGAGTTCAGTGCTTTAAATTTGTGTATATTTTGGTGATATTCTTGCCTTATCATAAGCACATGAATGTCACAACTCCCCCCTACTAGCAAGATTCCCTTTAGACAGCTGACTGAAAGAAAAGCTCACTGTCTGATTAATTAACATGTTAGGAAAATGCAAATCTTTCAGAGCAATGCTGGCATTCAGCTGGCAACTGAAATATTACCTGGAGCAGTGTAGAGAGGCTTTAGTAGATGAACCTGTGTGCTGGATTAATGACCTATGAGTGTTAGTAACTCCTCAAATGCTGTTGCCTGAATGACAGCAACTTTTCTAAAAATCACCTCAGTTAAATGACTCCTACCTGCAATACTCCAGTCTGCATCAGCTTCCATCCTCCTTTCGGATTGATCTGCAGTCCAAAATGATCAAGCTCCTTAAAAGCTTCCTTATAGGAATGTAAAGTACATCTGAGTGCTCAGACTAGGTCAGTGCCCTCAATTGCCAAAGTTCAATGGAAAGTTAAGAGCAGATGTTGGGCCATTGTCAGCATATGTAGCAAGAAATTTGGATCTTTGACATTGAGAAGGAGAAACAAACCTTTGGTGATGTCATTAAACGTATTGATACAGCCATAAATACACATTATACTTAACTGCTAGTGAGGAATTAGAAGACAAAATTGTAGAACTATTCTAGCATTAATATTGCCTTGTACTGCCCATGCTGTCATTCCTTCGATGTAATATTATTGTTCAGTTAACTGACTCCAGCTCCCAGATGTGGTCACTACCTGACATATCCCTAAATGCTTTTTTCATAACCATCGACTTACATTTATGTAACAAATTGCTGGATCATCTTGTAGTCTTGAACCCCCTGCACTACCCATGTGCTTTATGTCACCTGAAAAGCTTTCTAATACGAAAAAACAGGAAATAAACCTGTGTTTATCAAATACCTTTTCTTTAACATGTCAGTAATACACATAATCTTCAGTAAAACATGGACTGAACATAATTTGCTTTATTGTCCAAAACACAATTCAGTCTTAATTCATCTGTAATCATTCTCACATTCTGACACTCTCAGATGCTGGTGGTGGTTTACAAGAACCAACATGCCTACAGTGAAAGTAATACATTTTTCTCTCATCTTTTTGTATATCTCTCTCCATGGTAGGTTAAGCTTCTTTGCATATTTCTTTGTGTTTAACTGAGATATTTATTAAAATCATACAATGTGTTTTGATTTCCAGAGCCTAAGTACTTTTTATTTCTGACACCTCTCTCAATATATATCAGATATTCTGCATGGTAGAAGAAATATCTATCATAAATGGATGCAATTAATATTAAATTTGTACCAAAAACAAACAAACAAACAAACAAACAAAAAACCAAAAAGAAAGTTCAAGGTTTTGAAAGTCACGTGAAATAAGCAATAAGCATAGACATAGGGAATAAAAATATATATTATTCACAGATTTCATGACAATTCATGCTTCCATGGATTTACCTGAAATTATTATGTGCTTTCTTTCAGTTTTGCTTTGTATTTTATATAACTATAAAATACTAAGCTGTGGAAAAGTTTACTATGTTGTTTTTGTTGTATTTGGGGTCTTTTTTGTTTGTTTTGTTTTTTAGAAAACTATGTTCTTGCTGTAAAAATGATACATTGCTTTTCAAAAACATTGAACTTGCATGTTAAACAAAGGATATATAGTGGATTACTTTATTCCCTTCCTCTTACACAAAAAAATATTTTGCTTGCAGAAAAGGCAACCTGAATAAGCAATAAAAACCCTCTATTTGTCAGATTCTCATGCTTATAAATCAATATTTGTTTTTGCTCTACAATTTCTGTATTGTTAAAAATTTTTAGTTCTTAAATTAAAATAAATGTCAACAATTTAAATGGACAAGGCTATGATTATTCTAAATATTGAAAAATTTCATAACAGTCCATCATTTTTATTAATGTAGATTGGCAAAGAAACATTATTTATGATACCTTAGTATTTAAAGCATCAACAAACATTCACTGATCTGGCACAAGTTTATTACTGTAGAAAAAGATAGCCTTATATCCTCAAGAGCTAGAGATGTAATAAACAAACAAACAAACAAAAAGTATATGAGAAGACTGAATTTGTTTGTTTGGTTGTTTTTTTTCCTTCGGGATTAGGCACAACATTGATACTAGAATCTTGTTTACTTGTTAATAGAATACTAATTACTTGGACTACTGTCCAAGTCCCATCCTACATCTTCATTTGGTGGGTTAGAGATCATGGAAAGAGGCACTACAGTACTTCTGTGTCTAAAATTCCAGTATGAACAGAACTATTTCTTCATTTCTGTTGGAGTATATTTTTAAAGAGAATTATGTTTCAGCTACAGTGCCATTTCTCAGAACTGCCAACTGTCGAAATGTACGACTGAGACTTTTTGTAATAGTTTTATCTTGTGATTCCCTGTTGCAGGGATTTATTGACTAACATAAATTCTGTTATGTAATTGCCCTGCTACTAAAACACACTACATCAGTCTCTGCTTTTCTTGTTGGAGCTGTTCCATTTTAAATAAATAAATATTCACTGGGCCAGAACAAATGAGTGATTGCCTCTATACACCAGTGATTAAGACACTTGCTTGGGAAATATGAGTCAGATTGAAGCTGTGGCTCCAATTGTTAATTATACAAAGTAGAACAGCTCTAACTTGTCCTTTAATTTTTAGTAGCTTACATGGATTGCATGTAACATAACTTGAATCCCAGTTCTAAATCAGGCTAATAAGAAATTACTTGACACTGTGTGGCTTGTACAATCGGGACAATTGGGTGTACTGAGAGAGAAGGAGAAGTCAGTACTTTTCTACTACGTTAACAAAAGCAATATATGTTCCAGCAATTTCCAAATTATAAAGAAGCATAATGAAATTAAATCTTTCATTGAACTGCATTTGATTGCTCTTCATAGGAAATTCATAGGATTGCTCTTCATATTTATTTAAAAGGTTGTAGTTAATACTACATTGGAGAAATATATTTTAAATACAAAAATGTACTTTGAGTCCCTTATTCATTATTGTGTGAATATATGTAAAGTGGATGTAAGCTTGTTACAAAAATTCTTAACCCATAGCCTGTCAAGAAAATTGTTTACCATCACTACAAAAATGGGCACAAAAGTAACAGGGGTTTTTTTTCACCAATTTTGGTTTTTTTTGGGATGGGGAGCTGGGGACACGGAATAATTAGCAGAAGTACCTGTGATGAATATAGACTGCCTTAAAGATGACTTCAGACATGTATAAAATAAGCATGTACCTGAGAACACTTTCTGATTTAGAGAGTGGTGAATACAAGGAAACAACGGTATCTAGTGTTCAATTTATATGACCCACTTTAGGCCTGAATATGAGGGTAAGATAAATCAAAGCCTGAAAGTGGCTATTTCTTTTCATTAGTTATAAATCTGCTCTAGATGACCAGCTTAGAGCATGCTTGTGTTTTAAATTGCGGTTAGGATGAACCAAAATACCTCTTCTCCTGGCAAAAATAACTATACAGAAAAGTTTGTTTTTCCTTACTGCCATTTTGTTTCAATAATATCAGAATGCTGTTTTAACATGTCTAAGTGATTCCACCTGTTGATATGCAGTTTTATATTCAGTACACTGAAGTATATCATAGTTACTTCTATTTAATTGCAGATACCTACATAATTTTGGGAAGCACAATGTGATAACATTGTCTACTATCATATTTAGTTAATTTAATAGTCAAGAGTTATTAGGAAATAATTAACATTTCAGAGTCTATGTACTTTCCAGATAACATTTCTCTTTATTAACATGAATCGTCTACATTTTCTTTTCAAAAAAAATATTTATTAAAAATAATATTTTTAAGGTTTCTCTTGCATTATCTAAAGGGTAATATTTCAAATTCTAGCAAGAAAGATCTTAACTAATATGTAAAATGAAGATGTGTTTGATAATATAGAATTAAAAGACTCAAGCCACTGCACAGAAACATGTCTGCTTGTAGAGACAGCTGCTTGTTGGATTCAGAGGCAATTTATCCGTATATTGTTACACTTTTTTTGAGCCTCAGAAATCACAGTCCCCTACCTGTCATTCTCATACTTTAGAAAATCAGGTTCTTAAGACATCTTGCATGCTTACTGCACCTGGTTTGAACAGTTCCTCATAATCTACGGATTCTTAATTTCATTTTAGTTAGTGAGATATACTGTGATATGGTCTTTTTGGAAAGAAAAATGCTTTTTATATACCTTTTTGATTTCAATACAGTGGTTACTGTTTGAAGAGTGAACAGGACAGCCACATATCAGCAGCATAAAAACATCCTGACACACACTTGAAAAAAAGAGATAATTTTCAAGCAGTTCAAACAGTTGTCTACATAATGCTTCAACACGTCAATAGAAAGTTAAATAGTTAAAAAGAAGCAATTAAAGTAGACATAGCAGTTTGATAAGAGCATACCTGTGAGGGTAACTTTTTCTAGACATCTTATATTGTACTTTCCCCAGTGGTTTAAGAACAGACTAATCAAGAAAAGGCTATTTAGCTTATAATGCTATTATTATATGATTATTGCAGGGTAGAAATATTTAAAGAAACAAAAATTATCAATTTACCCTATGGTCTATGAAGAGGTAACAATTTTTCTTCATTGTGTAAAATGCTTGTTAGTCTGCCACAAAACTTGATATGACTCATGCATACATTAGAGGCACATAAGATACATTTGCCTGTAGCAATTTACAGTACTCAAACTCACATGAAATACTCCTAGTGACTTGAAACTGATTACTTAAGTAAATAATATATGAATCAATGGCAATTATAATACATACCTTACCCTGTAAACATCAAGAACTAGGCATAAAAAAAAAATTGTAATTGATTGACGATCTTTCAATATACCCTAGACAATTCTGTCCTTATGTGTCTAACATATGTCAATAAAACCTATTTTATTTTAAAGTATTTTGCCATTTTCAGCTATTTTATTGCCAGTTATTTTACACTACGAGTATTTCCTCCAATTATTTTTTTGGCCTGTACTAGACTTTATTACCAATAGACGTACTGTCCATCACTCTGTTCTAATACTGGCAAGAACTTAAAAATCTAAATCACCAAATAGATAAATTTAACCAACATTAATACATTTTAAGTTGTGTTGTGATTACTTTCTAAAATTATTATTTAAATATGAGTCTTCGTGAAACTAATTTTTAAATTTATTAAAGAAAGTAAGATTACAAATAAACCCTGTGCAAATGATTCTTTAGTTTTAATGCCTTTTTTTGTACCAGGTGAATTATTCTGTCAACCACTCTTTAATAAAAATGGCAGCTTTCACTCCAATATGTTCAAAGCCTGCTTTATGTCTATGCGTTTAAAGTCTAGCTCATATGAATTAAAGTCTTCCATAATAAACCATGTCAAAGATAGGCATGATGTTAATTCTAGTCTACCATATGGAGCAGACAGGAAATATGAACAAACCAGATCAGGAAACCAGATGCAAAGTAACCTTATGATGCGTATTTGTACAACTGTACAAATTATTTTATAAGGCTGATCACGTGTGGTGCAGTTGTATGTTAATGCAAGAGTCTCTCTTTCCCAAGAATTTCAGCGAGCAATTTTCTGCATTTCAGTGTGGTATATAAATATGCCAGCATGCTCGGAGCTAGTCTCAGTATCTCTGACACAGCAGCAGAACAGAAGTGGATCTGACCAGAGTAGAAGGAAGCTTAGACACCTGATTTGCCTTATTGCTGCAACCTGAAGCACTTATGATCTCAGCAAAAAACAAGTGTAAGGGTAGGAGGGAAGCTGCAGGAGACCACCAAGAGTGCAAAAGCTATCAAATATTTGACACGGTCCTGTAAGCTAGGTCTCTATGCGTGAGACTTGATAGGCTACACAGTAAGAACTGCTTAAAGGATGTTGAGGAACGGGAAGACATATATTCCAGAGCCTTATTTCACATACATGTATATGTATATACATATTTATTTATTTGCATTTTTATTTGGGTAAAAGTTTATGGATTCTATACCTATAAAAGTTAAAGCATTATTTGAACCAGATAACCTATCTGAATTTTCTAATTTTCCCAAGGTATTAGTGTCCTGGAATTTGAAAAACGACTTCTAATAGGCAACATTTAAAATTAGGATTTTCCTAGTGCACTCAGATGCCTAGTCTGTAGCTAGTATGATTTTACCAAGAAGAAAGAGTTTGTAATTTATTTTAAAATGTGCTAGCTTTTCTGTTTATAAAATGACAGAATTAAATAGTTAAGACTGCCTTGTAATTGAATCCAAAACTAGTTCAGTCTGCTACTAGATATTCTCCTTATTACAGGAGACATTGTCTTTCCGGTAGTTTGATATTTAACAGAAAGCCACTGGAGCCAAGTGACTTCCTAGTTAATGTGGTTGCCATCAGATTTAGAGAGGAATCAGCATTTTAGCCTATGAGCCAGATATACATTGCATTTAGCCAGTAAATCTAACAACTGATAGACAGAAAACAGTTATTGCTGCACCAGACTAATCCTTTACCTAAGAATTTAAGAGAGTGTTATCCTGAATTATACTGACACAAAGACTTCTAAAAGTCATGTCAGTCTCTCTGAAGGGTCAAGACAAAAATATATTTTTTTTTCTTTGAAAAATGATGAAATTAGACATATTTTTGAAACTCAGCCAGGAAAATATGGACTCGATATTAAAAGCACATCATTGGCAAAAATTAAATTAAAATATTTCCTTGGATCTCCATTTCTGTAATAGGTTGGGGGCGAGTTCTGTGTTTATTTGGGTGGGTGCACAAGCATTGGGGTTGTCTTTGTGTTGTTTGCTTGTCTTTATCAACTTCGCAAAATTAAAGAGGAAGCTTAAAATAAAAGGTTATATTTTTTACTGGTGGTGCTTTCTTCTGTGTGGTGGTGATATTTATAAAATAAAATAATTAACAAATAGGAAAATTACTGTATTTCAGCACCCCTCCTCCAGCCTGCACTAATCCTTGCTTCATGAAACCGTTGTAAAGATTCTAAAGGCCTGCATTTTTTTAAGCAAGAAAAAAAAAGGCAAAGAAAACCCCTGCCAGAAAAAAAAGGCTTGACATGTTTTTCAGCATGGAACAGTCTCTTCTTTTCTTCAGCAGAACAGAGATGCTTGTTTGAGGCCTGGGACTGACAATATTGTCTGGATGGGTGACAGGTACCTGATCTCATCAATTCACTACTAGAAACAGGTGCATTACACCCCAGGATTTCTAATGTGCTACAGGGCTCTGTAATCCATAAGAGCTGCAGAAACAGCAACTTGTATCTGTCATATGGCTGGGACTGCCTGTCTCTCAAGCCAGAATCTACCTTTCTAAACGTCAGTCGTATAGCTCTTTCTCTGAGGCTGTCCAAAATGGTAGCATCACCTGGCCCTCTTGCTAAAAATTGCTCAGAAAAAGGCTGTAAACTGCCACTTTACCAGCTTGTCCAATTTCAGTCATATCTAGATACCATCTCCCTGGTAAATATGTCTGCTACAGAAAAGCATTTCAGCAGTCACTGCTAAGAGTTGTAAAAAGACTTGTTTTGTAGAGGTTAATTGTTTCCAGGTTAAAAAAAAAAATCATATCTACAGAAGAAAAAAAGAAGGAGTGTCTGCAGAATAAAAGGATCTCACTTTTTGCTCAAAAAATCCATGGTTTGCAAACACTGAAGTGTACTGAACGCAGACTGAGGGAGAAACTGATGCTCTTTATTTCTTATCTTTACTAGTCATCTGCTGTCAGTCAATGTCAGAGCCAAGACAATTAATTACATGGTCTTTTTATCCTCTTTTGTAGGGACATTTTTTTTTTTCCCAGTCTCGAGGAGTAAGAAGCAGAGCTGCTAAAGTCTCTTCCAGAAAATTTATTGCATCTGGGGATCCAGCCTCAACCTGACAAGTTAAGATTAAGGTCACAACTTCAGGGTTCGAATGCTTGCCTTAAGATATTTCTAGGAATTGAAGAGATAGTTAAAAAAAAAAAAAAAAAAAAAAGCAATAATTACTTCTGTAAATAACTAACACTTAAAACGGTTTTAAAGGAATTTATCCCTGGAGTATTGCAAGTTAAATTTAAGGGTCAAAATAAACAAGTGAGTTAGGGATCTCAGCATCCATAGTGCTAATGTGCAGATCTATGGAATGATTTCATTCACATACGTGTGGGGTGTCCTAGGTTATCCCACATGGCTTTCAGGTGCTGCTACTGGAGCATGGGTCTTGTCTGCTCTTTGTTTCATATATCCTAGACCTATGTGGTATCTCAGTCTAGCAACATTTGAAGTGGCGCTGCACACCAAATTCTAGGCAAATGCTTTAATATCCCAATCAAAAAGTGAATAAAGTTTGGAGAATTATGTAGGCAGACATGACTAATTTTTCATTGATGTGAATAGACCACGAGGCTATTAGCTGCATATAAGTCTTAATTGACCTACTGACTCTCTGATTTATATATATTTTGAGAATTTAAAATTACTAGTTTACCGGAAGACTCCTGAATCTACAATACAAAGCTGAAAATCTATGGTGGTCTTGGCAGCATTAGTTATTTAACATGGAAAACTAGTGGTATTTCCAACTTGCTAAGTTGTTTAAGACACACCTATCAGAGAGGTGTGCAGGAAAAAGATCTTATTAGAAACATGCATCTTTCTGCAATTGCTGCTTAAGCCCAAGAAGGATACCAAAAACATGCTAAAACAGCACTAGACCATTAAAACAATCTAATCATTTAGAAAGGAATTTTGAAGTGAGATGCCATTACCTAAATATCAACATTGTTTCTGCTGTGTACTTGTTAAAGAAAGCCGATTGACCTCCATCTGCCCGGCTGGAAAGGTTCTTACATAGACTGTGTCTTTCAGATGCGCTAAGGCATTCAGACGGCCCTAGTCACCTGCATTTAAACTTCTGAAGTCCTCTGCTACTAATGTGGCACAGAGCGTTTCCACATTTTAGAATTCATATCAATACAAAACTGAAAAAACGTAAAAGGAAAATATTTAAGTATTGGATAGACTATAAAAGGCTGAAAAGTGCATTGCAAACTAGCAAATTCCACCTTAACTTTTGAATGTAAAAACCTCTGAGACAGTTATAAGTAAATTAACATTTAAATAGATTCAGCAAGTAAGTGTACTATTGTCAAACTATTTAAAATCTTTATAGCATGTAGATCAAATAAAGTTGCTTGGCAATTTTTCCAATGGAAGAGGCTAGCAAATAGAAACAAATGATACGTGACCATAAAAGATGCCTGACAATAATGGGACACATGAAGGAAGGATATACAGTAAGAGAGGAATGAAAAATCCTAAGGAGACAGTTCCAGTGCGGTTTTGTGTGCAGTTTTGACTATTTATTTAAAAAAACAAACAAACAAACAAACAAAAAACCCAAACAAACAGAAATACACTTTGGAAACATATATGAAGAGATATTATAATGACCAAAGATCAAGACAAGTCTTACAGAATAAGATGGTGAGTAGCTTCATTTTCTTCTCTCTTAGATAATCAGAGGAAAAAAGCCAATAGAGAAAATGGAACACTTTGGTCCAAAGAACAGCATAAACTCATTAGCAAATGGCTACAGATTGTCAGAGAAGAAATTTCATCTGGAAATTAGATGTGTTTTGCCAATGAGGCTGAAGTTCCAAAATAATCTGTAGCAGGATGAATGGTAGAAATAAGTTCCATTGTGACAATATCACAAAATTCTGAGTGCAAAAGAACAATATTCTTTGGCCCAATAATGGGACAGACTATGGCCTGGAGATCACAACTGATTACTAAGATGTTCATGTTAACTCCAAACTACTGTTTATAACATGATTCTGTGCAAAATCTCAGCTGATTAGTGAGGAAACACAAAGACAAATTTTGAAGAAATTTTATATGTAAATAGTTGGGCAATGTCTACAAAAAGGCATTTAAGGCAAAGTTAAGGTGGGATTTAGGAACTGTTCTGAACTTTTCAATTTCCTAAAGACCTGGTCACATTTGGCTTTATCTCAGTGACAGGAGAAATTTATTAAGGACTGGTCTATTAGTCTGAAAGCTAATAGTATATTTTAAATAAAAAAAAATCAGTAAGCCTTTTTTTCAGGAGAGTAGTACACACTTTGTTGTGTATTATGGGAATCTGGGTGTTCAAACAGCTGTTCTATCACTGGGGTTTCCAATCTCTGTACAGGGAGTGAACCCAAAAAGGACAAGAGAAAGACTTGCCCCTGACTACTATCAGCTGTCTGTGAGATAAAGAACACTGCTTCTATAAGAAATTATACAAATGCGTGTCATCCATCTTTTCAAATGAGGATTGAGAAAAACCAGATTAACAGAACAAAGAACAAGAGCTGCAGGGCATACTGAGGTCCTTATTCTACTTCTCATTTTTAAAAAGCTTGTAGATTTCACTGGATTCCATTTCAAATCCCAGATCATTATCAGACATTGCTATGTAATTCTTCTCTATATGGGACCTGGGCTTTCTAAAGCATTCAGGGAAAGGAGAAAAAAATAACCAGTTAAACAATCAATTTCTCCTTCTTAAACCAAAATGAAGCCATTTCCTACAAATTAATTTGATTCATGTTGTTTGTATGAACACAAATTTCAGAGGATCTGTAGTTTCAGTTAAACAGAAAGGATGGATCTTTCTGCAAAAATAAGGTGAACTAATGCAAATTTCTTTCTGCCATCTAATGCTGAAACCAGATTTACAGATTTACAGTTTAGTTCTTACAGGTGGAATATCAACACCTCAAGAGATCAAAAGACATAATTTGTCTGGGTTTTATTGTTGATTTTTATAATATAAATAGATTACTAAAACTTATAATATTATATATGTGGTCATTAAACTGTTACTTTCAGAATATTGTAAAATCCATGGAACTTGTAGCAGGATTTGAAAATTCCTGCCCATATAATAATTTTTATATATTCACTCTCTAAAGCAACACACAGATCAGAGTTTTTGGCCATATCTATTATATGTTGACATTTAAGGATGACAAATTTTCTCTTTCCCTTTTATTGAAATAAAGCAGGGGAGATTGAGTCAGCAAGAACATATTGAAGGAAAAAAAAAGAGTAGTTTAAATTACAGTGAGTAACTACTGTTGTAGCCAGTGAATCAGTTCCCACTGAGTTCAAGGACACTTAAGCAGACAGTTTGATCATTTCTGAATGTCTGTACATTCATATGTTGTTATCATGTACAAACTTAAAGGTTCTTTTTCAGAGAATTCTAGTATCATCTTTTTTAGAAACATTTGCTGACTTTAAATGATCCCACTCATAACCCTAAAGAAAAATACCTCTATAAGTGGTGCAGCAGAAAAGAGATCCCGATATACATTTCAGCATGTGTTTTTAAATCCTCTGACTGAAACTCACAATCCTTTTACCAGCTTAGAACACTGATAGTAATTCTATTACCACTGCAATAGCCATCCCTCTCTAATTCTCTAGACACAATTACTGTGGACCATGCAAGATGAATACAAATTAACAGAAGAAAAAACACCTTAGAAAAGAGAAAATCAGTGTGAGCTGAACTGTTCCTGCAGGGGATGCTCTTGCACTCTGAAGTTTAGCTGAATGAGCTTCCAGAAACAGTTGAAAAGGAACAGAAGGGGTGGGGGGATGGGGGGGGAGGGTGTCATTAAAAAAGAAGAATTAAAAAAAATAAACCCCAAACATCAAGCAATGTTCTGTATATGATTTTCCTTCTGCCCTTGGTAATTCATACAGATACAATTAAAATTTTAATTAACACTGTTATCTAGGGTAGGGTTTTTTCATTTCATGTAGCTATTCACCAGTTTAAAGAAAGCATTCACTGCTTATATTTAGGAAAAAAAAATACATTCTGTTTCACTTTTTGGTCAGTAAATGTTTCTATTTAAATTTATGCTGAATTATAAGGGAATAAATTTAAAGTACTTTTTTTCTTTAATAAAATTCCTGATTTCTGCTACCTTTGCAAAAAAGTACATGCACCATAAACAACCTTTAGCAATGGGCATAGAAGAAAATAAGGTGAAAACAAAAATAACAGCCTGGTTTAGCTTTGATATTTTTAACATTAAACTAGAGAAGCTGGAGACTACAGCTGCAGTTTGCCACCACCTCTGCTGGAAGCATATGGCATGATGACAGCCTATTTTAATTTCCACAGAAGAGAATTTGAAAGGTGAACAATGCTACCTGATATTTCAGTTTGCAAAACCACACTGCTATGAAGGAGTTCGGCAAAATGATTGTTGATTTTTGATGCTTCTAATTTTGCCTTACTCCTTGTATAGCCTTCTTAATGGAAGGTTACCTTCCTATGTTCTTAGCTTTTATAATGTTTAGAAATCTTTACATCCCACCATGTTTTAAAACTCTAAGAACATCTGCCCGGCTCAGGGCAATGCAGATTTGTATTTTCATAGAGAAGAACTTCCTCTACTTCTATGGAGAATTAATTGATTTATGGTTTTCAATAATAGCTATATCATTAAAAGTCTTTATTTATTAAAAATAACAATCTCAAGACAGGAATTGGACTGCTCAACTTAGGTACTAATTTGGACATTTATTTTCATCTCTACTGAGGCAAGTGTCCAGGCTAGGAGAGAAAAAATATTGTTAGAGGTTCTGAAAGACAGTTACACTCTTCCATCTCAATCAATGATTTAGACATTATATTCATATGGATTGTTTTCCTTAATGCTTTATTTTACATCTAGCTTTTATGCTAATATTAACTAGACTGTATCCTGCCCTAACTACCCTAACAAGGAGGAAACACATTTTCTCTCATTGTAAGAGCACAAGATCAATCTAGACGTCTGCCACAGTTATGCCACAAACCTACATCCCTTCACCATCCTCTCATCTTACAATCAGTTTGATATTTTATTCATTAATTATTTCACTTACATTTGCAAAATAGATCAGTAGTGATCCTCTGACAGGACATATTAAAGTTATCTGCTTCTCAAAGCCTTTTGGATTGCTGTTAGGAACCAGTTTTCCCATTTCTCTTCGAAGTAAGGAAGGAGGGAGGCAGGGAAGGCAGGCAGCGAAGGAAGGAAGGAAGGAAGGAAGGAAGG
>VZTG01007349.1:2356735-2438525 GCA_013397845.1 Melanocharis versteri | reverse complement strand
CCCCCCCCCCAAAAAAACCACCAAAAAAACCCAAGGGTCAAATTTTTCTGAATCTGACTTGGTGGCATTTTGTATCAAATTACTCTTTTGCTGTACTCTGCCGTTTCTAGTTCAAATAAGATACATAAGACTCCCATTCCTATTAATTCTATTGTTTAATGCAATAGTTTAAAAAATGTATGTTGGAAATTATTATCATAATTTAAATGTTTCCAAGGAAAAAAGTCTCTTTCCTTTTCATAATACTGTCTCTTTCTGTCAGAAATGTAGCAAAAAATTCTGAATGAAACACTAAAGGAAAGCTAAAAGGAAAGGTAAGATAGACTGAGGAGGCAGAATCAAAAGAGACTCTTGTGTATAGTAGGGGTTAAATTTTTTAAAAGAGTTCAGAAGAATTTCCATTTTGAAGGTGGTCAGCCAAATTTCTACTTTCTCCTCATTTTATCTTACCACTGATTTGCAAAAAAAAAAGTTATTCACAGTGATCTTTAGTTGTCCTTATTTTGTATTTCAGATTGTCTCAATAGATATGACTTTTTTTGTGAGGGGAGAATTAATTTCTTGATTCTCCAATAAATTTAAATGGTAAATATGCCACCTAATATACCAGCACAGTAAAATTTAATGAAATATTTCTATTTGGCAATGGAACAGAAATCTGTTTTATGAAATCCCAAAAACAGTCTTTGAGTAAAATTTTACGTACCTTTTCTGAAAAATGCAAAATGAGATTCAAAATATTGACAGAAATTTATTCAAATTCACTACCATGAAGTTAAAACTATGATCTCTGATCTTAGTTTTATTTCTTTGCTAAGTATTTCTTGTTTTATCTGTACAATGACAGAAAAAATTAAATGCACAATGCAGTATTGCAAAGGACCTATCATTTTATGTTTTAGAAGCAAAATGAACCAACTTCCTCCTATCAAACACTGACATCTGGGTCTTCTTTCTATTCTTTCCTACTATTTTTAGATATCCTTTAGCATAATTTAAAGTAACACAAGGAATTACACATTTCTGGATCTGTAGTTAAGAAATGGCCTTTCCAAAAATAAATGCTTTCTAGAAGTGTTGAACAAACCATTTTCCTAATGTCCATAATCTGTGGTCATATTTATGTTAGCGGGATTCTACTACTACACCTGACAGAGAGGCAAAAATTATGTGTAATATATTGATTTTCTTTTTTTTTGCCATTACATGATTTTTTTCGGAATTGTGACAAGGAGAGAAAAATGTTAAACTTTATTATTAGTAGCATTATTACTGTATATATTGTGTAGTGGGCATAAATAATTGTAAAGAATTGTCCTTTAAGTATGAATGAAGACATCTTTTCAACAGTTAGCACAATAAATGAATGAGCAATGACAACACTTCATTTCATAAAGATTTCAGTGCATTAGGGAATTATTTTCATGCAGGTTACCACAAAGTAAATATCCATAATGAAAACAAAAGTTTATTTATTTCCCATTTATTTAATATATTTTTAAACCACTGTTCTTTCTCTTTTTTGTTTGCTTTTGCCAATTGCCAAGCCTTATACCCGTCTATGCTTTTTACCAAACATTCTCATGTAAATATCCATAATGAAAACAAAAGTTTATTTATTTCCCATTTATTTAATATATTTTTAAACCACTGTTCTTTCTCTTTTTTGTTTGCTTTTGCCAATTGCCAAGCCTTATACCCGTCTATGCTTTTTACCAAACATTCTCATGTAAATATCCATAATGAAAACAAAAGTTTATTTATTTCCCATTTATTTAATATATTTTTAAACCACTGTTCTTTCTCTTTTTTGTTTGCTTTTGCCAATTGCCAAGCCTTATACCCGTCTATGCTTTTTACCAAACATTCTCATGAAAAAAATATGGAAAAGAAAAAGGAAAAGAAATCAGTATAGCAAAGTTTGCTGGCCTTTGAGCCAGATCCGGTAAAGAATGGTGGTTCCTAAATGTTTTCTGAAATGGAATCAAGGTTCACAAGTTGTAGTTGTAAGACAGATGGTGAGTTAGAATCTTTGGAGTAATAAATCAAAACCACTTAAATGGTGCAACGGCAGTACTTCCAGTTTTTTAACCACAAAATTTCAAACTCCACTTCCTTTTATAACTTATTTGCTCTCACCAGGTCTAGATGTTCTGTCCTGCAGAAACCCAGAGAATAAAATATCTCCAGGAGTGGCTGCCTGAAAGAATTATAGGGCTTTTGTGAGTGGTATTCCTTTTCAGTTGGGGAGTGGTGGAATTTTTTTTTGTTTGCTCGGGGGTTTTTTTGTTTGTTTGTTTTGTTTCGTTTGGGTTTCTTTTGTTTGTTTTTTGTTTGTTTTTTGTTTGTTTGGGTTTGTTCTGTTTGGGTTTGTTTGTTTGTTTGTTTGTTTGTTTGTTTGTTTGGGTTATTTTGTTTTGGTTTTGTTAGTTTGTTTGTTTTTTCCCTACATTTCTTCTTTATTTTGTTTGTGGGTTTTTTTTGTGGTTTGTTTGTTTGTTTGTTTGTTTTCCTAAGTGGTCCAGGGCTGAATCTTCTTTTTATAGTCTGAAATCTGGTCACCTCCAGCAGGCAGCAGAAGTGTGTTAGTATTCCTCATGGTATTCCTCAATACAAGGAGAATAATGAACTTTGCTTTCCCCTTTCTCCAAAAGTTTTCTGCCTGCAAACCACCATTCAAAAGGCAGTACCGGTATCTCCAGTTTCAGTTGGTTTAGCTTTCAAGGAAAGAAAAACCAAATACAATAACACAAAAGGTCTGGATAAAGTCATTCCAGGTCCTTTTCTACTTTAACAAAGATGCACCTTGTGATACATCTGAAGAAGTAAGCGCAGAGAGTAAATATAAAGAATAGAAAGATTCTCAGGCACAATCCTCTTTGGAATTTTCTCTTGGCTGCTTTCTCTGACCTAGTGCTCAACATTGTGGCTGTTGTGAGTCCCTGTGTTGGTGACTAAATACTTCCAAGTAAGAGACTGAAGCATTCAAGGCCCCATAAGTACACTGAAGAACAGCAGTCACCCACACGCCTACACTTCTCTTGTCATGTCACTCTCCAGCCTTCTGGGTTCTTGCACTCAGCTCTGCTCTTCTGGCTCATGCTTTTCCTCTCAAGTTTTTATGCAGTCCTAATCCGGCTCACAGAAAATGGTTGGAGGGGAAAATGAAGAAATTACTGTTCTTATTACCACATAAGTTTCCAGATTGTTTTGTCTGGAACTACGCCTGGGAAGGCACAAGGATAAACAGAACTGGATAAAGGATAAACTTGATTCTGTTTAGGCTCATAACACTGCTAAAAAGCCTTTCAAGAACCTAACAATCTAAAGAGTTTTTGGATGCTGTGCCTAAGGTTGTCCACAAAAATATTATGTATAACAGAAGTTTTTCCCCTTCCTTATGAATTAAATACCAAGTTTCATGATGAATAGGTCCTATTTCCCATCTTTCTAAACCTGTTTTTCCAAATTTTCACCTTGTGGGATAAAATGTTTCTAATAACATCTTTTTCTTTTTTGTCAGAACAGGAGATGACAGATATTAAGCTGATTTATTCAGAAGGGTGAGGGGAAAGGAAATAATATTCTTTTCACATTACACAATTCTTTCTCTCCTTTTGCCTTTAAATAACCCTCTGGGTAAAATGGTCCCAGGGTGCAAAATGAAATTTGGTCTGAGAATAATTCTCACTGATATGTAGCCTTTTATTTGTTGCCCACAAAATTAATTTATCACACTTTGAAATAGTATCCAGATTACTTAAAACCTAATGATTCATATTTCATCACAATATCTGTTGGGTTTTGTGGTTTCCTTTTTATTATTATTTTTACTGTAAACGTCACAGAATGAAATATCTTCTTTTTCATTATACCCTTTTTACAGAGAATAATGTTTCTGCAAGCATATTATATCATAAAGTTAATAAAAGTAGACCCTTTAGGTATGAAAATTGCTTTAAAAAGTAATTTCATTTTGAAAAATTAGCTTTTCTAGGGCTTGGGTTTTTTTCTTCTAAATGCTGCTGAATAGCAACTTTCAAGTGTTTGCAGCTTTTGAAACAATAGTACAGGAATACCCACCTTAATCTGCATTAATTGGGTTTTGATGGTAAACTGTTTTCAGTCAACATATATCCTTGCCAGCAAAGGTGAGACATTTGAGTCACCTTTAGATATCTGTATTGTATCTGCTTACCTTAATTTGCAACTTCGTTTTTTAACCACGGAAGTAAAATAACACTTTAAAATTAGTTCGTTTTATCTCATGGCAGATGTCTAAATCTGAACCTCTGAATTCTGTAGGATAACATTTCACTCAAGTAAGTTAAAAGGGAGTCTAATTGAGATCAAAAGTAGATGTTCATGAGACATATGATAACTTAAGTCAAATTATATCAACAAATATCTATAACATTTGTATTTAAAAAGGACCTGTATTCTATTCCCCAAGATCAGATAGTTTAAAGTCAGATAATTTGAAGTGAGATCCCTTGAAGCAATTTAAAAGCCAGCTTCAGAGATTAACATAAATTCAAACTGTACCATTAAAGGTATTCTAGCGTAAATTATACACATGTGAAATGGGACCAAAATTTGGAGATTGTTCAAACTAGCTGTAGTGAGTCTATTGATTTAATTAATTGGCATGTAATTTGAGAACAAGTTATCTTCAGTTAAATTATCATGTTTTTAGAAAAGTCTTGACTAGCTCTCCTATAGGCTATAGAAAACAATGACTCTGCAATAATCTACTTAAAATTTTGGTAGCCATCTGGAGGAAGGTTTGCAAAGCTCACAAAATAGATTTTATATTCTGGTGAGTTTAAAAACATTTCCTTAGGCACCAGTGCCAGTGCGGTCCACAGTGGACCACACAAGATTATTCTTAGCCATGTCCTCCTAGTCTTTTAGGCAATGTTTAAATAACAAGGAGTTTAACAAGGTGTGTAAATAACAAGGAGTTTTAAATTAGACAGCCATGCGAGCTCAGCTGGGTTAGAGCATTGGTCAGCTAAAGTGAGACAACGTAGAGGACAGTGACTGGCTGGTGGAGTAGGAAGTAGTAGGGGATAATGTGCAAGGGAAATGCTACATGAACCAGGCTATGGGGAAGGGCAAGAGAGACTCCCCTGATAGCCTGTTCTCTCATTTCTCATGCCCTTTTTAACAAAATCTCTACACATTTTAAGTCATATTTCTTATACCAGCACAGAATTCATGTTTTCTGCATGGTTGCGATCATGGGGTAGCAAGGGATCAGGGGTGTCTTTGCATGCATACCTAACACATTTATTCATCATTTCCTTAGGTGGTCGAAAAACTTCTTTGAGACAATAAAGTGACTTGAGATATGTGCTTTACTGAAGTACTAACAGTCTCCACAGAAAAGTATTTGACTATTATAAGAGTTCTTGAGGTGGGACTTTCAGTCAGCCCTGAAGATTCCCTCCAGGGAGTCCAGGCTCTGAATAGACTCATTAATAGCTGTTCTTTGAATTCTGGGGGAAGAATCTGGCTGTCCCAGGGACTTCTGAAAGTTGTTACTGCTGCAGAATGGAGTAAACTGTGCACAGATTAAATATATGTAAATAGTCAGGAATGGACACATAGGACAGTCTGTGGTAGTATTTATTAACTATTAACTATTAACTATATTAACTAACATTATTGGGATGTGGTTTGTAAGTAGTTTCAGCTAGTCAACATAAACAGATCATGCATAAACTGGAGTAGTCACAGTTGATATGGGCCAATTGATTAAAAGAACTCACCAGAGCACCAGTTCAGCAAGTCTTGTCACTTAGTCAGTGATTCTTTTGTGTCAACATGTAATGGAGACTGCTGCCATCACCAGCCAGACAGTGAATGACAACCCTGTTTCAGAGATCTGAATCACCACAAGTGCTACCTTTTGTAAAAGATGCAATACACCGGTGTTATAACAAACACCCAATCCATGTCTTGCTGTGCAACATCACCTCATTCTTGTACAACTACACAAATTCAAAAGCATTGGCCCCACCCTGCAGTGAGTGAGCAGCAGCCAAAGCTTCACAGATGGCAAATGATTCTAGGATGTCCATGGCAGAATTCGCCTCACAAAACTGTTCTTTTCCTGGCATGCAACCTCTCCCCCAGTTTTGCTTACAGTATTGTATCACTTACTAATGTCAACAACTTCCTCCCAGTCCTTGTCCCCATCACACTATCATGCCTTTATCACAAAACCAGCATGTACTGTATACTTTGATTGTAATGATGCCAAATTAATGTATCAAAGCTTCTCATAAAAGATTTTACATCCTTCAGCTCTCTCCCCTGAATTCACTTTTAGACTAATACTGCATCCTGATTACATTGCACAGCTTGACCCTAAAGTATGAAGACAAAGCCAAAAAGTACTTTAGCCCATATAATACACATTGGATGCTTTCCTAAAATTCCAATTACAAAATATAAATAGAGACGTGCCGTTTAGTCAGCTTTTACTGTTTGAGAACCACAGAATCTGAATGAAAATTCACTGGCAGGAGCTACATTTGGTGTTGTCTGTGGCAACCCTTCATATTGTTATTATGGAACAGGCACCTAATCTACTTAGCCTGATCCAGACTGTAAATTTTCTGCTTGATTGAATTCTGGTTTTAGTGTTGATGATACTCTGGGATCATGAACATCATGAAGGAGCTGCCAAGAACTGATGGGCTATATGGAGATATGAGTACAGTAAATGCCAGGACGGGCAAAGATATGTAAATTAGTGATGTGATACCCCAAGAAGCAGAGAGGGGAAATAAGCTTTCATGAAAGAATGATTCAAATCAAGAGCACTTAAGGTTTGGAAGGGGCTGCTGTGCTGACCCATTCTTCTAATGTTTTATTTAAATTCAGGCGATTCATGGTATGTGTCTGGTTACAGGAAAGGATTTTTGAGCCCAGAGAGACAAATAACTGTTTCACATAATCATATTTTCAGTTGCAGCTGGTCTCTCAGGTGAATCAAAGACAAATTAGAAAAGCTGATGCTTCCCTTCTTCCTACTCCAATATGTGTGAAGATTCTATTTTAAAAAATATTAACATACAGAATACTTCAATCCTGCTGACACAAAATAAATTCAAAAATGATGATTACTTCCAGTGTTAATTTTTATTTACTATTTTTCTCATTTTTCTGTCGAGTTTCTCCAAACTTTAGTTTTATTAGATTATCTAACACTTTTAGATAAATTATTAAATTATTCAAATTTAGGCTGGTCCTAGCCATGGAAGAAACAGCAAGTGACACTTTTCCAAACTTTGTCATTAGTCTAACTAGTCAACAAGTTATGTTTTAATCGCCAACTTTCTAACATACATATATTACTACTGAATGTATCTATTCCACTATAGTGAAGACAACGATCAAAAGGAATTATGATTTTGAGTTCCTGAAAGCAGCCGATTATTGTTTTTTAATCTCAAGGATCAAGTGATCCTTGTGATTTCTAAACATGAAGCTGGGAAGCAATGCTAAGTTTTGCAACACTGCAGTAATTTCAGAGAAAACAGAACAAATGAAGCAATCTTCCAATCCCTAGAGAGACCAAATGTTAGAGAAGAGATAGAGATAGATGGAGAGGAGAGGAGAGGAGAGGAGAGGCGAGATACATAGGTGCTCTCCTGAAATTCTGTTTTTAAAAACGAGTTGTTCATTGCTTGCAGAATTCCTGACTGGAAGGCTAGAGCTGTTGCTTTATCAGAAAAAAGAATTTAAATCTTGGTCCAACAACACGAAACTCTTGAAAGCAATAACTCTTTTAGTAATTGGAAAGGAAATAATTGCTCTATTGGTAATGTATTGGAAATGAAAGGTCCTAAATGTATATATTCGCAGAGCAATAGAAACTTAGAATCATAGAACGGTTTTATTTGGAAGGAACCACCACCAGCTAGTTCAAACCCCTGCCATGGGCAGGGATATCTTTCACTAGATCAGGGTGCTCAGAGACCCATCCAAACTGACCTTGAGCACCTCCAATGGTGTTTCATCCACAGCTTCTCTGGGAAACCCGTTCCAGTGGCTTGTCGCCCTCACAGTAAAAAGTGCCTCCCTAACATCCACACCTACTCTCAGTTTGAAGCTAATACAATCACTACATGTCCTTGTACACAGTCCCTCCCCAGCTTTCTTGTAGGCCCCTTTAGGTACTGGAAGGTGCTGTAAGTTCTTCCTTGAGCCTTCTCTTCTTCTGTTTGAACAACCCTGACTCTCTCAGCCTGACTTCATAGAGAGGTGCTCCAGCCCTCTGATCATCTTCATGGCCCTCCTCTGGACTCACTCCAGCAGGTCCCCATCCTTCTTACTTTAGGGGCCCCAGAGGTGGACACAGTACTCCAGCTGGACTCTCACTGGAGTGGAGTAAGACAATCACCTCCTTGGCTTGCTGCCCACACCTCTTTTCATGCAGGATAAAATCAGCTTTCTGGCCTGCAAGCCCATAGTACAAGGAAGGACTAAATATTTGGTCCTTCTCTTTTAGAAAGTCAAATAAATAAAGAAATAAAATCCATAACCCCAGATTTTGCAACACTCACAATTATACCTCCTTATGTTATATCACACATAGGCTTTGGTCGACTAAAGAGGGAAATGTTTCTTTAGCAGACTGTAAACAAGTCAGAAAACCATTGTTTAACCAGTTTTAGCTTTTTGACTAACCCTATTTCACCTGGTTGTTTTGTCTTCCTTGAATAAAAGTTTTCTGTGACAGCAAGTTTCTATACAAGGTTCACTATGCTGAATCATAGGGTGTGGATTTTTAACCAAAGGATTGATATTTCATGCACATGTCCATGGGTGCATTAACAAAGTATTTAAAAGACTGTGTTAATTTTGGCATAGTTATCTCGAAGTGTTTTGATAAATTAGGCTAATTTCTGCACCTTTTGAGTAATGTCAAGGGTTTAATTTTTTGAGCTTATGACTCAGTAATTTTGCATCCCACTGAAGAAATGCTATCTTGGGTGAGAACTCCAGAAGACATATAAACCACAATATGTTAGAAAAATGCACAAGTACATAATTTATAATGGTATTTTTCATTTTACTTTACCAGGAACTAGAATATTTATGTCTCGGATCTACTATTTGCAGATTTTGCAAGGCTGACTCTGGATGTTATCAATGACAAGCACGTTGTAGTTTTAATTTCCTACTGTTTTATTTTTGTCTTCGTTCTTCTTCTGAGAATTATGTTTTTGTTTTTGGGGTTTTTTTTAAGCATAACAGCATCTGTTTTTCTATTCATGAATCAATTTAATTGATGCTCCAGAACTGGTCTGCTATTATGCATGCAGAGGGAGTCAATTACTTAAATTATATTAGCTACCAGAGAAAGAAGCTATTTTTGTTTTGAATTTTTCATAGATGAAATAATTACTCTTTTACATACATATAAATCAAGTTTTTAAGCTAAGTCTGTAGCTGTTCTTATCAGGACTTTTTTTCTTTCATATTGCTTAATTTAACTAACTTTCGACAGTGATGCCTAAAGAACTTCTAATATACCAATATAGTCCTTTTCCCAGAATCTATCTTCATAAGCAGATTAAAACCAGAAGAAGACAATTTCCCTTTCCCTGCATGAACTTTCCCTTTTTCTTAGTCCTTTTATTGAATCTCCTTTCCTCTTCACCTGTACATGGAAAACCTACAACCTGCGGAATGAATGCTGCATAGAACATTATCCATATTTGGCTGCAATCGTATTGTTTTATCATATTTTGTTTAACAGCACTGAACTCTGTGTTCATATGTGTCCTTCCAAAGGTCTTTGAAGCCTTTTTTTAAGCAGCTTGAATCTATTTTTTTGGGTGGGGGCTAAGACCATTTTCTTAATGGTCTTAATGGTCAAGTGTCAGAGACTGTTTGTATGCATTTATATAGTTATTGATGTTATCATACCTGTGCTTCTTGTGATACCCTGTGGTTTTATCTCATCATGGTGGTTGGAGGTATTTCATGTGCAGAGGCAGAACGTGAAACGTCTGTGGGAGCAGGAGAACATGGCACTGACCAGAAAATGGTACTGAAGAGGACGTAGGGTAAAGAGTGCCTTCACTTTGAAGGCTTATCCACGATAGCTTAAGGTAGCCTGAAAAAAAAAAAAAAAATTACAAAAGATCAGTAACCATGATCATGTTAAAACCATGGAGGCGGTGACTGGTCTAGTGACCCAGCTTGCTTATTGGACCTGTTTTTGCCTCAATGTACAGATTTACATTGAAACCTGGTGAAAGAAGTATAACTAACACAATTTATCTTTTCTACTTTGTTTTAAGCCAAAATATTTTTAAAATAGTTCTTAGATAATTTCAAAATAGATAGGTGAAGGGTTTCTCTATTATGTTATAGTAATAACACTTATTTATTGTCCTATCCATATTACATCATACAGCATGTAGAAGTGCACGGACAAAATGTCAGTGTAATTTTTAATGGACTTTTGGGTTATCCTTATGGAATCTAGTTCACCTGCCTAATGAGGCTGATCACTTTACTCAGCTGAAATGGATAAGATAGGTAGGCTATTTACTTTTCTCTCTTCTTCCTTTTTTATTTCCTAATTTAGAAAAATGTTAACTGATACTTTGCATATATCCATCAGATTTTGATTTGTAGGTCTACTATGCACTTACGTGACTCACTTAACATATATATTTTTTTTAAATTGATATGTAATTCTTTCCTACACTTACTCTTTGGTATACCTTATAAAATACATCCTGTTTTCCCAACCTTTTTCTCAGTTCATTAGAAGTCCTCTAAATTCTTATTCCTCCAACACCCTGGCAATCTTTTCTGGTTTTGTACATCTGAAAATTTAATAAATAAGCTATTACCTGCATTATCAGGTCAACCCTGATGATATTCTCTGGCTGCAGATACAGGTTCTCAGTTTACTCATCGTTTCTTTGTGCCAGTGAAACAGTGGTGCTATAATCTTTTTGGAAACATTTTTGCATGATACAACCGCTTTCCACTAGATGATGTTTCCTGAACTTCATTAAAAGAATGTCATATGAGACAGCATCAAAAAATGCACCGGAGTCAAGACATGACATCTTTTTTGTCTCTTGCCACAAGGCTGTTCCTGTGTCATGGGAGGATATTAGATTGGTTTGACACAGTTTGTTGTTGACAAATTCATGATGGCTGGAGGTGTTATATACCCTTGTGTAGGGCATTGCCATAAAATAAGAAGAAATGATAAGTACAAAGGGAAAAAATGTAATCTGAGTTAACGTATGGGATATTTATTTTCTTCTTCCAGGTTTAGGACGGATATTGATTTTCAATCTTTTCAGTCTCTCTGAACCCCATGATTTTCTTTGTCCATTTGGCATACATCCAGTTTAAAAACAGTTACTTGCAATAGCATCTTGATTGCAAGATAAGTGGAAATATACAACCTTAAAATGAACACCAGCTATTTCTCATTGATCAGTTGCATCTGATGCCACAGGGAGACCAGTGCTTAAATGATTGGAAAATTGACACTGTAGGGAAGAGATTCCACTACCATGGAAAATGAAACTTCAGATTTTGGTGGGTTTGCTGAATGGGTGCAGAATGCTGTGCAGAGATGTGATTCAAAGTATTCTTTACAAGAACATTTTCATCTGGAAAGCTTGGATATCCATAATATCTCACAGATACTTCCAACTGAAAAATCACAATTAACTTAAGCTGCTTAAGCTGATATAGGACTCCCTCCTCCATTTACCACGGTGCAAACCCTTTTCAGGAGCATGATATAAAATGCAAACAAAAAGTATAAGAAAACAGGAAAGGGGAAGTTAGTCTTAGACATATTTAAAATGCTTCAAACAATAGAAGTAATCTTTTATTATAAGGATATAAATAAATATGGAAATGAATATGAAGAAAAAATAATACATACATACATAAGAATGTATGGTGAAGATAAACTACATGTATTGGAACATAAAATGTGATTTTAAAGTGTTTTAAGGTGTATTTTGAGTATGAAATTATTATTAAAAGTAAGTATGCACATTATAACTCCTTAAAATCTTATTAGGATTTATATCTATTCTGTAGGAATTATAATTGTTATATTATGTTAAATTTGGGGAACCATGATTGGAATGTGAAAAAAAAACAGTAGAGTGTACTTTCAAGTTTTTGAGCTCAGGCTACTCCTCAGATAGTAATGCTACATTTATCACACACAATTGAGATTAAAGGTATCATTTTATGACCTTTAAAATTTATAGAAGACTACAATACAGAAGATAAATTAACCTGCTTTTCATGCAGAGGAGGCATTACGACTAAGAGTAAAATACAACTCTTTCCTGAAAAATGCTTGGCTTGCAGTAATACATGAACTGTGTCAGTGTCCTTTCCCTGTAAGCAGCCTCACCTGCTTACTTAGGCAATTGTTTTGTTTGTCCTCAGACCTGGTCTACTTAAATGTAATTGAGAACCATTTTGACTGTTAGTGAGATTTGCTAGGGCATATTTGCTTGGCTGCACAACAAAATTTTACTGCATGTGAGCAAATTTTATTAAACAACATGGAATGTCAATGGTTCACATATTTTCACAACTCAAAACCAGCAAATACTAATATGTATTGTGAGGAAGATAATATTTTTTCATCCTTACTGAAAAGCTTTTTTTTTTCGCCTTTTTTGGAGGAGGGCGGGAGGGTTGGTTATTGTTGTTTCTGTGGCTGTTAGTAAATTTTGCATATTTTGTGGGTCACAATATGGGACAGCTATCTAAAGCTCACTCAGTAACAGATTGCGGTGCTCATTGGCCTTGTCTCTGCCTTTTATTATTGTTAATCTCTTAATTACATATTGTATGCGAACCACTGCATATTAAAGCTAACTTTTCCTATTTATTTCCTCATTTAAATGTTGGGGTTTTTTTTAAGCAACTACCTCAGCTTTTATTTTGGTTGGGTTTTCTCATATATTAACATCATCAATCATTACAAATGTTAAAAAGTGATTTTCTTCTCCCTAATGAATGCTAAATTGTAAGCATGGGCAAAGATGCACCTAAGAAACTTCAAGACAAAGATAGTAGCATCATAACTTTTCTGCAGAACTTTAGAAAGTCAATCAAGTCTTTCAAATGTGCATATTTTTGTGAATGTGGGAAAAAGTTTCTAAAAGAGTAGACAGGTATAGTTGCATAGAAATGTAATCTAATTACTCAGCACGGTATTAGCCTTGGTGAGATAGATTTAAAATACTTTTCTTTGTAAGAAAATTTTCTAAAGACATTTATTTTAGAGATTAAATCACAGTTGATGACAACATAGAAGCCTCATCAAGGTGATTTTAACTGAAATTGATCTCCTCATAGTACAAGAACTTTTTTCATAATATAGTTTCAGATTGAAAGACAAAGAGAAAACAACTCTGGAAGAGGAGCAGAAATGTTCCACATTGATCCATCAAATTACAGCCACAGAGATTCTGCATCAGAAATTTCATCTGCTGTTTGAGGTGACAAAATTTTAGATATCATTAATCACTTACAAATGACTAATAAAACTTCATGTCAGGAAGAAAACGCTTTTGGCAACTATACTATGCAAGACATGACTGTGTCGACAGAATTCTAGCTGGATTCAAGGATTCAGTCATTATTAAGATTAGCAGTTACCTTATTACTTGGTGTGGCAACTGACAGCTATTTAGCCTTGCTGATTTATACACAAACATGAGAAAGCACATTATCTCTACTTCTTAGCTACTTGGTATCATGTCATTTCAGACTCTCTACAGATCTTGGCTGAGGGTAGTGGTTGGGCTTGCACAGTCATTTGACACATTGAAAAGTTTGAAAAATAGGTGTTGTTCACAGATAAATGGAAGCTGGAACAGCGGGAATCATTGTTCCTGGAAGAGAGATATTTTGCCTGAATTAAGACCACAATTACCCTTGAAGGAAGGTAGTTGAAAGGGTAGAATGAAAGGGTTTAAGACAAAGACAGATTTTGTCTTTTTGTTTGTTCGTTTGAAACTCACAGGATAACAATTTTATATGGAAAAATAATTTTATTTTGGTAAGAGTAGATATATGGGAAAGTGTCTTAGACACAGATAAGGGAAGATGCCCAATCCATGTTTGTGAAAAAGATATTCTTCAAGGTACATGTTGAAAGAAACTAGATAAGATTTTATACCCTTTCTCTTTTTCAGAATCCTTATTGGTATTTTTCCAGAGGGAGACATACTCAGTCTCTATTTCCTTATAATAAATACCTAAATTTCCTACAATTTGGGACTGTGCACTTAGCTGGTGCAGTCCTGAAGGGACATATTTCAAAATTAAGGTCAATTTATGTTGCCTAAGAAAATCCCCTACATCTACTAAATTTTAACCTAAGTACTTTAGCACTTAGAAAAAATTTGCCTATTTTGCAAATATTAGAATAATTTTTCCTCTGTACTAGTTTTAAAATTGCAGGGCCTTGTATTGTGATCCTATGTAATGTCAATAAACTTTTTATTATTAATTTATGTAAACAATCACTGAAATGTTTGAGGCTGGAAGGCACACTTAGAGAATGCTTCATCCAACCTCCTGCTCAGAGCAGGGGTGACTAGGACAGGTAGCTCTAGTGTATGTAAAATCTTATTTACTTTCCCCATCAAGTGTCTGTCCATATGAATAAGACCCACCCGAGCTTTCACTTCTCCGAGTTGAAATCTCCCATCTCTCTCAGCCTCTCCTCATATGTCAGATGGTCCAGTCCTTTATTCACCTTTGTGTCTCTTCATTGGATTCACTTCATTATGTCCATGTCTTTCTCGTACTGAATGATAATGCATTTTTTCCAGTAGGTGACAGTGTCTAGAGAGAACTGGTAATACACAGTAAAGGAGGACAAATCTTTCTTGTGTGTTTAAAATGTGTGGGTGTTCCTGTATGAGTTTAATATTACAAAAAAGAAATCCATTTATTACTAAGCAAATACCAAGACAAGTAAATAGACAAAATAGTAGTTCTTAGTGAGAAAATGTCATTTCATGCACAATGGGAAAACCAGCTCTTGCCACTTTTCCCCTCTTGATTTCTTAACTGAAATTTATCTTCTTTGCATCCATCACTGTATGTACCTTACAAACATTTTGTCTGCAACAAATAACTATCTGTATGCAAAGCTCTCAAAATTATTCAACTTGCACCAAATTTTGTCTCTTACTGCCTTATCTGCAGATGAGAGAACCATAATTATGGCACACAGTATTAAACTACTCAACAGAGCTGTTCTGCATGAATCTCTGACCTTAATTTTCTGTCTACCAGCCCAATGGACTTCAGGGAGAAACAAAAATAATGGCTAGACTAGCAACTCCTGCCCTCTGCAATTCAGTATCTTGTAGAGATTAATAGTTATAAACAGGAGACCAAATAACGAAGGCAAGTGGAACTTTAGATACAATCCACTTTGATCTTCCCCAAAATGATATATCTACTTACATGAAGACTGTAACATATTTTAAATAGCATTTTCCTTTTCCTTTTCCTTTTCCTTTTCCTTTTCCTTTTCCTTTTCCTTTTCCTTTTCCTTTATCTTCCTTTTCTTTTCTATAAATCATTATCATTTTACACTAAGTAGAGCCAGTAAGCACACGACAAGACTATGACCTTGCCATTAATTCTACAGGAGAACAGATGAAAAGACACATAGGATTCCCTTCAGCATCCTATTTTGAATTTGCTAGGAAAGGATGAGAGACTGCCCCATGCTAGAGCAAAACCACCCAAGTCATCCTGTCTTAGGCTACCTTTTTGTTTTATTATTCCATGTTCCATCACATTTTCTGAGACCCTGTCCAAAACCCTTCGATTTTGGTAGAAACATGAAGTGTAACCGTAAAAATTCTTCATGACATGAACACGTCATATTAGTACGGCAAACCTGGAAAATTAATGAAATATTGACAGTCAGCACAGAAATGTTATTTCAATGTTTGGAGAAACCTCAGTTGTATGTAGTTATGGAAAAGTTCACTATTTCAAATTTCACCAGTATTTTAAGCATTATTTTAAATTCAGAGCGGGAGAAGTAAATGAAAACTTAAATCTCGTGCATCTAGGACTGTTTCTCAGTGTGTTGCATTAGGGCAGCTGTGTTTACAGTCAGATGTCACCTCACTGTATGAGGACACAGATGAAGGAAGAAACAACTGAGTAAGATTGAATATAAAATTTGAAAAATTACTATTTTTTGCATGTGTGCCAGAGGTTTTTCTAGAGCTCCCTCCCTGTGCCTGATTCTGATAGAGATCACTTTGCAGCAGAGAAAACAGAAACCACACCAAACTTCCAATAAAATATGTGAGATCAGAGTTGGGAAAAATCTTTTTTCTATATTATTTGCGTAAGCGTCAGAAGCTTTCATAATGTTAGGCAGTTCAGATTTTAAGTCTTTACACTTGAGTCTCAGAATCATGCAAAGTTTTTCATTCAATCTTTCTTTGAATCTCTTCCCAGAAGAATAATAACTCTAGTGTGATCTCTGCCTCTTTTGCAAACCTTATTTTTGTCTAGAAATACAGCAAAATTCTGATTTTGTAATTGTATACTTTAACAAAAAGTTTCAATTAAGAGGCTCTTCAAAACAACTTTATGTTTAATTTTCATGAACATGAACTTTTTATGATAAATTTTTTTGAACCTAAATAGCACTTTTAAACTCAATACATACATAAATTAATTATGGGTTAATTTTTATTGAAAACAACTTGCACCTTATCAGGATTTTCTAAGAATTTATTTGATTTTTTTTATTGAATGCCAACATCTATGATCTTTTACCTGTTCAGGTAATTGAAAAACATGGTATCAGTTTCCAAAGAAAAGGAAAAAAGCTCTGAAGCCTTGCCTGACTTGCCAGAGCTCTCTACTTAGAGAGAGAGATGAAAAGAACATTTTTGCTATCTCAACAGATTAGGTTGGTACCAGGAGCTATTTATGTTCAATTATACTGCCTGATTTATTTAGTGAGTGGGCAGATTTTGGTAATTTGTTTAATAACATAGTAGAATGATATTTATTTCATGGCATAATTAAAAGGGTTGAATTGTAATGTAATAAACTACTCAGTGCATGTGAGTAATAACATTACACAATTACAGATTTCTGCATACTTCTGTGTGTTCAGCTGCATCAGTGTGGAAAAAAGGTCTGGATAAAAAATATAGACACTTGAAGAAAACTAGAGTATGAACTTTCAGTATGTTAGATAATCCTATCTATGAGTGGTGCTTTGCGTAAAGATAAATTCTGAGTAGTTCAAGATCACACCTCAAGACAGTTTTCACAAAGAAAGATAGACTCTCAGGTATTTACATAGAGAAATTCACTGAGTTTAAAAATCAATTCTGCAAATTTTAAAAGTTAATTATAATTGAATTCGCATATATATATATTTTTTTTTAAAGAAAACCTTTTCAACTGTATTTTTTCACATATTCTTTGGAGCATAGAATTCCCACATGAAACATGTGCTCTTTAATAGTCTCCAGTTTGCTTTCTATGTTTTCATTATGGGTAGCATGACCTGCTCCAAGTTCTGATTAGTGCCAGACTTTACCAGAGATTTTTGCTACTGTATCTGGTACTGTCCATTATCTACCACATATATAAGAACTATATCCTGTGGTGAAGTATGTGAGTTCTCATTCAGGCTTACTACAGTAACTGTATCCTGAGAATGACTAGGCTGTATGCAAATATATGTCTATACACATACATAATTGAATAATTTATCAATAAGCCTATATTCTTTTTCTTTTTCTTTTTCTTTNATATTCTTTTTCTTTTTTTTTTTTTTTTTTTTTCTTTTTTTTTTTTTTTTCTGCAAACATTCAAGTTTCCTTTCAGTGGAAGCTGTTCCTGAAGGTTGGAACAAACAACTTAGGAAACTGACAGGATAACTACTGTCTCTTTGCTCTAACTTTTTAGAAAGCATTTCACTTTAGTAATACCTCTAACTACTTTCAGAAAAGTTACAGTTCCTGTTTCTGTTCAATTCAGTTGCATATATCATCTCAGATCAGTGTGGAGATACCAATTACCAAGCCCAGTGTTAGAATCCTCAGCAGTCTATAAGCTATGCCTTTCTGGAAAAGTTTCAAGGATATGCACTACTTGTATTTTAGATTTTTGATCAAATATATGCTTATCTTACCTTTGTTTTCTAAAGGACGATACAACATTCTTATGATCTTAAAGCAATATTTATCATCTGGGAGCATACCTAGAAACATATAATCAGAAAATCATTCTCAAAGCGCTTTTTTTTTTTTTTTTTTTTAAGCCAAACATTAAAAGAAAGCCAGAAGTTACATCTCTGAGCAATTTCTATGTCTTTCTCACCATAAAGGTTGAAAGAAGTTGTTCTTTAAAAAAAAAGTCTGTGTGCATCATTCACTTGATTACTTTTGCGCTATGTAGGAGAAAAAAGGGCTCAGGGGTCATGGAAAAGAAATGGAAAAAATGTCTTAATAGAAAGACATCAATGACACATCCTGAGTGGAAGAAACCACTTGCCTATCCCCTGTATACACACTAACAACACACGGACACTTTAGGTATAGTTTGTGAGAAATATTATTTAAAATGAGAGTTTTTCCAGCCATTTATTTAGGCACTAATACGCCATCTTATTTTTCAATATAATCTCTTCATAATTAACTTTAATAAAAAGAGAGAAAAAAGAAAAAAAAGAAATTCCATATTTTGCTTTGGTTTGAGGATGTCCGGCTCTGGTCTATGGGATCTGTTTCCTGCATCAAAAAAATACAAGTACGTATATTGGTATGAATAGTTTTATCCTGAATGATACTAAAAATAAACTGTTGATGACTTATGCACCATGCATTTTTTAGACTGCTTTTGTGTTGACTTATCTTTCTCTCTCTTCTTTTCTCAAAGAAAATTCTCCAACACAAATTCCCAGCAGAGATATTATCCTACCTTTCTGAATGGAAACTCTCAATTTCCGAATATGGGTGTAATCTACCTGTAAAAGACAGACTTCATACCTTTAACAGTTACTGTGGGGTGGGTTTTTTGGCTGTTTTTTGGCTGTTTTTTTTTTTTTTTTTTGTTTTTTTTTTTTTTTTTTTATTTCCTGGAGTCTGGAATGGACTCATTCATTTACACAGGTGAAAGATTCACCTGTTTCATTTTAGCAGCCTTGCTCTGAGAAATTTTTACGGATGACTGAGGCAGAAAAGTCTACATGCTCCAGTGGATAAGCAGCTCTGAAACACATATAGTTTTGATGGAATTTCATCTTTACTGAGTATATGAAAGCTTATAACACCCAGGTAAGGCCAATTTCTAGCCCATACAAATTTAAAGTCTAAAGTAGCCATTAAAGGTACTGTCATGAATTTCTTCCTGAATAGAATCATAGAATCTTAGAATAGTTTGGGTTGGAAGAGATCTCCAAAGATAAACTAAGGCAGATGCCAAATAGATTCAAATTACATCTGAATTGAATGTTAGTCTTGAAAAATTTGTGTGAATTCTCCTGGGTCTGACTTCAAATAAATGTACTTGTTTGTTATTATAGTTCATATTTAAGGTATGTGCAGGTCGCAGATGCTGTTTGGAGGTTGAGGTACTTAATGCCTTTGTGCTTTATTTATGATCATTGGTTAAATATCCTATTTCACTAAGGAGACAAGCAATTTCAAGTATTCAATAAATTCAGTAGTATTTAAAAATAAACAGGGAGATTTTCTGAGTAATTAGAAATTAGGAAGTAATATTGCACCCTCAGAGCAGGTGAAAACGTACACATATCTATGCTACAGCTTCCTGGCAAATATCACTTCATAACTCTGCTACAGATTCCACAAAGAAATGGAAAAAACCCCCAATCTTTTCTGAAGGAATTAAGTTTTGAGATTTCAGCACCTAGACTAGCAAAACACTATTAAATGTTATTGAGGTATTTTTTCCGTCCTGAAAAAAAAAAAATAAAAAAAAATCATTCATTAATAAATGAAAGAAGAATTTTTTTACAGCAAAAAGTATAAAGAAAAGTGAACTGAAGTGACCGACAAGACCCAGTGTGGAGTCTCATAATGTCAAGAATAACAACTGCAGAGAAAAAGACCAATTTTCGGTTTAATTTCAAACTTTCCTTGCCTGGTATTCAACCAGTCACTGTGGGATAACTAGTAGGATACAGAATCATAGAACTGGGTGGGAAGGGACCTTCGAATACCAGCCAGTCCAAGACCCCACCATGGGCCGGGATGCTTTTCACAAGATCAGGTTGCTCAAAGCCCCATGCATCCTGACCTTGAACAATTGCAAGGATGGCATCCATACCTTCAGCTACTCCTGTGTCTCATGTCCTTCATCATCAAAACGTCTTCCTTTTTGCCACTCTAAACCTAACCAATTTCAGTTTAAAACAATTGCCCCTTGCCCAGTTACTACAGGCCCTAGTAAACTGGTCCTATCCTGTCTTATTAACCCCTTTGAGTATTGAAAGGCTGAAAGAAGGTCTTCTCAGAACTTTCTCTTCTCCAGACTTAGCAACCCTAACTTTCTCAGCCTTTCTTCACAGGACAAGGGTTTCAGTCTTCTGACTATTTTCATGGTCCTCCTCTGGACCTGTCTGAAAAGATCCATGTATTTCATGCCCTGGGACCTGGAAGCAATAGTCCAGGTGGGATGTCATGACAGCAGAGTAGAGCAGGGAAATAACCTCCTTGGACTTGCTGACCATCCTTCCTTTGATGAAGCCCAGGATGCAATTGGTTTTCTGAGCAGCAAACACACACTGCCAGCTCCTGTCTAATTTTTCACCCACAAATGTCCTCATCTTTCTCTGCTGGGCCCCTCTAAATTCATCCATTCCTTAGTCTGTCTCAGCACTGGGAGTTGAACCCAACTCAGGCTTAAAACCTTGCACTTGGCCCAACCCCTTAAGCTTTTCAAGCTCCCTCTGAATGGCATCTGTTCCCTCTAACGAATCTACTGCACCACTCAGCATGGTGTAGTCTGCAAACTTGCTGAGGGTGAGCTCAGTTCTACTGCTTATGCCATCGATGAAAATATTCGATAGTCTTGGTCCCAGTACAGACCTTACCTTGAGTAAGCACTCATTACTGATTTTCACTTGGAAACTGAAGAGTTAACTATAATTCTTTGCATGTGGCCACCCAGCCATTTCCTTATCCATCAAACAGTCCATCCATCAAACCCATATCTCTTAAATTTAGCGGCAAGAACATTGTGGGGGACCACATCAAAACCCACAGGTAGATCACATCTGTGGCTGTCCACTGATGCAGTCACTCCATCACAGAAGATCACTAGATTAGACAGAGATACCTATAACTAATGTAATTTACAGGTGAAGAAAAAAAAAAGACAGAAAGAAGAGTGGATTAGTATAGGCATCAAAACTTCTGCACAATATTCTTCAGAAATAAAGTCTAATTGAATTTTGCGAATTTTTCATGTAAAAAAGGCTGAGGTTTAGGTCTTTTGTTTAATCGTCTCAAATTTCGTTAATAAATTATACATTATTAAACATTAACTGAAAAGGTTTGTATTTAAATAAATGAAACACATTAACAAAGTGTCTGCTGTGGTGTAACAGAATAGTACACTCATAATACTTTATTAAAAGACAGGCATGGTTGCAAAGGTTTGGAGTCAAAACTATGCATAATACACAATAACTTTAATTCTCAGTATTAGCTGGTATATATAACTCCACATGTAAAACCTGTGCATACACAAAAAATTCAACATGAATGAGGGTAATTCAAAAGAACTTGTAGAATGGACAGAAATTAAGAAAATAACAAGATTTGAAAAGATTTAAAAGCAATTATATTTAAAAATACATATCCTCATGATCAAATATATTCATGAGTATTTCAAAGCATGCCTTCATAAATCATGGCATGCCATCCAGACACTGAACTGTGTAACAAAAAATAAGAAATCCATTTAAAAAGCCTTATTCGTCCAAAATGGACATCAGATTTTTATCTTTGTAACATGAATACATGAGAAGAGATGATTCCTTTATTTTTCAAATTGGACAACTGCAACAGAAAACAGAGGAATTTGTTTTTCAATCTCTTCCACGATCCCAAGTGAGCTGATAAATATATTTCTCTTCAAACAACCACTCCCCATTCTCCCTTCATTTTTCTTTATTTTTAATTATTTAATTTAGTAGATGAAATCAAGCTATTGTGCACACAGTTTTACTCTTTTTTACCTATTTTTCTAGACTTCATTGCCTCTTTTACCAAACAGTTGGATATGACAAGTGTCCCAGGCTTCAGCTATTATTTTGAAAGTTCCTGAAAGCTTTCTGTTAAAGCAACTTTTGAATAATTCTTTTCAGCCTCAACATATTTAGGAAAAAAAAATGAGAAAGCTACACATTTTGCTTCAGCTCAAATAATCTTCAACATTTCTTTGGGTAAATTGTTATACGTAAGTTTCGTTCATAATCTGCATGAAAAAAATTGAAAGTCTCGAAGTCTCTTTTGAGATATATTCTATTTTTTACTCAATTCTAATCAGTGGTTTTGAAAGCAAAATCTAGCTGATTGTCTTCTGCAGTCATCTGTATTTAAATGACTTACACTAAAAAGGAGCCTTCTATCAAATGTCAGAATAAATATGAGTAAAAGACAAATATTTACTCCATTAAGCTATCCATTCCTGTTCTTGTGTCCATTTCTCTACTTTGGCTTCATGCTTCACATCTTCCAATGATATGATGCACATCTTCAGTAAGTGGAAGTTTCACTTACTAGAAAAAATAAATTAAGTCATTTAATACATTTCATGCTATGCACTAGATGAGCCAGCGAGCATGTGAATAGACAAAATGATCATGTAGTTTTACCTGCCTAGTAGCACACACGGTCAAAGCACTAACAATGTTCTGTTTCTTGTGACCTGATAAAAAAGTATGTAACTCTAGCCTTATACACTTATTTGGTTGAAAACTATTCCAAGGTTTCATTAAAAGGATGTCATATAATTAATATTTATGCTAAAAGCTTTACTTCACGAGCTCATTCCCTGAACTTGTAAGGCAGTTTTTTATTGTTTCTCCCTAGTGGATCTGGCCTTAGAAAATCCTGGATCGCACACTGAAACCATTCTTATTTTGAACCTGAGAAGCATCTTTGTGCGGCCAAATGTGGCAAAGGTGAGGGTATAGCAGATCTTTCTGAGAAAGATCTGGTATCAAATCCAACATCAGCACTGACAAGGTTGATAGTTTTCTTCATTGAAATTCTTTCTTGATCCCTGATTTTTGCAGTTGGAATTTGAGTCCTTGAAATTCTTGTCCATGGAAAAAGTCAAAGTTGGTTGATTCCTCTTATGGACCACTCTCTTTCTATCCAAAATAACTAAATAATAATATTTACACAGAGCTTTCTATTAACTGATGGAAAGACAACCACAAAATGCAGAACATGGCAATGATGTCGATGATGTCGCATTACAACAATAGATTCTGGGACTAGAAATTATTAATTTAAAATTCGTGCAGTGAGAAAGCCATGGCTGCCTGGAAACATCCAAGGAACTTGGGCCAGAGCTCTGTCCATAGGTCACAACTCTTTGGGTCTTTGATGAGGAGATGTGCTTTTGTCCAGAGTTTGACCCATCAGAAATATTGATTTGAGATGCCATGGGCACAGCCTGAGAGCAATGGCGGGAGTTCTATCTTACCACCAAACTTAAAACCCAACAAGTCATTTTGCACAAACTACAGGCACAAAATCAGTGTATATACAGTTTGCAGTTCAGCAGAATTTAAATGGAAACTTTTAATGAAACAGAAGTAATTTATCCCTTAAAAATTTCCGGTTTGAAATCTTGGTACCATCTTTGATGTCAATATTCATCGAGAAGAAAAAGAAGAATGAAGTGGCTTCATATGTCTCTGTATTGGCAAGCATTAAGTAACTTTAATATTGTGGCTGTCATGTACACAAGGCTATGCCACTTCCTGTGACAAATGACCATGAAGGACTGAGGAGGCTAGAATAGTAAGAAAAAATTATCCTAGTAAATTTTCAGATTAATGGCCATCCTTTTTTCAATGCAATTTGCAAGTATAAATTTTTTGTTCTTCTTCATCTGTGTAGTGGCAGAGGGCAGCAAAGAAAACAGCTGTATGAGAAGCAATGAAGTCGATGATCTGCTCTGCCTAGTGGCAGAGCTGAGAGATGAAGTAGAGAGACAAAGAAGAATTAGAGACTCTGAAGAAGACATTTGCTGGTGGATCTGCACTCTACCATTCCTTAGACAAATACATTCTCTGAATTCCTTTATCAATTGTAAAATGATCGCTTTTCCAAACTTGTGTTTCATTTACAGAATTGTTTACTGAACTTAGTAGAACTGAAAGTTATTGAAAGAAATAGGTATTTGGGTTTACATATAGAGGCTAAGGAATTTGTGGGGTTTTATACTTTTAGAAGTGAAGGCATTACAAATACTGATGTATCACAGACCATATTTGAGTGTACTAAGAACAATCGTGTCTCTGCATTATTTGTTAAAATAAGCATTGACCTTCTAATTTTGTTTAAGATAAGCAAAAGATATTCCTTTGTGTGTTTTAAGCCCTCTAAAGACCTCCCCGATAAGACAAAAATCCAGTTCCCCTTGGTTCTTCCACGTCACCACCACTCCCCACTCCGACTCTGCCACCCTCCTGCCCTTCTGTCTGTCTGCCCTGGTTGCTCAGGCAAGCAAATGAGGCTGGAGTAGGAACTGAAGTGTAAATTCAGCTCTGAGCTTTCTCATGCCTGAATTGCTTCTTCCATCTGAACAAGTAGAATCTGCAACTTCATAAAAATATACTAAAATTGGAAGTCCCTTAATACAGGAATTCCATCTACACAGAGTTCATACACTACAATTCGACATAAAAGTTGTAAAAGGAAGATTGAGGCATAACACACAGATGATTTTTTCATTCCTGTAGCATTTTGCCTGAACATTAGAAGCTTACTAGGCACCCATAAAGTATGTAATATACTCGTAAAACTTCTGTTTTATCAAATTTTGCAACAGAATATTTTTCCCTGCCTAGACCTGAAAGTTCTGGATGAAGGGACTTACTTGGCCAAAATTGATTAATGACCTATCTCTGGAAAAGAGTTAACTAAACAAAAATCTCTAAAGCAGTAGTTTTCTTGAAACACAAAAAAATGTGCTTGTTTGTTTTTACATTATCTAAACTGATTCTTTATTATTGTTTTTCTGAGTGCTTTTAATCTATGAAATTGCTTTGCTTCTCACCCTTTGTCTCTATTATTTCTATCCTGTGTGAAACATGTTCAAAACCTAAGCAAGATAGGTCAGTCGATTCTACTTTAGATACTGTTCCTTGATACTTTTAAAGTTTTCTAAAAAGTAATTATCTTTTTGAGAAAGCTAGTCTTCTGTTCACCTTCTTTTGAAAAGTTTCTTTTTACCTCATTCCAGCAATTTCAAGATTTCCATATATTCTGTATTTACTGAGATTTTCTGCAATCACTGCACTTACAATTAGGAAAGCTACCGTGGATTTACATAAGAATTTGTAATTTGCAAAAAAGGAGAAGTCATTGCCACATTAAATTATAATCTCATACATATTTATACTATTTACATATTTATAATAAAAATTGAGCACTTTAAAGTTAACAGTCTTAAATGCAGCTGCTAGTTTAAAACAGAAGTGTTCTTTAATTTGTCTGAATTTTTTGAGAAATGATACTTTAAATTTTAAATTATTTTGATATTTCAACATTTAGATTATTGTAAAAATAAGCGCAAAAATGACACAGAAATGAAAAATATTTAAGTAATAAATTTAAATAATTCAAAATATTATTAATAAATTATTTAGTGTCCTGTTATGTAATATGCAGTTTTTAATCCATTGCATACTATGAAATTGAAAATATTGCAAGAACTAGGCACTGTAAGTTTAATCAGTTCATATGTCAAAATGCTGACAGCTAAGTACTACCAAAGCCTAATACAAGCTTTCAATAATTAACCTCATCAGTCTGGCAAATGGTTTAGCTAACCATTTATGTCTTTTAAATTCAATCACAAAACAAGAGAAAAAAGATGAACACACACTAGAAAAAGTGGCAGTTTTGTTCACCCTCACGAACAAGTCTTTTATGGTGCTACAACTGTATAAAATCTAAGCCTATGTTTTTTGACACCAGGTTGCTCTGCTGTGGAAAGGAAATTAATTAATATTTGTTTATTTGTCATTGTTCCACTGCTTGCCCAAAGTGGCTTTTGTATTGACTGCACTAAATCATGCTACACAAATACCAAACTGATCTTGCAATAATTCCCATCACATCAGACCTCTTCTATTTCTATTCAACATTCTCTTACTTCTTCCTTGTATTTCTTTTTTTTTGACTGAGTCATACCCTTTTTCATGCCAACCTGCATCCTGAGAAGAGCTAGCCAGAATTTTCAGCAGTAAGGGGAAGGTCAGTGCGAAGCCAATACACAGATAGGGAAAAGTACATCAAGGAAAGACTTTCTCACAGCATAATAAAAGGACAACCTTTCTATTAACGATTTTGTTCCATTACATTTTTAGGATTTGTTCTTTAGAATCACCCTGAGGAGGGTCATCTTATTTTGTTGAGTGAAGATAAGCACCTCAGCAGATAAAGAGCTGAACTTGTGTTTTCCTCACTTCTGTGTTTTTCATCCATTTTTGAAAACTACTAGTTTCCTGTAAAGTGTTTTCTCCTGGAATTAAATGTTTGTCTTCTGCAAATTTTTGCAACCCTGTTAACATGTATTACTATTCTGAATTTCTTCAAAGAAAACAAATATTTTTTTGAAAATATAAAAACAAAACCAATGTTACAAGTTATATCTTTCACAAAAACTAGACATGATAAGAGTAGCATATGATCTTAAGTATGTCCCAAAAACATATCAGAAAACTGTTGAAAACAAAAATTATCTGGATTTATTGCACTTACTTTAAAAACTAAATGAGGTAATTACCTACCCAGACCATAAAGGAGACAATATTACATCTAGTGACAATGATCTTACACTTTATTTGGCACAACTGATTTTGAAAAAGCTGAATTGTTCTGCAGAGCAACTTAATACTATTTAAGCACAAAAACAACACTAAATTAAAAAAAAAAAAGAAAAGAGAAAAAGAAAAAAAACCCGACCAAAACCAAACCGGAATTAAAAAAAAAAAAACCAAAACACCAAAAAACCAAAAAAACCCAAATGACAACAACAAAAAACACCACGCAAACTAAATATAAAGTAAATAAAGAAGAAGAAATAATTTTAAAAGAGGGAAAAAGAGAATAGAATAGAATAGAATAGAATAGAATAGAATAGAATAGAATAGAATAGAACTGAATATTTCAGTTGGACAGGGCTTACAATGATCATCCAGTCCAAATGCCTGACTAATCCAGGGCTGATCAAAATTTAATGTTCTGAAGGGCATTGTCCAAATGCCTCTCAAACATTGATAGACTTGGGGCATCGGCCACCTCTCTAGGAAGCCTGATCCAGGTTTTGACCACCTTCTCAGTAAAAAAATGATTCCTTATGTCCAGTCTAAGAATCCCCTGGTGCATCTTTGAGCCATTTGTATGTGTCCTGTCATTGAATCCCAAGGAGAAGAGATCAGCACTTACATCATCTATTACCCCTCTTCAGGGGACAATAGAGTCTTTTTTCCATAGCTAAATTTTTATTTTAATAATGATATCCAAGAAAATAAGTTCTAATTTTATGCATATACTTGTAAAATTGCTTTCTTAGAGATACAGAAAGGAAGAAGGAGAAATATTTTACTAGTAGTTTTATGAAGGATGAGTAGTCTGTATAAAGGTTCCCCTGTTTCATTTCTGTTACTTATTTTTTATCACTAGCATCTTTGGCAGTACTTTTAAGAGGTAATAAGCTGAAGAGGAAATACTGAGGTTCTGTTTGAACATAAGGAAATGCTCTTACTGTGATGATGAATATTGCTTAGAGGCTGCAGTCTCCAGACGTTTTCAAAGCTGTCTGAAAATGTGTCCCAGGTAGTCTGCTCTTCATTGACTGTTTGAGCACTAGGGTTTGACAGGGTGACATCCAGAAGTCCTTTTGAACATCAACCATTCTGTGGTTCTTTGAAGCCAGTGAGAACAGAAGAATGGGACTTGCAGGCCAAACATTTCCCTTTGAGAGCAACACCCCAGTGAAAAGATTCTCCTTTCTTTATTGACTCGGTAAGAAGATAGGACTGCAGAGGATATTCTGGATTGTGTGGTTTGTTCCTGTCTGCTGTACCCAAATACACTATACAGCAATATCCATAAATACATCAATTCTTAATATAAACTCCTCTATGTCTTTACAAGTTGCTCCAATTTCGTTCTGTCTAAGGGGTCAATATATTAATCTGATTTTCAGCCAAGATATTTCATTAAATCCCATTACTTATTTGTCAACATGGGCCATTCAACTTGTCATGGTAAATTTTATCCATTCCAAACACACAGGGCATAGCTATAGCTATCTACTTAGCTGCATATCTGGATTTGCATAGAAACAGTGAGAGGTAATTGTAAGCCTAATAAAAAGCTTTCAGACATTCCTGGACTAGCCAGTGGCAAATTTCCAGCATATTTCCAGTAAGAAAGCCATGAAAAGCTGAAAAATTTTCCTTCATTCTTAATGTTTATCTTTCAATGAATTTAGAGAAATAATGTTACACCAATGTGGTTTGGCAAAGTTAAAATACACCTCCTCTAGTTTTACCTTTCTGACTGATATATGATCACAAGTGAATTCAAAATAGAAATGCATGTAGAAATACCTCTACTCTTTCACATTTCGTAGATCAGTGTCAGTGTCTCTACACTGGAACATTTGCTACCAAGATTTCCGCAGTTAGTCTGCCATCGGCAAGCAATGTAAAAATCCAGATCCAAACCATCTTTCCGCAGAGAACGATTTTTCTCCAAGTTACAGTAAAATCAGGCAAACAAAGAGAGTGCACACGCAGGAATTTTGAGGTATTTTGTTAGTGTGTATGCAGACTAAGAAATAAATCCACTTGGAGCAGTACTTTTAATGAGCCTCACAACTAGAAATTAATAATGGCTAGCATCTTAGAAATTCATGTACTGTTTGATGATAAATGGACAGAGAGATATCCTCTGAAGTGAGCAACCTCAGTGGCACATATACACTTAGCTTTCTTAGGGCCAGATGGAGAGAAATGGTAATGTAATGACCTTCTCCCTATAGATTCAAACACCTGCAATCCAGCAGGCAATGTTGCTAATGTACTGCTGGCCATATAATTGCTGAACAGGTGTCTTCCAGGCAAAGAATGCAGCAGGAACAAGCTTCCAGGGCAGCTGCATTACGAACATTACAGCCTGCTCACTGAACAGACTGAACAGTAGACTAGATTACAGAAAATATTGAGTTTATACATATATGAATCTATATCTATATGTATATCCATATCATTTAGTTTTCTGTTTTGTAACTGGGAGTAGTGCAGCTAGGGAGGAAGGAATGTGGAAAGAAAAAAATGAAGAAGTAAAAACACAGATCATTACCTACCCAATCCAAAATACAATGAAATGAAGCTTGGTTATTAAAATAATATAAAGCAGATGGTGAACTCTCACCCGGCTTTTAGGAAAACCATGGATTGTGCTTATTTTAAGTGTAGTCTTTCGTTCCTTTTTCTTTCTTTTTTTAATTCTCTGCATTGACTGCCCAATTTTCTTCCCGTGTTATTTTCCACAGATATTCACATCTGATTTTTTTTGTTGTTGTTGCGACTGTCATCAATTTTTACGTAGAAACTGCTTTGGAAACCTGAAATGATATTACTTTAAGACATGTTTTCTACAGTACTTCATTCTTATGGACAGGTAGTTTTAATGGCATGAAGACAGTGCAGTTCAGCCTAGTGTAAGCCCTTTGTGTGTAGGAATGTGCTTTACTGGTGATGTGCACTGTGGAAAGAGCAATAACTGACGCAATAAAAGCAGTGTCACTTAGGAATACAGACAAATACTGGGAGACATGGCTTTTTTGTAAGAAGACTGGTCTTTTCATCAAAAAAACCCCACCATTTCTGTATTTTATTACATTTCCTCTTACCACAAGTCACTCATTTCCTGAAATGTAGGTTTAGAACAGTGAATTTCAATTTCTTTAGATTTGCTGATTCATTGACAGTTACCCTTTATAATTGCAAAATTCACACAAAACAAATGAAAAGTTTCCCCAAAGGAAATACTTTTCTTATTTGATTTCCACAGATTGCTCACTCGTTGTTGGACCACGTATTTATTACAGTGAAGGAAATGTGCCACACATTATCTGTGACTCAGGACGGGCAAGACTTCTTAGTAATCTCAAGACTTCTTGAGATCTTAGACAATCTCAAAAGTAATTAGTGCAAAAAATGGCTATGCAATGACAAAAATTTCCATGCTAACAGACCCTCAGAACAGACTCAATCACCTGGTCTTTTGCATTTCGTTTAGGGCCCTGGGAGGATGCTCAGCACTACTGCCATTGGCTTATTTCTCTCAGGAATGTAATTTTGAATCTTCATTAGGTATGACATGAGGGTTAATTATGAGTCTGTGGCAAACCTTCATGTTTCTCTCCAGAGCTCAGGAAACTGGAGTGCTGTGACTTATTATTTTGATACACAGCTGCTGTTGTATCATTATTCCCTTTGTGCTTCTGTTGCTGTTATTTTATTTGCATGCATTAATTATTACTGTTATTAACCTTAGGTACTCATATAGACCCTCATTTCTCTCTCTAAAAAATAACTGTCTTGCATGTTGTCCAAAAATACAACAGGGGACTTCCTCTGTGAACCTAGAAAAGAAAGGTTATTTCAGTAAAACATATGTCCTTATTGATACTTTATTCTATGTAACAGCAAAAAACACGCCAACCTCCCCAAACAAACCCTTCTTAAAAACTTATGAACAGCCAGTGACATAAAGTGTCCTGTTATGTCTCAAGTAATGCAGAATGAATCTGTTGAAGATTATGCTTTTAGAACACAAATAAAAAAAACCAACACACATTCTACTTACATATACTGTCCACATTTTTTCCTTGCATGGAATATGTATCTCCCTTTTGAAATCAAACAAAATCTATAGGTCCTTGCAAGGAGTTCTTATTTTGCTAAGCTTTTTTTTTTTTAAGCTTTCTTTGTGAATCAAAACAAAACTTTTCAGATGGAAAACTTAAGATCAGAGATTGAAATCCACATGTGCACCACATTATGATTCATAGAGTAGAGTTTGAGCTGAGTATTCTTTCTTCAAAACTTCTTTCATTTTGTTGGAGTAAAATCTGTTCAGTTTTCCAAACACTGTACCCTTCACTTGGTAAGCCCTCTTAAAAACACACACAAAAAATTTAAACTCCATGTTATTGTGTTTTCCAGAAACCACAGGAATAAAACTCTAATAAAGGATGGACAGTAATTAAAGGCACACTCACAAAATAGATTTTGTATTAATTAGCCAGAGATTATTGTTACAGGATTTTTATTGTTTTCATCAGATTTTTTTGGAAACTATTTTGTTACATACATACTGATGGAAAATGGTAGCTTCCTCAAAATAAATTTTTTATGTGGGGACATACTTGATTGAACAGAATTTTAATTGGTGAAATGATCTCAGTTTCAGAACCAGTAGCCTTGTGCTGAATAAATTCAGGTCAGAACTGAATACCTGCCTCAGTCAGAAGTGATACCTGAATTTAACCATCTTGCTTTTAGTGAGACCTATTTCTTTTTTGAGGAGGAAGCAATGAAATTTCGGTCTTTCCCATCAGAACTGCTCTACTTCATATAAGTAGTCTTTGGGAGAAAGGGAACAAAAGGAGCCTCTACAGATTTACTTTGAAGTCCCTTATCACAATCAGAAGAGCTTGGTTCTGTCACCTGAACTGAGTAACATCACCAAGGCATTTTCTTGCTTTCTTTAAAAGAAGAAAAACACAGCTATTTCAAAGGTTTCAGAAGTGCTTGAAACTATTTATACTATAGCTCTGTTTGATGGTGAGGGAAAATAATTTCCCATCTTCACCTCTCACACTCTTGCCAATATCATATTTTTTCTTGTTTAAATATTTACAGCTAACTGAAAAAGCAATCTCTGCTAGCTGATGCGTTCACCAGCTGTTTGATATGTGTACCGGTGAGCATGAAATTATGTATTTCATAATATTTTTTCATCATTGCTATAATTATTTTAATGTAACTTTCATCTTTATTTCAATTATATTTAGTTACACACATAAATGTAAGTGGTCCCTGCTCTTAAATAATTTGTTTTCCTCTATGTGTTCATAAACACTGTTTTTCATTGAGCTATCAAAACAAACTCAGCATGTCATTTGTACTTTTAACACATAGAATGTGCAGATGGTATTTCTCAGGTGAATTCTACTTCAAATTCACGTGCTATTATTTTGTATTCACTTTTTTATCCTTTTGGGGTTTTTTAATGTGCAAAAAAAATCTCAAGCAAGTTATCATGCTATCAAAATACTGCTTCCCTTCCCCTCCTCCCCTGTTATCTGAAATACAGAGACTAGTTTAGGGAATTAATACTTCTGACCACTCTACTTCCAGCAGTTTCCAACTCTGTGGTTACCACTCTAGTCCATTCTTGAGACTTGTGCTAGAGGACAGTCCAAGCAATTCTGCAATGTGAATACAGCGTAGTTTCTACCCTAAAATTCTTCAAAATTCCCAAATATAACACATTTTAATTATACAAATATGTTCTGAAATATTAATACTTTATTTTTAATTTTTTAATTCAGTTTTCAAGCTCAGTTTGCATTTCTGACCTTGAACACGTTAGTGGTCAGTAAATTGAGGACTCTCTCATCTGCTAGAAATAGGAATAATCTCTGATTGTCCTAGTTCCACAAGGGCATAATCTATGTAAGTACTACTAATGTTACTTTCTGGGTCTACTATTCAGCTTCTCAGCCTATTGTGCAGTGTTTTGAGTGTTTGTAAACTGCTTCTGCTGTTCCCTAGGTAAGTATATACAATCCACCTTTTCTGTAAGTTCATTATATAAAATCCATAACCAAAGCTTACTGTACTGAAACTACACTCTATTATATTTGAAAGTTTTACTTACTGGCAGGAATGTCGACACATAGGGAACTGAAATATAGTGTAACTGAGTGCACCAATTTATTTTTGTCAGGACTCTAGTCCAAGAACTGAGTCAATTCAATGCAAGGAAGGGGAGAGGGTTGCCTCTCTGACTTTAGCAGTGTTTGTGAAGTGACTAAAGAAACAGCAGAAAGGAAAGAAAGAAGATATGGGGATGAAATAAGGTATCAACAACTGAATATACACCAGAATTAGGAGTATATTTTTGCAGATAAAAGCTATCAGTCTAGGAAAATGGAAAATGTAAAGACTGGTTTTGCAATGGGACATGAAACATACTAAATGTGATACAATTTAAAAAATAAATTTAAAAGTTTTTAAATATTTTAAAATTTAACAAATATAAATATTTTTATGAAAAATGTTACTTGACATAAAATATCTTAAGATGTGTTTATTTCTTTTTGCATTAGAATTCATAGAAAACTCATGGAATCACAAATATCATTGGCTTAGGAAGGAGTAGGATAGTATTTGTTATGATTATCATATTTTCCTAGTAGTTAATTCCACAGTAAAAGATGAATCTCCAACTAGGAAACAGGTTTCTTATAAAAAAAAAATTATAAACAAGTCTTAAACAGAAGACAGCAATGCTTCTGTATGAATTCTGCTAATTTCCAAGGAAGAGGAAATTTATTCAGTTTCTAGTGAATCATGAAAAAGGACAATCCACATGAAAGTGACTCCATTCCTCAGGAAAAAAAAAAAGGTAGAATTAAAGTCTTCTCTGAAAAAGAGTTTGGAAGAATAAGTATTTGAAAAATGACTTCTGGAGCTAATTCAAGCAATGACAAAGCAGTGAACAACAGGCATTAATAAGAAATCAGAGCTGTTAATAAGGGGCAGCTCATTCATTATTGAAATTGGTATCTCAGAAATGTAAATAAAGACAAATTAATTTAATAAAAACTAAAGAATTCAAAATAACTCCTCACAAGTTAGTAAAGACTGACAGGGCTCAACTACATGGGGTTGTTACAATGCCTTTGAAACTGGAAACACTTGAATTAGATTTGTGTTTGTTTGATTTTTTAACACAGTACAATTTCAGGGAAATGCATACAATAGACACTAAAATCAAGGCCATTTTGCTGAATCCGATATATTGTCAATTGCTTCTTAAATCAATAACAGTATCCAAATAATATAAATTTTTTTGCATAAAAATGGATTTTATTTCCAAACATATATTTATAGAAGCCAGTAACTTTTTTACTGAAGCAATGCATTTTCATTTACATCAATACATTTATTTCTCAGCTCCAGATTTTTCAGTCAGAAGCACTTGCCCATCCAGTGCTTATTTCCAGATAACACATATCCATTCAAGCTAACCCAATACAGCTGCGTCTGCTATTCTGCTATGAATAAATACAATGTTTTTCTATGGAATTGAATTCATATTATTGAAAACAACATATCTGAAGCTATCACACTTTACATTAAATCAGCATGGTGCAACTGCAACCAAGATTTCTCATTTATTTTTCAGCTTCTGCTGAATGCATACTCACATATTGAATAGGCAGTGTTTTGCTGGTCAAAACTTAGAGCTAGCTGAATATATATATTCAGGTATTTTCCAAGTGGAGCTCAAATTCTTGCAATAGTGATGGTAAACCAGGCCTCATTGCTCAAGCAATTTTGCTTTCCCGTAACTTCCAATTTTTAGGACTGACAGGTGAAGCGCAAAAGAATCTGGAGACCAACTCCTCAAAATCTCATTACAATCTCTTCCTCTTCTCTACTTGCTAAGTGTAAGTTCCCAGTACTGAAAAAAGTGATTGTTTTGGGTACAGATCCAGAAAACATGAATAGTAGTCCCTATTATTTCTATTTACACTATGGATCGCTAGAGAGAAACTTTATCTACAGGAAACTAGGATTTTAATTTTTAATTTTTCTTACTTCAAAGTAAACATGAGGGTGTGAAGAGGTAAGATACCTTGTCGTAGCTGCCTTCCTGCATCAGCGCTTTTTTTGGTACTCTTTCATGATTGCTACACTGATATTTCATTCTAAAAACATGAAAGCATCTTCCGTTATTCAGTTCTGAAGATGAAAAAAGGTGAGCACTTTTTCTGGCCAAGTCACTTTTCAGTTGTTACAACATTTGTGTTTGAAGAAATATTTGACAGTGCTACGTATTTTGCCCTTCCCTCTCTCCTACAGTAGTCAAAAAGCTGATGAAGAAGTACAGTGAAAAAATTGCTTGTTTATGAAGTCTGTTTCCAATTAACAAATAATTAGGATGACTATTTTAAGTGCATGTAGTATAATTAGAAAGAGCGTTTTCTGTGTAGAGTGTTCATCAAAAATATTTTCATGCTGCCTAAAAGATTTTTGTCTGACAGTGGTATACAAAGTAAAACAAGAATAGTGACAGCTACAAAAAGAGAAATGGATTACATGTTAGCTTTTACTCACAATAAATTATTTTCTTTTCCTTAAGCCTAGAATCCGCCAAAAGTGACTGATTGAGAAGGCTTTTAGCAATTCAGGATAACATGCCATGAAAATTTCCTCAAAATTATTGTATTTTAACAGGTTAAAATATCAGTCACATATGCATGGACCTATTTCCATCTTTGCAGCCTTTCTGTAGTGGAGAGTAACACCCAGGGAAAGAAACCCACAATTATATTTTCAGATAAGGATTTATACTTTCATTATAATGTTTGACCTTAGGCTGCAGATATTTATTCAATACAATTTCTTATAACGACCATACCAAATGTAACCATAATGATACTCCACAGTTCTGCAATGCGAATTTTAATCTGTTCATGATTCCTGATTGTGCAAATGAAGCCTAATTAAGTCTTTTCTATTCAGGGAAACATTAAACATTAAACGAGGATTTTTTTTTAATTGGAAAAGCAAGGTCAACATAAACAATTAAAAAGAATTTGTTGCTGAGCACTCTGAAAATGTAATTTCAAATGCTTTTTATTGGATTCAATTTAGGAGTTCCCCACTGGTTAATTTTTGAAGCACATTTATGAAAACTGCAAACTTCACTGTGTCCTGGAATCTACTTCTCCATTAAATTAAGATAAAAGTGAACTAGACATACTTTCATAAACTATCGCATGTAGCCTTCTGCTCCATAAATCAAAATTTTTTGCCAGAACAATCTTTTCTACATTTACTCTGAGTGTACAATTTGTCACTATCAAACATACACTGCACGGTAAGGGTTGACAAAAATTTTTTTAAGCTATTGTCCAGAGAAAATAGAGGTCTAACATTTCAGTTTTGAGCAGTTCTTCTGAGGAACTCCATCTAATTTGCAAATATTTTCATAGATTACATTTAATTGATAATATTTATTTTCTCTATATCCTATATATATTATTTGGACTTTAGATAAAGCTTTTCTGTACCCAGATACGGTAACATTATGAATAGAATAAAACACACAGTGGAAAAATGGAAGTCAGGAATCTAATACTCAACTTTCCTGAGTGGACTGCAACATAATTTGGACTGTGGAGGATTGCTACAATACAGCTACCAAAATATTAACAGAAATACTGACATTAAATGTCACTGCTTTTTTTAAGTTTTGGCTTTTTAAAATTGTGTTCACAACATATATAACATCATAGTTATATGTGTTTATGCTCATGAAGGTTTCAACAACAGATTTACTGATAGTGATTACAATGGCATTGTGGCTTTAGCACTTCTGAATTGTACAATTAATCTAAATTCATAAATCTAATGGTAACAAAACCGTTCAATGATCTGTAATAATCTCTTTCCCTCCCTTCACCCTATTCCCCCATCCTTGTCCCCTGATGGTCTACTAACTGCAAATGTTGGAATTGTGTCAGAAAACTTTCCACCACTAAGGAAAAGACACTGATAACTGTCCTCTGTACAACTCCATTCAGAGAAAGCCTCCAGAAAAGATTTCCTTTTCCTCCCTCCCTGCCTCTCTTCCACTGCCTTCCTATCTTCCCATCCTTTTTTATCTCCTTCTGTTATCTCCTCATTTTCTTTTTTCTCTATTTCAGTCTCTGTCTTTCTCATGTGGTACCATCAGGAAGAAGGTTATGTTTATCAGATACTAAATAATGTTTTCTTATTCAAAGTCATTGATATTAAGTACATATATATATACAGTCAATATTCACATTGAATTTTACATGTATTAATATATAACATGTTAGTATATTAACATATTTATATTCCTATATTAACATTTATCAGTATTAATCAGTGCAGAGTTTGCATGCATGGAAAACAGTTCCTAATTGTACTGGTAATGCACAAGAAAAAGGTTGAAATCCAGTTACTTATTTCAACATCTCATTTACTCTTTCATGCTAAATAAGAAATTACTTGTGTAGATAGCAGTGACATATACTTACTACAGTTCTGAAAACAAAAGCTCCACTAATGAGAAGTTGTAAGGGTATACACCAGCCCTGCCTTGGTATTCTCTGCCTTGAAAAGTTCTAACCTTCCTGTATTTTATTCTGATTCGTCTATGGATTCCTACCAGAAATGCTTGTTCCTTGTGGGCTTCCTGTGCTGCAGAGGTGATATTATACCGGGCAATATTTTAACATCAGAAATGAAAAAGAAAGTACACATTTAAAAAGCAAACAGTTTTAGAACTTTGAAGGTATAAGTTCAACTTCTTTGTAAACAGTGATTTGGACCTTTTAATCTATCCTTATGCAAATCTATTGCTTGGCATTCAAATTTCTCTACTGATTATCTAAGTTTTTTACAATAAATGGCTTACCTTGCATTCTCCCCTCCCCTCCCCTTCCTTCCCCTCCCCTCTCCCTTTCCTGCCTTCATGCTTGCAAGCACAGTGAAGTTTTCTTTGCCCTGTCCAGGTGAGAAGGGGAAGCGATAGAGCAGCTTGGGTGGACACTTAGACACAGCCAAGGTCAACCCATCACAATCCCTCTCAGAGTAAAGGATTTCTCCCTTATATTTAATTTAAATATACCGATTTTAAAACATTACCCCTTGTCCTGTCACTACAGGTCTCTGTAATATTGAAAGGCTGCACCAGGTTCTCCCTGGGGCCTTCTCCTCTCCAGGCTGAGCAGCCCAAACTCACTCAGCCTTTTCCTGTAGGAGAGGTGTTCTAGTCCTTTGAACTATGAAGTAAAGCAATCTGCAATTTCCAGATGTAAACTACTGAGACTGGAGTAAGGCTGAAGTGAAGCTGCTATTTTTTCTTTGTATACTGTGAATTATCTCACTATAAGTTCAGCATAGTTAGGTAATTTTTGTCACACAGCTTTCAAGAGCATTAATTGTAATTGAATTATCTTTCAGCTGATATTTTTTCTTGTAACTGATATTGAGAGACAGTGTCATTTGTCTCAAATATAAAGTTGAAAACTGAAAAGCATTTAGTGCTCATAAACCTCAAATTTCATAGTAAATATCACAGAAATATTTTGTATCATCTGATTTTAGGCTAGGGCTTGGAAATTTTGCTACCAGATGTGTATACATGTTTTATATATGCATTTGCCATATAGGTTTTAAACTGTAATCTCTGCATCTTAGCTGAACTTCACAAGGCTAGAAATTGAAAAATGAAATTTTCTCTTCTGTGACAACAACAGCAACAACAAATAAAAGCAATTATAATTTCTGCCCACACAATATTTTACATAAATCTCATTATGGCATCTGGACAGCTATTACTCTGGTTATTCAACAACCTTGATGAGCTCTCTTTTTAAAGATGATCTAGCAGCTATTTTTAGTATAGCATAAAAGCACACTTTCACAGTGTAATTTTAATATATTGTTGTCATTCCTTTCACATTTTTAGTACAAATCACTAAAAAACATGTGCCATGAGACTCATCTCAAACCTATTTTAGTTAATGGAAAGAATCTCTCTGACTCTAATGGATTTGGAGCCATTCCTTTTTCATTTGGGTAGGTTGTTAAACTCATCCCTTTTCCAAGAGTTTTGGAAAAAGAAAGTGTTTTCAAGACTGGGTCTGCATTTTATGTTTTGGTTTGCTTCTTTTGTTTTGCTTCAAGGATGAATGGGAAAATGTTATTCTGGGGAAATCTAGCGAGCCTTTTTCAGTTTCACTGGAGTTTGGAAAGGTGATAGCTAAAGATATTCAATGAGTTCATGCTTGTGCATATACACACACATACAATTACAAAAACTCAAGTGCATATATGTATGTGATTTGTCTAACTCTTTGTCGTATGAAAGAAAACATTACACATCCTTCTGTTCGCCTCTAAGTAATGAACAGTATTAAAATTTCTGGAACACCCAATCATAATTGCTTTAGATATGCAGGCTCTCAATCTGTGGTTATGAAAAAATTACTATACAATTATGAAATTATGTATATTACCCTGAAAGAAGTTAAGTCAGATCTCATGGGCACAGGAATAGGATACTAAAACTTGGGGGAAAAAAAACCCAGAACGTAATTCATTGTGGTTCCTGGATAAGAAGCTTTCCAGAAACTCATTTGTTTTCTCTATTTTATCTCAAAATGAAAAGCAAAATAGCATAATCCCTCTGAGATAGTTAAAAAGGTATTTTGACAGTGCAGCATATGCAACCAAGCCCTGCCAATGACTGTCACATCAACATATGCCCAGAGTTTCCTTGGTACAAACTGTTCCTGGCAGCTGCAGGCGATGTTATTACTATTAGAGCCATTTTATATTTATGTCTGTACTTGTTTTGAAGTGCAAGTAGAACTGGTAAGTGATATAGAACAATAATAATAAAGATCGTGTTTGCAAGAATGTGTAAGAAGCCTCTTTATTCCAATTACTCCTGTGAGAAACTTGCACAGTAACAGACTGAATAGCCCTGTTTCAGGCACTTTTCCACCTTAGGCCAGTGCTTCCACTCCAGAGGATGCACTAGAAAACGAGAAGAGAGTAAGTTCTGTCTCTCAGAGAACAGCATATTTAAAGAATAAAAATTCTTACTAGGAGGTAAAAAAACCTGGTCACTCTAAGGGTAGAATAGCATCCTCCACGTACTGGGAAGGTCTAGATACTGAGAAAGGGTATTAGCTGTCAAGCTAACTGCATTCACTGACAGTCCTTCTGTAAACAAAAGTAAGCGTTACAGCTGTCTTTCAGCACCTACAGATGTTCATGACTAAAGACCATCTGAATGTATAAATGAGAAATATATACATGCTAAGCAGCTAAATGGAGAATTGGCTTTGTGGTAGTAACCACTGGGTAAGAAACTTCACAGTTCCTTTCTGGTTCCTTCTACTATTCCCATAGTAAGCATGCAAAAATCTCTAGTCTGCTCTTGAAAATTTCTACACCCACAAAGGCAAGTCCCACAGCCTAGAGTCAGACTAACCTTTATGCTCAAGGGATTAGTTTTATTCTTTTTTTTTGAATTTTTTATGGATGTAGAACTTGCTATTTATGCTGAATTGTGGCATTACTTTGTACAAAAATACACCAGCATTCATCAGGAAAGCAGCAAAGCAAAAAAACAAAATAAAAATTCAAAAATTTTATAATCTCCTTCCAGGAAGAATGCATCACTGAATTTTGTCTGTAGTGTAACACACATCTGTGTCTGTTTAGCAATTATCATATTTACAGTGTTGGAGTCTTGATTGATCTGGTTAATAACTGGTATTTAAACCAGCTCTTTGATTTGGTGACTGTTGCCCAAAATAAAAGGCAACTTACAACAGAATTAGATACTTTTTATTATGCTACCTGTTGATAGGTTATGTACCTCTAAGCAAGCAGTAGGAGCAATAAAAAATGACCTCAGTGGGAGATTTGTGATTTCCTTGCAACATGTTTGCATATGCTGCAGATGGCAGGGGAAAAGAAACCAGCCAGCACATGCTGATAAGTCTGCTGGAATGATGTTGGTGCTATTCAGATCAGTAGATCAAACACTGGCCCTACACCCTAGATAGAGAGAATTCCTATCTCTATGCATTGTGATCCTATCTGTCTAGGTGGCATAAATGACTGTGCTCCATGTTTGACAGATGTGTATATGTAGTTAAATGTGTTAGACTGTGAATGTCTCTGTAAGAAAAATTACTTTTCTGTTATAAGCCGGTTTTCCTTATCAGCATTTTCTAGACCCTCCGAGGTCTACCTTAAAAGAATATATGAGGAAAAACCCCGGTCCTGGTTGCCTGCCTGAAGAATACAACATGTTCTAAGCATCTGAGGTTTAACTATACCACGCAAATGGTTGTGTGGATTATCTGCATTTGAGGAAACCAGTAATTTTTTTGGTTTTTTTTTAAAGCCAAGATTTGAGAGGATGTCTGTATAGTGTCACAGAAATAGCAGGGATGGCTGAGCTGAATTCTTGTGAGAAGGCACCTAGTGTCACTGTCCTTCATCCATGACTTTTCTTTCATCCTCAACTTTCAGAAGAATGCTCCTTTTCTTTTATATCCCGTAATTCTCCACTACTGCCCAGATATCAGGTGCAATAGGATTGAGTTACTGTTCTAGCAGAAAACTATTACTTAAAATATGAATTTTTAGCCAGTAGTTGTAGTTTCTGTGCTACTCTTTTCATTATTTTGGATTTACATACTTCTACAGTGTATTTCAAGAGATTTTTTAAAGACAAATACTGTGTACAGTAATTTATGTAGCAGCCCTTAGAAATACATCTTTATGACAAAGTTTGTCTAGTGGCTGTGTCCTTGACTTTAAGAAATTTCCAAAATTCTGACTTTGATGAAAATTTTTAAAAACTGCATTCATTTCAATACTTCATGGGATATATGTGTGATATTATTTAATATGTATGGGAGAACAACAGTGGTATTTTACACTGCCTGAAGTAGTGACTGAACTACGTCACATAACAACAGGTCAAACATGCCATCAGTGTTGTTCTGATGCTAATTTACTATAACGGAAAGCTGACTGTGTGGAACAAAGCGAACTACAGCTAATAAGGAGATACTGGTTTGCCTCAGAATCTACAAAGTTTTTGTATTTTTACCCTATACTGCAAAGACTACAGCTTACAACATAGTGAAAATAAATTTAAGAAGCAAACTTTTGATGATGAATTTAAAATTGGATCACCAAAAAAGAGGAGGTACCCTATTTTATATGATTTTAAAAGTTAGGGGTGTATGTCCTGCATTTTTATAGCAATACAATATTTACCAGAAGTAAAATACATATAGAGAGATGGAAATACATACTTTGTCTTTTAGAAATGCTTAAATATTGCTGGAACTACAATTCTTTAGGGGAAAATGTAAGTATTTAACATTATTGACTAAATACTGTAAAAAAAATTAAGCATCCCATTTATTAGTCTAAAATTATTCATATTTATACATTATTGTTTCAAAAGAAAATTTACTAATTTTCTTTTTTTAATAAAAACATACATGATGCTCTGAATTAAAAAGCACAAAAGGGATCATTTAATTATTCTTCTGCAAAGACACAGGAGTTTAAAAAGTCATTATAGATTAATAAATTTTTAAAACAATACAGATTTGATAACCCTTATTTTAGCTCTGTTGAAAACTTATAGAGAATTTAACATGTGCTGCACAGAGAAGTGAGGCTTTGCTCATTTTAGTTAAAAAATAACATCTGCCTTTGCCTTTCTAGCGACAGGATCTGTTCACATAACCATTAGAGCCAATTTAAGAAAAAGGCAGTCTGTCACTCATCGCTGTTTAAATCAATTTATAGATGCTATTAGCAGGGGAACTAATCAATGTACACATTTTCTTAAAATTGGCATCAATGGCAGGCATCCAAGAACATACTTAAAATATGATTGTTGTGGATACATGTTTGCTATTTTGAGTATTTTATATATAAATACAGTAAAACAATTCACATTCAAAAAAGAGTGAAAACTATGCATATGCTTTATATCTATTTGAGGAAATATTGACTGCAGATCTTCAATGAATCATGCACTGTTTAACAATGGACTCTTTTTGGAATGCAAAAGGTGTGTTGTACAGGTCCGTAAATAAAACAGGTGCCTACCATTTGGAATAAATGATGACATGGCAGCCCCACAATGCTGAATGAAGTTACTGTAGTGGGCTGAAGCTGGCTGGATGCCAGGAACCCACCAAAGCCATTCTATCATTCCTCTCTGCAGCTGGACAGGGGAAAGAAAATATAACAAAGTGTTCACAAGTTGAGATAAGGACGGGGAGATATCTCTCACCAGATACTGTCACAGGCAAAACAGGCTAGAATTAGCGATATTAAATGAATTTGTTACTAAGAAAATCAGAGCAGGATAATGAGAAGGAAAATAAGCTCCTAAAACACCTTCCCCCTGCCCTTCCCTCCTTCCCAGCTCTATCTCCTCCTCCAGAGGCACAGCGAGATAGTGAATGGGGTTATGGTCAATTCATCACGGTATTTCTCCTGCTGCTCGGTGAGAGGAACTGTTCTCCTGCTGCACCATGGGGTCCCTCTCATGGGAGACAATTCTCCACGGACTTCTTCAACATGAGTCCATCTCACGAGCAACAGCTCCCTGTGAACTGCTGCAATGTGAGTCCATCCCACTGGCAACAGCACCTCTCAAACTCCTGCAGCATCGGTTGTTCTTCCACACGGAGCAGTCCTCGGAGTCTTTGGAGTTGCCAAGCATTGGCTCTGTCAGACATGAAGGAAGCTTCTGACAACTTCCCACAAAAGCAGCCCCTGTAGCTCCCCCGCTACCAAATCTTAGCCATGGAAACCCAATACAGTTATTAACTTCCAAACGCTTAACAGCACTAGCATTGGCAAAAACAAAAACCAGAAGACAAACCCCCCAAAGAGATTCTCCAAGTTATTCTGTAGTTAAAAGGATCTCAAAGGATTCATAAAAGATATACTCCCTGGAGTTCACTTTGCATTTCTCTTTTGCTGATTTCTGATGCTTCTCTTCTGAAGCTGTGACATTCAGTAATGCTGTAAAGTTGGGGTAAAAAACTCCCAAATTTTCTTCTTTTAATTTAATCCTTTATTTCTCTAGCAATGCTGCTAGGATTTTTAAACTATGATCTGGAATTTAAGCATCCATTTCCTCCTCTATCCCACTTTTCATGTTTTTATGGACAGGACATGCAGTGTTTGGTCCCATTACTTTTTCTGCCTGTTTATCAAAGGCCTCTTTTTTTGCACTTTCTCAGAAGCTGATCATCTATCTTGATTACTGACCTAATACTGTAATCCATCAAGTTTTTAGTTCCTCTGCATATTCTCAAAGTGCTTTTCAGCAGACAGTTAAGCAACGACAAGACTGGATTCTTGTGTTTAGAGAAGCTTTAATAACAATAATATTAATAATAAAAACAACAAGAACAACAACTTTATAGGCAATGTAATTTTATCACCTGCTTATGCTCATCTGAGAAGGCCATTTTTGGAAATTTAAATAGAATGAAAAAAGAGGTTTTTTACCAAATTTAACTTACTTAGGTGTGTCAGAGATAAGGACACCACTAGCAAAAGTTAACTGCTAGGCTATAGTCCATTCCACTTAATTTACACACCCAGCTGAAATATTGATAGCAGACTTCTTCAGGTTAGACATCAGACACACAAAGTTAATTTTGTAGCAAGTAAAAATATCAGCTGCAGGTGAAGCAAAATAACTTTACATATGTATTTAAATGTCAAGGATGTTGATCAGACTAATTGGCAATTTTAAATCTTTATTTTTAACCTATACAGTAGGAATTCCTCTTAAATTAACAGATGGAAAAATACTGGAGGTTAAAAAGCCTGGATGCTGGTAGGAAATGAAAGGGGTAACAGCAAAGAGTGATTTAATGTCTTCTAATCTTATATACTCTTGGAAGGAAAAAATCCAAACTGAAGCAGCATAATGTCAAGATGAATTAAGTTAGAACAGTCTGAAATACTTCACTAAGTTTAGAAGTGACTTGCTTTAATCAAGGCTAATATATTGCTGATTAATTCCTTAATTGTAGAAGTTTTTGTAAGAGTAAGGCTATTAGTTCTGCATCTAGGAATGCCAAGTTACCTTTTCTGAATATTTGTTTAGGAAGATAATTTTTTTTCCTCCTGAGGTTTCCTTTGTGGAATATTTAAAAGTACTGCACCCCATTACAAAATAAGATTCATTTCTGTAATGTAATTTTTGTATGGATTCTAATAATTCAAGGTTAATATTGACAGATTCAAAAGTGATTTACAATGTGTTTCAAAAAAATCAAAATTCTATTCTTGGGCTTTAGGTGTAAATTTAAAGTATTTCATGAAAATTTGAGCTCATGAAGGATCTAGAACTGACATTATTTTTTTTTCTTTGGGTTCTTTCAATGTAAAGAAAGAATCGAATAGATCAAATTGTTGTTTGATGTCCAGGAAGAATATTGGAAAAATTGTGTAAACAGCATTGCATAATGGCAATTCCAGTGTAATGTTAAGAAGAATACAAATCTGTTATAGAAGTTATCAAGACTAAAAAAAAAGTAAGAAAGTCAGTTTTAGAGATAAAAAGAATGAGAGACAGTTTAGCACTGTTTCAAGCAACTATGACACTTCCATTAGAAAATGAGTTACACTTTGTTCAGGAACCAAAAATTATTTTAATGCACAGTGACACCTAGCCTTGTTATTCCAGATGTTTAAGCACCTTACTCTGAGAGTGCAGCTAATGAACACATAGGTATGTAGCTGGGTTCTCAATGTATCCCCAAGCAATGATATGCAAAGAAAAAGAATAACACTTGCATGATTCCTGGTCAGCAGGGTGCCAAAACCAGTCTCCTGGAAAATCTAAGGAGACCTGCCATCATCCCTGGTAGATGCACATTGCTGAGCAGTGACGGTAATTTTTTGGGTGAGGTGTTGGGAGATAGTGGCCGTGTGACCTGTTATGCGTGGGAATGGTAGACACAGAGGCAGATGACCTAGAAATATTCCTGTTAAATGATCTAAGTGATTGCAATGTCACTTTTCTGTTTTGCTTTCATAGTCATACCTACTGTCTTGCTGGTCATGGGTTACCTTATGTAAACTTTGCACTAGATTCTAAATATTATCTTCCTGTAAATGATTGTTTGAAAATAGCTGCTCAAATTCTCTTGTCTCTGGTATTTCCAGACAGAAAGTGTGAACAGTTTAAAAAATATTTTCAAATTACTAATAAACACTGTCTTTATTGCTTGTTTTAATTTCAGGGTTTTTGTTTATTATACGTCATTTCCCCTCAGCCTGTCTTAGAAACTGTATAACAGCCAGAGAAATGCTGAACTGAAAACACACAAATGTGAAGAGTTAAAAATTTTTATTCCCACCAATCACTGATTCATTTCGGAAAATATTTGACTAGGGTCACATTTGCAGATTTTGACTGCTTGAAAAATCTTAACAGGGACACCAAGAGAAAAATCCAGAGATAAGCTAGAAACCAGTTTAGAAGTGCTCCTAGAAATGTCTGTCCTGAGTACAGCTCTCCATCAGAATCTCCCAGGGACAACTGAACACTTTATGAATAAATTACTGTAAAGAGCAGGAAGAAATCTGTAGTGTTGGATTAGTTTCATTAATACTGAAAATGTCTTTATTAGCCCAACAGTGGATCTAATGTCAAATTTAATGTCAAATGAGGGCTATTAGAGTCACAGTTTTTGTAGCAGACTCAAGAATACTCATGCTATTTTCTTACAGTGTGTGCTGTAATATAGATGTTCTCTTCATATGGGTATTCAATAATGTTTATCAAGCATAAAACTTAGCATGAACATTTTAAGAGATGGCTTACTGTATTGTAGGTCTTATTTGAGCATTTATGGTTATCCTATTTAGTTGAGAGAAGTAATTATTCCTGATATTATCTACCTTTCTGGTAAAAAGACAAATACCCTTCAAGCTTATATGTAAGACTTCAGAGAAATATGTTTTTTCACTTGTACTTGTCATGGCCCTGAGAGCACCACTAGTCCTGACTGTCCCTGCTAAGCTCCACAGGGGCTCCCTCCCACCCTGGACAGGGCACAGGGCCCTGCTTCAGCCCAGCGTGGAGCCATCCGTCCCTGCCCCAGCCATTTTGGTCTTTGTCTCCAGCCCTTTCTAAAGTGTCAGCAGAGGAATCACTATGTTGGTTTGTGCATCCAGCTCTGTCTGTAGTTAGTGAGTGTGTGTTTAGAGTGGTGATATGCATTCAGTCTTACTGCTGCTGGGACCTAGGGAGAGAGAATTTCAGCATCCTGGCTGTGGTGAGAGAGCCTGGAAGGTGAGAAAACCCCTTGGCTTGAGCATTGAGCAAATCTGGCTCTAGTGGGCCTGGAGGGAGCAATCCCATGTCACCAAAAGCCACTGCATTCAGCTTGCTTTAACAGAGCTGATGTTTTACCTTTATCCACGTCATGTTGTTGCTGTCCTGACTTCACATGTGTGTTTTAATTTCAGATATTCCATGCTGTTTTCCTGTTGGTGGAAATGTCTGGGAATTCAATGTTTGGTCAAAAAAGGGGCTCAGTGGTGGTAGTGGGTGAGCTGCATGTCCTGAAAAAGGTGCCTGTTCCCCCTGTGCATTCTGCTGACTGACTTGCAACCATTTGCAGACTTCCCTGCAGCCCTAAGATTTCACACACTCCTCTAAGACATCATGACACCTTTTAATGTTGAAATTTACCTCCTGCAGCATCCTCCTGTAAAAGGTAATATTTGGGAAAAGAAGAAAAATATCTTCATTTCGGAGAACTCATCTTCCAGCCTTTCAAAATGAAGATTTATTTTGTATCTTCTGAGTTTTGCAAAATCTTGACCTGGCTTCACATTTGCATTCATGAATTTATTGTTTTCTTTTTTAGCAGTATGCTACCATCAGACAGGAAATATTCCAGGCTGTCTTCAGCTTCACTGGGGCCACTTGAATTTTAAAAAGCTGCATGTAGTTTTTTTTCTTACTGCGCCAAGTGCGTAAGACACACTTTAAAATCTTTCTTCATTACAAAAGATTTCATGGGATCTTTGTAGAATACCACCACTATCTGCGATTGGTAGCAGCCTTAAAATATGTCCTGCCAGAGCCCCAGGGCTGACAGATCCTCGTTGACAAATCCAGGTTTAGGCCTCAGACATCCCCAAGGTCAGGGGGGTAAAATGAGGGCTTACACCAGCAGGAAGGGCATTCCAAACTCTCATCTAAATGAGTCAGTTTTTCTGACTCTTATTGAAGTTTCTTAATGCAATATGTACCAAACATAGGCCAACACAGAGAGGAACAAGTTTTTCACTCAACAGAGTTTTACTCAGTTGTCCAAATACATACCTGGAAATTTGGACCTCAGTTGCCAATTATCTCAGTAGCATCTGACTAACTTCCCTGTACCCCACGCACACAGTATTGCTTCTTCTTGATAGCCTTCCAGTTGCTTTTCTTTCTGCTCAAACTTGTCTGAGCGTAAATGAAGGTATTCCTTGTATCAATGTTAGGGATTCTGTATTCAGCTTTATTTCCTTGCAGAAAATGTAGATGGTCCTGAAATATACCTCTTCCAGATAAGTTTTTGCAAATGCATCTCTGGAAGTCAGTGTAGCAGTGATATGACTACTACCAGTTGTCTGTTGGATGCGTGTAGAGGGAAGTGGAAGTATTTTTTCGGAAAGCACTAGCAAGCATGAGATAGCTGGAGCACACTGTCAACACAGTTGTCTGACTCCAAACAGACACTGAAGCCTCCAAATGGTAAAAATGTGGTAAAAACTTCAGCAGACACTTGTGCCTTGCTGTGGCAAACAGTACAGGCACTAACAAACATGGCCACGCTCACATCAGGCATTGAATCAAGTGATTTTCAGCATGAACAGCAACTGGCAGTAATTGTAACTTACATCTGCTCCTTTGAAATTAATTGTTGCTAAACTTCTGTGTAAAAAGAAACACAAATCTTGCAAAACACAAATCACAAAGAAATAAAAGGCTTTTCACTGGTTTCCAGATAACTTTTGGCTTCATTCTGTCTTAAAGGAAATTGGTATTCAGGAATACTTTGTTGCTAAATGTACTGTTACTAAAAGAGCTTTTGTGAGATGCCTTTCCTGCAAAAGACAGGTAGAGAATTTTCTAAATTAAGTTATCAGCTCCCCATTTTTTATTTTTTTAATATGCTCTCCATTCCAGCCTAAATGTTGTGATATTCTGGGTTAGACTTTTCCTGGTTTTGAAGATGTTATAAATAATAAAAGTTAAGTTACAATGAAAAATGTAGCTCCAGAGTGTTTATGCAATATAGTTATGAAATTATATTATTTTACCTTCTCCTTTTTCTTTATTTCAATGCTGATGATAACTTTGCACATCTGGTGTGGTTGATTTGCAGCTAGATGAGGCACTGTCAAATGTTACTGCTGCAATCACACAGAACTTACACAATAAGCATCTGACCATCTTTATTCTATTTTTTCACACTGGGTATTTTCAGATACCCAGAAACGCTTTTATCTGATGACATTGCACAATGAGTGTCACAAAAGAAAATAGAGAAATATATTAGAACCTATGACTGCAAAGGTTATGTTAGGAATATGTTGGAACGAGTCAACAGCTGTGATGGGAAAAAGCAAGATATCAATGTTCTTTTTATATTTTAAATTTCCTTTTGTTCCATGAATTTCATTCTTACATAACTTCTATTAAAATGCATAAACTTTTTGATTAGTTTGTCACAATGTGGAACCAAACAACTGGGTATGACAGAATTTAATTTTGCTGCAGAAGAGCCATTCCCTTGACACTGTGGCTGGGATCACCCAGTCAAAGCCAGAATAAAGGTTAGGAAATACTTCACCGCCAGTATGCCAGGAGGCATTTGATAACACCACAAAAAACCTTATCGCTGCAATGATTTAAAAACAGGAGGGAGGGAAGGAAAAAAAAAAAAAACCAAAAAGAAACAGGAAGCTTTTTCAGAGCATGAGAACTCCTTTCAAGAAACCCTTTTTTCACTTTTCTGCATCAACGCCTTTCAGTTATTAACTTTCTTCCCTGCTTAATGAATGCAGACTTTCTGGAGGAAAAGACAAACAAATAATAAGACTTTCCAGTATGAAACCTACTTGATGCTTTGAGTTAAAAATAATTAGATTCTAAAACACAGCCTTCTTACACATGTACAGAGAGTGATATATATAAATTGATCTTGATGGCACTGACAGTGAGGTAATTTAAAAAAGTGTAATGATAAAATGCTTTCCTTAAAAATGTTACTAAGAGTAACAATACAGGTCTTTAATACTACATCAACTGTCCCACTGAGAGAGCTAACGATTTTTCCCACTTATGTTTTAGAAATATGGTCTTTTGTGAAGACAAAACTCAAGTTACAGGACATAGCAACAGACACAGTGTGGTTCTGCTGGCCAGGGGTGTATAAATTTAGGTAGAATTAGGTGGAAATCACCGTTACAAGATAATTTAGACTGAAGAGTCAAAGATTAGAATTCATGCCAGCCCTGTTGCTCCCTCCTTTGTTGTCAACCACAGACACTTTTAAACACGGACATTTTTAATCACACTCCCCAAGCAACTACCGCAGAGTCAGATGACATTTTAATTGCTTAAAATCTGCTATTTTAAAAACATATTCTTCAAAATATATTTGCTTCATGGCATGGATTTGTTAACCTTGCTTTAAGGATCAGAAACCTTAAGGGAAGATCTTAAATAGAAGGCTTTTGCATAATTTTTGGGCCATTTTAATTGATTTCTTGACATGAAATTTAGCCTCAACATTGCAGCAACATAGATATGTGCCTTTAATTAAATCAAAGCTTTCAATTTCTTCAGATGGCCATGAAAGACAAATACAGTTTCACGTGACTTATTTCCCAAAGTAGCAATACTGCTTGTTACTCTCTGAGTTGCAAAAATAATATTACAGAGAACATCATGAATAATGCAAGAAGTCTGATTTAACACCAGGATTATTTCTGTCATTCAGTATCTGTGAATAGCATATTAATAGCATATATCAGTTTTTATGATTGAATGATAGAAATAACGAACTGGCACTGAGCCTTTGTGATTACTCGCCAAAAATGGGATCTGTTCACTAAATCTAATAAATTTTACATCTAAGTTTAAGCAATTCAGTGAGTTGGACTGCAGGCTAGAACATTGGCCTTTGCTTTATTTTCAACTCTTATGTGAATTTACATGAGACTAGTTATTGTGATGGTCATAAGGAAGTAAAATGTTGTTAATTTAAAAACTATGCACCATTTAAATGTAAAATAAATGTATGTCATAAAAATAGCCTGTGACATTCAGAAGAATGTGGTGAATCCTGTAGCAGAAATAAAGCAATATTCTGTCTTTACTGTCCCAACAACATAATTTTCAGGTTCTGGTTTAGCAGGGAGAACTCAAGACTTGTGGAGCTGTTTCAAGTTTCTCAGCAATACAAATAACAAAAGAGATTACCAGAAAAGGAGTCCTGGAAAACAAAATTTGCTGTTGCTGTTTTTTTTCTTCAGTCCACACACATAAATATTTTTTCTTGGCAGCAGCCAGCCTGGCTTTTCCTCCTGTACAGCAGGAGGACAAACCATCTCTGTTCTGCTGATCACTGCAGCCTGGTGCCCAGAGTACAAGAATAACTCTATCATTTATCCAGATCTGAAAGGAGTTTGAGGATAAAGCCAATATTCCTTAAATCCATTAACCCCACCCCTTTTTAAAATCCTCTCTCAGCCATTTGCACACAGCAAAGCCGAAATATGAGCCTGATTTGTAAAGACAGATGCATATAGAAATGAAAACCTATTAGATCAAGGTGTTTTACGGCATTGCAGTATTTTTCTCATAGAAAACAGGTGAATTACCAGGGAATTTTTGGAACTGAAGTTGAAAGAGTAGCAGATGCAGTTACCACAAATGTAACTTAGTCTGACACAACCTCTGCTTTCAATACTCTTTTCAAGCACTCTGCAGTCCTGAAATAGGGTCATAAATGCAGAGATAAATCTCTTAAACTGTAAAGGCTCCTACTAAACTCTGCAGCAAATACAAACATGAACACTGCAGTACAGATCTGTAGATGCAAATAGCTAGTCTTAATTAGTAAGATGTTGTGGCATTGATTTTGTATCCAAGAAAGGAGCAAAAATCTCAACAGGAATTCTTATTTAGGACCCCTGGTATTATTAGCAGCTTTTAATGCCAGAGATTCTATCTGAATCCATATTAGGGTGATTTTTTTTTTTTTTTCTGCAGTTGTTTTTCCTGGTTAAAGAAAGAAACAAAGACATAGTACTGCCTAATCTTCTTCCTTTACTCCCAAAATATTTAAATGGTGGGAATAATGAAATACACTGCAGAAACCTAGCCTGAAGGGCTTAACATTCTTTCCTATCCCTGTGAAATATTTTGGTAGGCTGTTTCTCTCTAAACCTGATTCCTGTTCCATTAGGCATAGATAAACAGCTGCTTTCAGCCACAAAAATCTAGTTTCACTAAGCACAACTATGGATTAAAATACTCCATGTGCTCTCCCAGCTATGTAAGGAAATCATTATTCTAAACAGAAAATGCCCCTTCTTTGTTTATTTGGTTCTTTTATTTTGCATTTTGCATTTATGATGTTGTATCATAGTTACTATAAACGTTAGAATTTTTTCTTGTAAAAGGTGTTAGAAAATCAGAAGGCATTGTGTTTTAGTGCATTTTTACTTATGGGGAAAAGCCAACAAAGAAAAACGGAATAAAATCTCCAGCATATCTGAACTTGAAGAGTGTAATGTTGTGGGCAGCGCCTCTTGACTGAAAGCACAAAGTAGTAGAAACCTTTGTTCTTTGATTTGCAGCTGAAATATTTTTTCCCATATGTTCTTTTGGGAAATAGGATGGAAATTGTAATTCATCTCTGGCTAGTCCAGTTTCCAGTGGCCATTTTATTGCAAGCTATATTTAATCTGTCTGTGAGAGACTACATTCCTATTTTTCAAAATGTGAATAGGAATCTCCTATACAGTGAAAAGCTGTAAGTGCAATACCTTAAAACTTATACTTGTAGAGTCCAGTCAAAAGGTCACTGTGTTGCTAGCACATACACATTTAAAATCTTTAGAACTCAGCTTTCATTTTTCTTTTCTTCTCAAAGATTGCAAAAGCCACTTCTCTGGGATCCTTTTCTTCTTGTAAGTCAGAGCTCTGTTCACTTTCTTCAACTGCTAATTGATTCTGACATTTCCTTTCGAGTTGTAATTGCTTTTTGTAGCTTTACACAGGTCCATCTTGCTTTTTTTTCAGGGGGTTATCGTGGTTTAACCCCAACCAGCAACTAAATACCACACTGCCACAGGATTGGGAGGAGAATCAAAAAAGTGTAAAACCCATGGGTTGAGATGAGAACAGTTTGATAACTGAAATAAAGAAAAAATAGAAAATAATAATAACCATAGCAATAAAAAAGCCATATCAATACCAATAATAATAATAATAATAAACAGGAATAAACAATAACTACACTACAATAATAAAGAAACATGGGACAACAAAAAGGGAGAGGAATAAAAGCCGAGACAGACGAGTTATGCCCAAATCAATTGCCCAAACGCCCAAACCACCCTCTGACTGATGCCCAGCTTGTTCCTGAGCAGCAATCAGCCTCTTCCAAGCAACTGCCCCCAGTTAATACACTGAGCATGGCATTCTATGATATGGAGTATCTTTTTGGTCAGTTTGGGTCAGCTGTCCTGGCTTGGGCCCTTCCTGGCTTCTTGTGCAGTTCTGCACTAGCAGAGCATGAGACATAAAGAAAGTCCTTGACTTGAGGTAAGTATCACACACTCAGCAACAACTAAAACATCAGTGCGTTGTCAATGTTATTTTCATCCTAAATCCAGCACTGCACCAGCTACTAGGAAGAAAATTAACTCTATCCTAAATGAAACCAGGACACGAAAAACAAAGAGATAAATCCAACCAATCTGTCCTCCCAGTTGAAAGTAAGAATCCAAAATTGATGAGAATAGCAAGCTATTGCTACAAGATATATTCAGCTTCCAATGAAAATATTTCATAAGGGGAGACATAGGCATCAGAGTGCTACTCGTCCTATCATAGATCCCAATTTTAAACTCTGTACCTTTCTGCACAGTCAAAAATCTGAACACTGATTTTCAACACTTAGTAGAGATCTGCAAAAATTGCAGGAGTATAGCTACATGTTATACAAGTAAAATATGAATCAATGGCACTATTATTATTATTATTATCATCATTATTATCATTATCATTATTAACATTATTATCATTATTATTATTTTAATTCTATAAGAAAAATATCTATAGCTATTTATAAACATTCTATGTCCCTATATAACTACTGAGAATATTTAGGTTCCTCTAAGGTAAATTGTAAAAGGTCAATTTTCACAACATGTTCATCTCAATATTTTAGCAAGTATGTTTTAAACTTGTGATGCTATTTCTCAAACCATCTAAAAAATGTAAAACACTGTGGTATGTTTGGTTGTTGCCAGCAGCTGCTCTGTGTGGGAAACATAGAATCTTATTTAATACCTCCTCAGAGATGGCAAACAGATGGTTTAATGTGCTCTTGAAATGTTTGCACTTGAGATTCAATTATTTTTGTTCAGTTAACAGCCTATTACTACTTTCAGTGTAAAATGATGTAACGTTCCCAATCTTAAGACCATAGACTGGTGTAGGCTAACATTTAAACATTATTATACAGTTTGATTAAGATTCCACTTTTGTTTAAGGTTTCCAGATCTCTGAGATCATTGAGTCCAACCTTCGAACACCACCATGCCAACTAGACCACATCACTAAGTGCCAGAACCAGTCTCCATAAACACCTCCAGGAACAGTGACTCCACCACCTCCCTCAGTGGTCCATTCCAATCTTTAATCACCCTTTCTGAGAATAATTTCTTCCTAATATCTAAACTGAACCTTCCCTTGCACAGCTTGAGACTAGGTCTTCCTGTCATGTCCCTGGTTGACTGGGAGAAGAGGCCAAGCCCCACCTGGCTACAACCACCTTCCAGGTAGTTGTAGAGTGAGAAGGTCACCCCTGAGCCTCCTGTTCTCTAGGCTAAACAACCCCAACTCCCTTAGTTGCTCTTCAAAGGATTTCTTTTTCTTCTTTCCTTTCCCTCCCCCTGAATGTCCTGCCTAGGAGCAGTGTCTTTTAAATAGTAGCTGGGGCCCAGCACATTGCTCAACTGCACACCTCTCTGGAACTGCCACAGCATTTTTTTCTTCACATATTTTATCACTTTAACAGGGTCCTGCAGCTGTTCGGGGGTGAACTTCCAAACCATTGTAGGAAAGAAGTCTTGGCCCATGTTCATATATTCCATGCCACTCATGACTATTCACCCTTCGAGGAGATGTCTGAATAGTCTCTTTCTTGATTCTAAACATGATGTAGACTGCACATAGGAGACCTGGCAGACTTAGAGACAAGAACATGCTTTCCTTAACATCCAAAGGGAATTCAAAAGTCTCAAATGCTGTTGTAACAGGCTCAAAGGAGGAAAAGGTAAAAGGTTGAGGAAAATCATCCTCCCCTGTTTCCTGCACAGGCTGGGTACAATTATTACTGAATTTCCAGAGGTAGCGCTCAAGGCTGGGCCAGGAGAGCAACACTGAACACACATTCCAAATTACCCTTATTGCCCTTTATGTTGTCATGCCACAAAATTATATCCCCCAGTACGTCAACAAAGCAATCCTGATTCCTCTCCCTGAAAAAGAGCACTGTGAAGGGCACATAGTGCATATATGGAAACATATAGGGGGTTCGGCACCATTCCCACATGAACAGACCAAGCAACATTGTAACTAGTGGCTCTGTATCTAATAAAAAATGCTTAGCTCAAATTTCTTTCCAACCTGCTCTGGGCAGATCTGTTGTTATCTCAACCCTTGGTGCCTCAAGAGAGCTCCAACTACAGCTGCCATGGTTTAGGAATGGTAGTCCCCAAATCAGTGTCCTCACTGACACTCTCCCAAGCCAGACACTGATCACATGTTCCCCGCCTCCTTCCCAGCATCTTCCTGCTCCAGGGATGGAGTTGAGAATTGGAGACACAAAAGGTGAAAATCGCAGATTGAGACAAGAGCAATTTACTGTAAACAGCAATGAGATAAGAAAACAAAGAGTAACAGCAACAATATTAACAAAAGTGTACAAAGTGAGACTGATTGTACATACAAAATGCTCACCGAGCCTGACACGATGTGGCGTGACCCCAGCCAGCAGCACCCCACTCCACTGCTCTGTGTGCCATGCTTTCTCCACTGGACAGAGACACCTTTGGAAGTCAGAGAGAGTCCTTTTCCCCCCACCCCAGTAATTACAAAACATGGTTTCAAATAACCTCTTAGACATGCCCACAGACACTCCCTTTCATCTACGACAAAATTTAGCTTTTTCCTGGCCGAAACCAGGACAAACATCTTATCTAAACCTGCCCTCTTTCATTATAAAGCCTTTAACGCTTGTCCTATCACTACATGCTCTTGTAAAAAATCCATCTCCAGCTTTCTTGTCGCCCCTCTTCAGGTACTAGGCTGCTAAAAGGTCTCCCTGGAGCCTTGTCTTCTCCAGGCTGAACAAAACCCACTCTGCCTGTCTGCAGAAGGGCCTATCTGGCCCTTCTCTGAACTCACTCATGTCCTTCTTATGTAGGGGCCCCCAAAGCTCAGTGCAGTACTCCAGGTGGGTCTCACCAAAGTGGAATGGAGGGGCAGAATTAACTCCCCCAACCTGCTCCTTTTTTATGCAGCTGAGGATATGGTTGGCTTTCTGGGCTGCAAGTGCGCATTGCCAGCTCATGCCAAGCTTCTCATCGGCCAAATAGCATGTTGCCTATTCTGTTTGTTTCAATTTAGTTTGGGAGGGAGGGTAAAGTCATTTGATTGTTCCAAAGCAATGATAAACATGACAATTCTTTACATAAGTCCTCAACACTCAGAAAAAAGTAAAACATGAATTAAAATAAAGTAAGCATGAAATTTCAGATTTATTTTAAGAGAACACACAGCACTCAACCTTCTTTGAGCTACTTATTATAAATCATTTAATAGAAGTCATATAAGTCTACATGAGTTGTATATATAACTAGCTCAGTGTGAGTATTTTCAGATTTCAGAAATAGCTAGAAAGCACAGGACACATTCAAAGGTCAATAAAGCAACATTAATATAAATGTTCTTTCACTCTGCTATATTTTTTCACTCAGTGGTCTACTTCTTTTTTAGAAGCATGGTTATTTGCCTCAGTGATAGAAGCAGGGAGTGTTGCTTTCTCCCAAGTTAGACAGAAAATATGTCCTTTTTCAAACCATGCTCAGAATATCAGCACTGACTCACCAAAATCCTGTACCCAGTGCTCTGTTGGGTTATGACTTGAATAGCTAAAGATAAGATGTTGTCTTTTTTTCTAGAAAAATTAAGAAAACTAAATCGCTTACAGTAATGGGACTACATTTTCACTGAAAATCTAAAGACGGGTAAGACATTATAAGAATAAAGAGAGTTAAACACTGCACAAAATTTTGTTGTTTCTTTGTTATCGAATTCGGGAGCTAGGGAGATTGCAAAGGCATTTGGTTTGGTATGAAATGAAAAATTTCATGGAAATTTTTATATCTTTAACTCTGATATAAAACATTTTTCCTCCTTCCACAGTCTCTTTTTTGCAGGCTTAAAGAAAATAAATCCAAGTAAATAAAATTAAAAGAACAACAAAAAAATCAAAACCTCCCCACACATTCTTTTTCACAGAAAACTCAGTGAAATTCCAACAGTTGGATCGGACAGTGGTTCATTATTTCATTTCTGTGTGGGTGGGTTTTGGTTATTTTTTTTCCCCCAAATGAATTTAGCTTTGCTCTGAGTGACCTGAATTTTTTTATGGGGAGTACCTGGAAGAAATGATAGTAAGACTCAAAATATGAACAAGAATTAAAGGAACGAAAGGAGAGAATAAATAAAAACCTTATTTGCTATTGGAAACTTTTAGCTATAGTCTACTGGAAGAGTATAGTTATTAACAAGAATTATTCTCCGGGTGAGTAAACAAAGAAGAGTATTTGTTATTGTTTACAATCGCACGTTCATTAGCTTACATAAACTAGAGACTTTATAAGCCTCTTCATATCAAACATTTTTTACCAGGTATTTTAATTGCTGATGTTTAGGCAGCCATGAAATAAATTACAAGTTGCCCTTGCATGATTTAAACCTGGTATGAGATTTGCCACAAACAAAAGAAATATTTCTCTGCTGGATTTCTTTCTGCATCATTTACTCCCTGCAGTTTAGAGCAGATTAATGTGTTCAGAGACTGATTGCCGTAATTACTCTGCCCTGCTGCTCTTCTATATTATGCAAACAAATGCACATGATGAAAGAGAGAAAATGGACAAGAATAGAGAGTCTTAGGCTCTCCTGATATACAACTTAAAACAATAGATCATGAATAAAAGCTAAAACTCTGAGCTAAACTTGAGTGCAGTTCACAAAGATAATGATACATATCACTAGTTCTTTTTTCATGTTTGTTTCAATGACATTTTACGTAATAATTTTCCATTAAAATTGTTTTCTAATCCATTCTCTTAATTTAGGAACTCTGGAATCGTGACAGATTTTCAATGTTGGCAAATGTTAAAATTCTTTTGGAAAATTGCTTCCAAATATTTGTTTGCCAGTAGCAATCATCCATGGAAATAATTCACTTATATTTCAGTTACAGTAAGTGACCATCATAAATAGTTTAATTTTATTTTTTTATTCCAAAAAAAGTAAAATAGAAATTTTTAAAAATATGAAAGAAAACTGTAAAATGAATCAGAAAGTTTTGGATGGTAATCCCACAATTCCTACCAGTAGTAAGCTGACCATTTGTATACAGTATGTGTGTCTAAAATTTACAGAATCATACACACTAATGAAAGCACTCATACCTTTTTCTGACTACACTTTACCTCTCTAGCACACTGTAAGATATCTGGTCAAACAGTCCCATTTCAGGAAAAAGGCTCAACCCAGTGACCTCCAGGGGTCTCTTTCTATCAATGTTTTTTGTGGCCTTATGCACCCAGCCTTCCTGGAAATCAACTGAAACTCCCATTGTCTTCTGTAAACCCACAATTCAAAACTCATGTAAGTGGCCAAATGGGTTAAAATCTATTTCTGGTTATGGAATAATATATAAATATGATAGTTATGGCAGAGAAATTGGCAGATGTATTCTTAGTACTGTGTTGTTTTTCTTCTCCTTCCTCCTTTTTTTTAATTCTTGTGAATACTACTAAAGATATGCATAGAATGGGGATCTTTGTACTTTCCTTTTCTTGTTGCTTGTACTTCCTTCCCTGGGTTAGTATCAAGAAGTGAGGTTCAGTGATATTTTGTAATTGATATTAAGTAGCCTATATTTGTAAGTTCTTCTGTTTCCATGCTAGAGGAGACCTCCTTTTTAGGAGGACCTGAAAAGATCTCACAGCATTGACACTATATTAGGGATTAATTCCAAACTTAAAAATGGTAGAAAAATCTCTTTTCTTCATTTCCTTTGCAAATACGTTCCACTATTTTTGTGCTCTCTCACTGAAATGTCTATTAAATACTGTTTTGTATGGAGCTTTTAATTTTTTTCCCATTACAGTAATAATTGATTTATTAAAATATGGATATTGATCTAATATCGATATCCAACTAGGACGGACAAAGACCCTCTAACTCATTAAGTTAGAAAGGGTATGTTTATTTCAGCGCCGGGCTTCATGTGGGATAGTTCCCTAATCTACAGAAGCAAAGTACGAGCCAACACAAAGTTCTTTTATCTGCAAAAGTTCTCAATATTCAAAATACAAATGCACATTTATCACATAGACACCACCCATGCCCCGCTTCGTACGGTAATTAGCTAAAAAAAATTATTAAGCGTGCGTAGTTAGTTCCTAGATTTGAGTCGGTGGTCTCGAAATTTGGGGAGAGGTCTGGAGAGATGAAAAAAAACTTGTCTTCCTCGTTTTGACCTTTCTACCTTTCTGATTTTTAACAATACATATTACTCTTGGGGAATTTTAAGTTCTTCTCCTTATTACTCTTGAACAGTAATTGTTTAAGTTTCTTTAGATCTTTTAACTGGTGAAGTTTGTTCCTTATTACAAGTGCAGCTGAATAAACTTAACATGACAGGCTATCAACTACTTGTATTCTCAATTTTATTCTAAGCTTAACTCCTTAGCTAATTATTAACTTTCTTAATTAACTTCAGCTGGGTTTTCTTATTAAATTTATTTTAGCTAATTTTAGCAAAGCTAACTTTTGACTAAAATCTTAATATTTAAAATGTTTAAAACCCTATGCTTCATGATATTTTAAAAATTAATACACAATATTGTACATGTACATATATATAGTGTGTATTATGTATATAATATATATAAATATTATGTAGCTATGTAGATATACAGATACATAGACATGTAGATATAGATATAAATACAGAGCAAACTAAAAGATTAAATATCATTTAAGAAAGAAAGAAAGAAAGAAAGAAAAAGAAGGAAAGAAAGAAAGAAAAAGAAAAAAAGAAAGAAAGAAAGAAAAGAAAGAAAGAAAGAAAGAGAAAGAAAAACAAACCAAGTAAAACTTATCCTTGAAGCAGGATACCAAGAAATGGCAAACTTGCTTTTCTGCCACAAGGAGTTGTGTGCTAAAGTCATTGACAGTCAGCACGATCTCAGATAAGAATGCATATCGTCCCTTATAGGATTAGAAGAATATTATGTCTGCTTTATCTAGTTGCTTCCTTTGAGACACATATCTTATTTACTTTTGTCTTTCTCATGCTTTAAACTCCAAGATCAGATTACCCTCTCATGTGTCTAAGTATACTTACGGAAAGTGTGGCAAATTCTGCTAGAACTTTCTACCATATTTTTTAAATTATCTGATGATGCTTGTTTCATCATTGTACTCAGAAAATAATAATAGATAAATAAATAAATAAATGTAAACACTTCAAACAACAACAACAACAAAACAAACACAAAAACAAACCCCAAACCCAGAAACCAAACATAAACAAATAAACAAAATAAAAATCAACCCAAAGACTAGTAGAGAGTTTCTATAAGGCTGTCAGTCTGATGAATGTGGTTCACTCTGTAAATGCAAAATGAATATTTGGGGCACAGGTCTCAGGAAAACCATCTGTTCTCAAAAATCCATAGATATTTCAGAGCTGGAATGATTCTAGAAGATATTTTCAAAGGTGAAAGCCATATAATCCAGTGGCCAATAAAGGCATTGAATAAATGAATAGGACTTATTTTGCCTGTCTTGTTTTCTCTGCTTCACAGTCTAAAATCTATTTGCACATAAAAATAACCCTTTTTATCTTTTTCGGTATCTCCCACAAAGAAGCTTGCTATTCAAAGTTCACCTATCACAAAACTTGCATCTCAACCAGAATACCATTATGTTCAATCAGACTGCAAACAGGTTCATGTGAGTTCAGTTAATTTGCAAACAAATGATAGAATTAAATTTTTCAGGTTTTATGTGCTTTTGGATATTGTTACTATGGTTACTAAAACCATAGCATGGTTTTTATGGTTATGAAAATCCAAATTTTATTGCATTAAGCTTCCACTTAAGGCAAGCTCTTTGCAGTGAATCAGGCTGGAGCAGTACCTTGTTTATACCACTTGGGTCTTCCCCCCTTTCCCTGACCCCTGTCTCAGGCTATCCTGCCATTCTTGCAGTCATACCTGTGACTCATCTATGTTAGTCATTTGTTTCTCATGGTTTGGGAAACATTTATGTGTTTTCTGTCTTGTAGCAGAACTGTTCACCCTTGATCATATTATCACTTAGTAAAGGTGAATCAGTTCAGCAGGGAGATGTTCAGAAGTAATTTCTTCCTTGCCTTCATCTATTAATTACAGCCTGCCATCTCAGATTTCGTAAGTGACAGAGTGAAAGATCCCAGTCTGTTCTGGTGAATCCTTAAATAAATTTTAGTTCAGCAGCAGTTGAAAAGCTCACATAGGATGCTGGAGCATCAGGAAATAATTTCTCTTTAATTCCATTTATGGGAGCTTAAACCATTACAATTCAAATTCATACTGTAACAAATTTAGACTGATATTCACATCCTCACTTATGACTTCTCAGAAGATGACTAACAAGGAAAACAGTCTCAAACTATCTTTCACATTTAATGAACTAGATGTGCACACCTGCTCCATTACACTATAATGAAGCCCCATTCTTTGATGAAGACCAGAAACAAGGGAAATCTAACTTATTTAAGTGAATGGTGAAAGCAGAATTTCAGAAATAGGTTTTCCTTTCTCACTTTAACAAGCTTACTTATGCTCATTACTGTGAACCTTTATTTCCTTCAGTAAGTAAAGGATAAGATATGTTACAATTCTTTGCCAAACTAGAATACTGATGGAATGAATTTTAGACCTGAATATCACAATGCCTACACTTCTTTCTTGGATACCTTCCTATCTCTTTTTTCTTAAGAAAATAGTAAGTGCAATTACGGTTTGCCTTTTACCAAAGTTGAATAAAATGGTAGAAGTCAAGTCCAGATCCAAAAAGTCAGAGACTCAAATCACTGGATATTGATAACCACCTGTTGTGGTTTGACCACTGTCAACAGCTAAGCCTCACAGAGCTGCTCACTCACCCTCCCCCACTGGGACTGGGGGGACAATCAGAAGGCTAAAAGTGAGGAAACTTGCGGGTTAAAATAAAAATCATGCATAATGGTGACTTAGGAAGACAGCCAGCATCGCTCCAAATGTCGTCTCCTTCCTCCTTCTTCCCCCGGCTTTATGTGCTGAGCATGAGGCCGTATGGTGTGGGATATCCCTCTGAAAAGTTGGGGCCAGCTGCCTCAGCTGTGTCCCCCCCAAACTCATTGTGCATCCCCAGCCTGCGCTGGTGGGCTGGGGTGCGAAGCAGAAACGGCCTTGGCTCTGCGTAAACACTGGTTAGAAACAGCTAAAGCATCCCGGTGCTATCAACACCGTTTCCAACACTACCCAAAACACAGACCCATAGAGCTGCTTTGAAGAAAATTTATTATATCCCAGCCACAACCAGCTCACCACTACCTACCCATGCAGATTTACCTCAGATTTATCACAGAATGGCAGACCATATATTTGTATCTTAACCAGGGGAGCCACTCTGCTGTTTTTTGCTACCACTACTTTCTTTGGAGCCCTAAAAACTATGTGCAGGTATTGCATCTGAGAAAAAAACCCTACATTAAGTTAAAAAGCATACAGAACAGAAAATGATAGAAATAAGTCAGTAAATAAACCTGAAATAAACTAATGAAAAACAAAGAAACAAAAAATCCTGCAAGAAAACATCGAGTGAAGCTAGTAACCAACGGCACACTTTTCAAAGGGAACATCTAGCTTTGTCTTTTTCTTTCTTTTTTTTTTTTTTCCCAAGGCATGGATGGATGATTCCTTGTCAAAATAAATCTTTGCTTTAAGTAACAGACATAGTAGTGTGGTCTTTAAAAGCAAATTGGAAACTACTCTACTGACCACTTTAATTTTCATTCACATGTTGTACTAGGAGTCAATAAGCGATTACTTTGTTAAGAATGCATCAGTGTAACCAGGTAAAAATACTGAAAACCTGAAAAATAGAAAAAAATATATTAGCCAGTTGCTCAGCTGCTATATTTGCTAAATTATGAATCAGGCTTAGCCAAAACTCAAATCTTGTCAATATCACCTGATTTTTCATTACTTAAATAACATACCATGAAATCTTGCACAGTGGTTGTTTGATTTTCTTTTTGTATAACTGTATCACTCTTTTGAAATATTTGAATGTTAATATGTTAATAATGTTTTATGCCTCATTAAAAAAAAAACAAAAAACAAAAAAACCCAAACCAAACAAAACCAAACCAAAAAAAACCAAACCAAAAAAAAACCCCAAAAAAACACCCCAAAAAACCTATTTAGAGCTAGCAATTATTTAATTCAATTTTGAGTTTATTATTCAATCCAAGAAGGACTGAGTGAAGGACTCAACCTCGGATATTACAAACCGCTGTTGTAGTTTTAATCAATTTAATATTTGTCATCTCCACTTACTTTTGTGCTTGCCTCTGATAACAGGTATTTTCCCTGAGCTGGTCATAAGATTTATCACCTTATCTGTAGTTACTATCCCTGTTAACATTTCTATTTTACTATATATGAAACAGAATGGCACAATTTTGTCTAGTGACATAATATTAAGTATTCGGTCAACAATGATTCCAGGGCTGTTAAAGAAAGCATCATGACAAACGATGAAGAAGTAACAAAATCTCAGCCATGGGGGGTTTTGGTGAGAAGTCACAAGTAACTTGATTATTTCATCATCTTTTTTTTCCCCTTAAAACCTGTGCCCAGATCCGGCATGAATACCTCCTGCATCTTGGTAGAAAAGGATGATATTCCATAGTCTTGTTGTTTCTAATTTTCTGCATTTGGACTTTAAAATATATTGTTGCGACTCCCACAGTCTACAGACATTGCCTTGTGAGAGTCGAACTGACTTTTTGATATGAAAAACATTTGCTGCTAATCTCAGAGATGTCAGTGATGAGTGCCTGTAGACCTGGAAACATGCAAAGAAACAACAAACACAATATCATGAGGGGATAACTGTTTTCTCCTTGAAATGACTTATATAGAATAATCAATATCTTTTTAAATGAATCTATTTTTCTCGACTTTCTTCTCTCATTTATGTGTATACACAGAGAGAGGATTAATTCACATAAACCCTGTCTAATGTAAATTATGTTCTCTGTTTTTTTATTCTTTGGTCTTTTACCCAAAGTAGAATCCGGTTTACAGACTGTGGAATAGAATGTAGCTTTGCTTAATGATACAATAACTAATCCATATACTTTTTTTTAAATTACTTTCACATAATTTTTTAAACTTTAGACAGGTTAAAAGTAACGTGTTTTTAAAAGCATTCACTATTTAATTATAGTGAACTTATTTTTTAAACTTTTTATTGCTTCTAAATGTGTTTTCTTAAGATATCTTGATGCTATTTTGATCTCTTGCTGAATGATTTTCATTTATTCAGACAGTTTTACTTTCATTATAACAAATTTATGAATTAATAGCCATGACTCAACAGTGCTTCAGTATCTTGTAAATGTTAAAGAGATTTAATATGTTCCTGACAAAGACACATCACCTTGAAGCAAATCAGACTTTATCAACTCTTTATCGACTCAACTTTTTTACCTCATTAGCTTCTTAAAAAGGGAATAGACAAGGGGGAATTCTTTTCTATGACTTTTCAGTAAATCCTCTCTAGGTAATGTAGGATAAAAATCAAAATGCTTAATTATAAGTCTTCTAAAAATAATGAGTTTTATGAATATAAACATTAACAGTCTTTGCAGGGTAGCAGGAGAAACAGTTTTGTCTTATGATCATATATGATTCTGCATATGTACTTCAAACTAATTAAAATTTGTAACTACCCGACACTTAGTAGAAGCTCCTTCAAACTTAAAACTTTAGCTTCTTGGTGATAATTTCTGTGTTTATTCCTATATTAATCTACAATTATTTTGTGTTAGTTTAATATTCCTTGTTTGCTAGAAATTTATTAATGTACCATTTTCTTTTAGTTTAAATACTTCTTTTTGTGGTATCTTTTAGATGCTTAGATATTTACTTAGGTGTTTCCTTTGGTCTGATCTTACTCTACATGAAAGACCCTCCTCCTCCAACCTACATTCAGTTTTCTGGGATCCACCACCTAATTTGCTGTAACAGTGCTATCTGGAGATTATTTCTTTCACAAACAACAAAAGCACCCTTACATTAGGTCATAATTATTCTAATTTTCTAAAATGCTGTGAGCATCAAGCAGCTTAATACTACGCATGTTATTTACTCAAAGCCCAAATAGTCATCTGTTTTCATATTCCTGATTGTAAATGCTGTATTCTTATTCCTTTATGATTTTTTTTCCTAACTGATGAGTTGTGCAGCATATCAATACTAAAAAGGCTAGTCCATATGGAATTTTGTGAAGCAAGAAAACAGAGTGATTTAATTTTTTTTTTCATCAAATGCCATAAAATATAGCTCTTCCAGTGTATAAGGAATGAGACGACTAAAATATTTTTTACTGTAAGAGGTGGCAATATAGCAAAGGGTAACAACAGTGTTTCAGAAAGCTATGAAACATTCTATAGCTGAAAAACACTGACTTAAATATTACCTAAATTTCACATGCTGCTTCCACAGTTTATATGCCGCTACTGTACTCCGCAATTGAGAACTTACAGAATTTTATACTAAAATTGATTTTTTTAATCTAATTGCTTTTACCCAACTGCCAGAACACCTTCTTTTTATGTGCTCTGAATCTATATATATCCAATAAAAGAACCTTTTATATATAAATCCTCCTTCAAATAGAAGATTTTTGTAACACTGCCTTTTCCTGGGTACAAAATGATCACTTTACAGGTTTAAAATCCATCAAAAATCATAGGCTGCTTAGAAGGAAGCCAGTGCTTGTGACAGCGAACACATGCAGACTGGAAAAGTAGGGACAGGATGTCCCACTACAGGTACTCCATGGCAATTGACTTCTTGGAGTCTCTTTTCCCATGAAAGTTGAAGAATGACTGCTATAGGTTACCAATTTCACACCTTTTTCCTTCATAAATGATTAATGGTAACATATTTAATGCTTCTGAGTAAGAAACTCAGCACAAATTATAACCAGAATTTCTCTATTCATGATTAAGCCAGCATACTTAGTGATTATTCTTTTCTTTCCCAAGAAAGATCTGTTTTTCTAAGCAAATTTAATTCTTTTAAAAAAAAACAAAAACAAAAAAAAAACAAAACAAAAAAAAATCCAAAAAACAAACCCTTTCTTCAAATAAGTAAAATTAGATTAACTTCAGAAAAATCTTTAGCCCCCCTTTTCAACATCTTTTTCTTTCGTACAATCTTTTTGACAAAACAATACCTGTGAAAGTCATTCAACAAGATTTATTTTGTTTCCAAAATATGAGATAAAAAGGGTCTGCTGGAATGAAGACAGACATAAATGTTCATGAAAAGAAAAGGATTAAAGATTTTTTTTTTTTAATAGCATTTTTAAAAGTGTTATGTTTTGGAGTACTCTTGTATTTCAGTAAATAGATTTTGTTAATCTTTGAACTTTGTGTGGAAATTACTCTGATTTTCATCAGTTTAATAGTGTTTCTCTCATTGAAATTATTGTCTTAGTCTTGCACTCTGTATTGTCTAATATTATTTTTAATCTTTTTATTTATTCTTTCTTTGTATGAGAGTCAGGTCATTCAAATGTTTAAATTACTTTTATCCAGAAATTCCAGTTAAGAAATTATCTCCAATGTAAAATAAAAACTTGATATTAATATGAACTTTTCTTTTTTATTTTTTACTGTGCCACTTACTCCTTTTAAAAAATACTGTTGTCTCTCTGACTACACGTACTGTATACATAATTGCGTTACATACCAAAACACCTGAGAGAAAAGAGAGAAACATATAACTGAATTTTGTGTGCTTGCTTGCTACAGCTGGGCCAAGGTCCTTATAAAATAATCAAAGATGGTTCAGCTGGAAAACGAGAATGAGGTTTAGTATGGACTGAAATGATATCAAAAATCCAAGTATCACCTTACCAGATTTAAGGCGGTGAAACTACCTTTGAGATATCTGCCCTTAGCTTTAATACATATAGAGTTTGTGTGTTTATATTGTTTGATCTATCATAGAAATTTGCTAACACTGAAAAACATTGCTTTTAAGAAAAAACTTTCCAAAGATACAGGAAAAGTCAAAAGATGGTAATTACACACTTTGCAACCCATGTTCCCTCATTTCTTTCTATGAGTAAGGACCCTGATACTTGTTAAATCTCCATTAGAACAACAGAAATTTGCTGTGATTTTTTTTTTTTGTTTTTCTCAGTCTAACACTCACGGGGAACATATAGTGACTTAGTTGCTCTGGACTTTTCATAGTCACTTTTCCAAAGAGGTGATGTACTTGAGTGCACTGTATCTAAATAAAATCCTTAATAGTTGGTGATCTGCCCTTATCGTAGAAGTCATGTAAATGAGATTAAGTCTGAATACAGGCCCCCATTTACAGCTGGAAGACAGTCTTAGTAATGCATTAATGAACTTGTTTTCCTTTTGGAAAAAGGAGGGGAGCCTCTTTGGTCAGCTGAAAGTTGACCAAATGGTTATTCATGGTGCAGCACATAAGGTGATCTATAGGTACCTTCCTGGGCCTGATGAGGCACCATGAGAAGTCAGTAAAAAGAAACTCCAGTGATTATGAATGACGCAAGCCTGCAGCATATTACTTGGGAGTGAGTTTCCCATTTAGAGAAGTATTCAAAATATCTGTTTTTCCACCAGTTCTGATTCTCTCAAGAGCTGAATACACATCATGCCTTTTCCAATGCTTTTGTCAGACTGTCAGATTACATTACCAAATGAAAAATTGACTCCTCTGGTGTAAAACCAGTAAGTGACAGCATAATTCCAGCTTTGTGCTGTAAGGTGAGAACTCTACAGAACAGGTCAGGAACGTGATTACACAAAGAAATTCACCGAAGAGCTTTCAAATTAAGCTTTTCAAATGTCATAACCTGATGTAAATTTATAAGAACAGGTTTAATAGAGATGAAAATATTTTTACTTTAGCTCAGCTCTTTTGACTCAAGTACAGATGCTGTTGTATAACCATAATAACATAAAATGTTCTTTTTTAACTTGGCATAGTTCTGAAATTATAAACGTGCGCTGTTGTGCTGAGTTTCACCAATAGCTGTGTTTATTCTCAGTGTCTTATTCAGAGACACTCGAGAGCATTGCAGAAGACAGTTTTATATGTTTAACAGTGACAAAAATGGGTGTTTAGGTACATCAGGAACAGCAGAACTGGAAAGGGGCAGCTTCCATCTCTGCAGTTCAGGTGAATATCTTCATTAGAGTTGGTAATGTTATAATGTCAGATATAAACATCCCTCTAGGAGGTTGTATGACTCTTAAGAACTCAACATAGTGTGCTTAGCTATACAGCTGGCTCACACTTGAATTTGCATCTTCGTCCTATGAAAATTTCTAATTCATTGGTTCAGCAGAGTGAATGCTCTGTGCTGGAGTCTGTTTCTCAATAACTTCTCTTTCCTGAGAAAAGAAGAAAGTATGTTGGCTTGATTATTCCAGCTTAATATGTTCTCTCATTTAAGTTAAATGTTTGATGTTCTGCCATTTCAGCCATCAGTCTCCTCTGAGTGAGTCTTACTGTCTTTTCAGACTGGACTTTCAGGCTCTGGGTATGTCAGGTGCCTTTTAATAATGGATAAAAACGTGTGAACTACTTTCTGCAATGGGGCAAGACAAATATAGTAACTTCTGACAAGCTATGACAATGTACAACATATCATTTGTTCCTTATGCTCAAGTAAAGATCTGCATCCCTACAAAGAGGCTAGTTAGATACCTGGCAATAGCTGCCTGTGTGCAAGGCAGTTGGTAAATATTCTGTAATACAAAACGCATTAGTGGTGGAAGAAGAATGAGCTATCATATATTTATTGTACACTAGAATATATGGTGACATAGCTGGTAGTTTGACAGAGTACAGCCATGATAATTTGTGTTATCATTAAAGCTTGTTTGTGTATCAGTGAAGACTGTATTAACACTTCCATAATAATTGCTTATGTATGAGCTTTGCTGTGTTAATATAAAGTGATCACCACATTAGGATTAAAATCAAAAAAGAATAAAATTTTCACACTTTTGAATAGTGCATAAAAAATTTTACAGATAGATTGCATGCCAGAATTCTACATGAGTGGATTAATCCTAAAAGCCACAGTTAAGATTTATTTTATTTTCTCCAGTCCTGATTGGTTAAAAATATCTAATTTTTTTTTCAGATTAGTTAGTATTTGTAAAGTAATGCTGCATGTGAATTTGCAGAACAGGTTATCTCCTGTACAAAACCAGAATATATATATGTCTATAAGTAAAAATGAGTAGAATATTTTCAGAACTAAAAGATATGAATACTTTTCTTGAATATTGACCATGTTTGTTTTCTGTATTCATTGTGCAACTATTCAGAAGAAAACGGAAAAACTTTACATAAGACTGAATTTTTGTGAAAACTACTTTTTAAATTACATCTGAACAGATACACTATTAGATATTCCTGATTTTAGGGGAAAAAATTAAAAATTGCCCCTCAAAGTTTTCAGAACAGGCATTTCATACCTTTTTCCTATGATTTGGTTTATTCATCTGATTTATTTCATACTAGCTAGCAAACTATGCTCAGATTTTAATGTCTTTCACAGAATTGACTTGCTACAGTAAGTAAATAAATAAAGCTTCATACTTTGTTACTAGAGCTATTTTAAATGTAAGAATGCAGGCAATGATTCCCAGGATTTAGCCTGATTACAAAATAATTTGGGAGCATGGTTTTTGTTGTTTTCTCGGGTGATATATTTGCTATTTAATGTTAAGAATGGATTCTTCATTTCAATAGCTATATTTAGAGTTCTTTGTATTAGTGATCACCAAAGGCATACTTAGTTTTGACACTTCATTTACTTTATATTTAAGGGTCCTAAGCCATTCATGACTCAGGAGGTAGCTAAAATTTTTGGTGTACTTTGGTGCACTTTGTTTGCATTAGTCTGCAAGAAATTGAATTAATTTATCTAGAAGTAGCTTATTTTAATTTACTGGAAAGAGATTTATTTGGCTTTTCCCCTTCTTTTCTGGAAAAAAACCAAACAAACAAAAAACCCCACAACTTACAAACATATGAATCAGTTATTGAAGATCAGACAAAAGACAAGAAAATAGTTACATAGCCCTAAAGAATATTTCTGATCTACCTTTTGGGTTTTTTTTAATACAGAGTTTAGTTCTTGAAAGTAAGGTATGCATAGTAAAAGTTATACTGGAGATACTCCAGAAGGATTTGAAAAGAAGTCTTTAGATTGTGCTCTGTTTTTATATGAAACTCTATCTTTCTTTCACCTATCACGCTATCCAACTGCATTCAGTTCCATCAGTCTTCGTGTCTGCTCTAATAATACATTTCAGATGGAATCCAAGCTGTTCACTCTATTTTTCATCTATTTTTAATAGAGTAAAAAAGAGGAATAAAAATTATAATGCAAAGTATTTTGAGATTGTCAGAATACAGGTTTTCCTATGTTAAGAGGTAGTCTTCCATCCTGCCTAATTAATTTAATTGTGCGTTTTAAGCAGCATATCCATGCTCTGGCTTTTATGCTTTTCAAATCTCTTGAATAATCTACAACAAAAAATTTGGAGATGATGAGCTGTGCTCTAGCTCAGATCCTCAGATTAGATGCTAGCAGCTTCGCTTGAGCAAAATATTTTTCCATTTATTTCCACTTCTGTGATTAATATCTATTCTTCACTTGCTATATTAAGTCTGATCAGATTTTAACTCAAAGCTTGTCATTCTTTTCTAGGTGGCTTTTGGAAAGGCTTATTGATGCATTTATCTTGTGAGCTGTAAAATGTTTGCCTCCTTTTTTCTAAGGGTAATTGCCCAGATGTTCCAATCTGGCTGCTCCTCAAAATATTAAGAGTGACCTCTGGTTCAAGGAGGAAACACAGGTTGTAAGCAGGGAGATACAGTTTTAATTAGTGTATCTATAACTCCAGCCACAAGACCAATAATTAAATCAGTCTGGTCCAATTACTATTTTGATCAGATTCAGATTGTATAGTTTGCTGTGCAATACTGTAAGTCTTACTTCTTTTAAGCATCTAAATAGCATTTTATAAGCAAAATCCTGTGTTCATTGTATTGTGAGAGAGCACTGGGAATGTTGTTAAATGCTTAGTGTTGTACAGCAGGATGAAAAGGGCTGTGTTTGACAATCTCTGAGTCTTTTAGAGGTTCCATCACTATTTGCCAAGGTGGAGTTTAGGTGGGACAACACCACCAGCATCCCAGTCCAGCTGTACATAACCAGGAAATACTCATCAGGATGGGATTTTTTTTATAGCTGCCCAGTGATTTCTGTTCAAAGGTTTCTATTATAGCTCACATACAGGTGCATGCATCTGTACACACACACACATGCACACGCATCTGATAAACCCTGCCCCACCAAGAATCACTTTCCTGTGGTTGAGACTGTAGTCTCAATAGTGGCTTATGGTAATATTTTATTCCTAAGATTCTGTTGCTGTTGTATGCTCTTATATGCATGAAGCATATGTATGCTTCTCTTATTCCATATAAAAATTACCATCTCAACATTATTGCAGGGTCTGTTGAGGACTGTTTGATTTTCAATGCGTTGAAATCCACCATATTCGTGAGAGGAAAAATAAAAAAAAGGAAGGCAAAACAAGAAACCTCCAAAAGACTAAATGTAAAGTCGGGGAGAAACATTTTTGCATAATGCTTCATTTGTCAACAGTACCTTAAAGACTTTTCCTGTGCTGAACTCAATATTTCTGTTGAATAAGAAATATACCCGTTCCTACTCATCAAAATTAATGTTTTGAAGGAAGTTGCAATTGGTATAAGATCAGCATGTATTCTTAACAATGACATGTTTTGCTTGATGATGTTGCAGACATATTCCTTTAGCATAGTACTTTTTCAAATAAATAATTTTGAGTGTTAGTATGAAATCAAATATGTTGACAATAAAAGAAACACAAAAATTTGGCTTTTTAGCCATTTCATTTTATCACATAAAGACTTTATTCCCCAACGTGCAGGCAAACCCCCATGCTGTTTCAGGGACATTTTTTTGGACTAAGATCTTTGAAATTTGGAGAAGAAAATACAGATGTCTTAGTATCAAGAGACTAAATTTTGTATGATAATTAGGATTGATTTTGTCTATATTTTATGTAGGTAAATGAAAACATTTTCCAAAGGTAACATTCACAAAAGAAAAAATATTTTTACCAGGAAAATTTTTAGTCTAATGATAAAAAACTTTCTATTAAAAAGACTTTGATTAAAAAAAAAAAAAAAAGCCATTTATTAAAAAAAAAAATAATAAAAAATCCTCCATGGAAAATTATGAGGAAGGAATTAATTGTTTCAAATTTGACAAGCTATTTTTTAAAGCAGATTTAGATTCCCATCTTTAAACTCCGGCTAGAAGAGTATTTGTGAAACAACTGAAAGATGCCTCTCTAATTGCTACTATAAGAGAAGAAACCTATGGTTTCTGCTGTCAAATTATAAGGCTTAATTGCTAGGTTGGGCCTTAATAATCATAAGTCAACGTTTAAGTCTTTGTGGTGCACAAACACAGCTTCACTACTGAAATACAAACAAATTCCCCATATATCCACAATGTTTTTAAAATAATGGAAGTGAGAATAAAGAAACCCTATAAAAAAGAAAGCCTTGATAATGTTGGAGGCAATAGATAGGGGTTATCAAGATGAGACCAATCCCATTATTCTTAATTTGGCTAACATAAATGGCATAAATTACGCATTTTTCTTTTCGTGATACTTCTGTCATGATGAGACTCAGAGCTTTGCAACTATTCAAAAGGTTGGACAAACTGTTATCCTGTGCAAGCACACAAAGGATGTGAACCAGTTTCTGAGGCATAGATAATGCTGTCTGGTTTTGGTTTTAATATCAGTGAAGAATTAAACTGCCTTCAGTTGCCCAAACTTATTATTTTCACATAGGCACACCATATTTATCAAACATAGGAACTCAGGAGTCCATATCTCTTGGGCCACCTTTAGACAGATATCGCTGTTGTGGGTGTCAGGACACAGTAAATTAATGCCACAACTTTCTAGTTGTCTCTGTGCCAAAGGCTTGAAGAACTGGGCTGGTGGGCGCAACAGCAGGAGAAAAGTGCCAAGGACACAGACCAGAGCAGAAACTGCTGCCCAGGGAAGCCAAGGACACATCACGGCCACCATTCTTCTGGTGCCTGTTTCCCAAACTGTTATAGAAGAACCTTTCCCTATATTTTTCCAAGCTGTATGGTAATGCCTGCAAGGATGTAGCTGTCCTTAAATCAGTGGTGTATAAAATGGAAATGTTTTTACTATTCTCTTGGATTTTGAGATTACAGGATGAAGCTAGGTTATAATTTCAGGCATTTTCTTGCAGTTATGAAAGCTAAAGAGTAACTTGTGCGCTGTATGTACCTAAATGTTTTTATGTATATGTACCTTTGGTTAAGGTAATCAACTTTTGATTAATTTTAAACAATTATTTTGCCTAAGTAATTATTTTCAAAATAATTACTGGTCATCAGCAGCCGTTATTTTACTTAAACATTAGGATAACAAGATTTAAAAGGAAATAATATGCTTTAGCATTTAAAACATCATACGGAAATAGTTCACAAATAAGACTTTCATGCAGCATACTTTACACATCGGTTTACAGTGATTTTCACTAGTTATTTGCTGGAGGTCTTTTAAGAGTCATCCTAATATCTAGGTGTAACACTGATCTAATAGAGATGTCCTGAGAGAGCTAATAGATTCTTTACAGGTAGACTGTACCTCTTAAATTAAAGTAAAAGTATTTTCTAACCTTACATTTAATAGAAAGTAGCTGGGACAAAGAGAAGAAAAGCTTTTGCTAGCCACTGGTCTCCTTTCTGCCCAAATTATCTCATGCTCTGTAGATTCTCTTTCTTAAACAGACCATTGAGCAATTACATGGTTCTGCTTACACTTTCAATAGCTTCTAAAGGCTAAAATCCTCTCAGAATGACAGCTTATGTACAAAGGTGAGCAGTACTCATGTACTTTAAGAGCTGATCAAAGAATAAAGATAAAGTCATGCACCTAGGCAGCAATTATTCAAGGTAAAGGAGATTTTCTTGCAATACTGTCACTTTATAGTATGCATATTGGCTCCCGTTCAGCCAAACACATGCCAGACCAACATATTATTTTGAATAGACAAAAAAAGTTTCAAAATCAGAATCACCTGCAGATTAGAAAGCAGCTGTGTTCTTTCAGTGTCCTTCAGGCTTGTTTTCCTTCAACAATACTATGATAATCTCTTTTTTCCCCTCTTTCTCTTGCACATATTCCACACAGTGTTAGATGCTGAACAGAAGCACTTATATCAGGGGAGAAATTAGCCTGGGCTCTTTAATGCAAATCATAAAAAATAAGTACATCCTTCCTTTGGCTGTAAAGGGAACCCAAGGCTACTTTTCTGTCAAGTTAGATAACTCCTTCAATAGCAGTTCCCATCAGATTTCTCCTATACACGCACAGAACTTCTCCCAACAGAAACACTGATCTCCAGAATCATTAATAATTGCTTCCTACAGATTGGAAGGAGTTATTACAACAAAAGGAAATTTACTCATAGTCAGATGGCTACTACACAAGGAATATAAGATCTACGTGTTGTTATGTTATTGTGCTCATGAGGGTATCGCACCTGTTATGGTTTTCACTTAATCACCTTGCTCTTTGCCTTCTGCTCATCATATTTCCCAAGGCTGTTAACTTCTTCTTTCTTCATTCCATTGCTAAATCTCATCCAGTTTATGGAAAATAAAAATTTAAAAAAAGGAATTAACGTGTACTCCTAGTATTTAGAAGCCATTGTTTACATTATTTCAGGAGGCAAAACTGGGACTCACTATCTCAAGGAAGCCAGTTTGTAAACTTTCACCCTGTCAAAGCTTATACATCTGTTTAATATTTTGCCAGCAACAGTGATATTGAAAAGAATGCAACTACTGCCACTAAGTTAGAAACGTACGTAAGTTTTAGCAGGCTTGGGTCATAATTAAACGTGTATTATTTCTCTTCTTTCATTTAGTCTCAATAAGAAAGTTTAAAATATCATTATCTACGTCTTGTCTCACTGAATTTCTACTGTCATGGTGCAATTTTAATAAACCTAGTGATGCATATCGATAATGTAAATTGAACATTTTATTAGATTGCTGTCGTCTTTTACAATTAATCTATTTTTTTTAATTCTGTTATTCTTTAAGTATAAGAAAATACAGTTTTAAATACCTCAACCAATAAAGTAGTTAGGTAACTTTTAAATAGTACCGGTATGAAGGTATGCAAAGATTGTTGCAGTACTAGTAGAAAAATATATCACTATTTACCTCTTTTAATTTCTAAAAGAAATCCTAGAAAATTTTGAGGGAATGCTGATGATTTCAATGAGTGAAATCTGTTATTAGACACACTACTAGAATTTACTACTACATTTTTTGCACAGATATTTCCATAGAAAAGCCAGAGTGTTATAAAAAATAAAATCACTAGAAAATAATCAAGGTAAGAATGATCACTTATTTCCAACAGTATCTCTCATATGGAAGATAATTTGTCGGTTTTAGAACGATTTGTCTTTAATTTTAGGGAAACTCTGTGTGAAGGTCATCCTGAGGTTATTTGTCTTTATCTATTCTTTATACCAAAAGCAATTAGTTCTGATAGGATAGACATTATGTAATAGAAGTATAAGTCTCCGGAGTAATAATTGATAGAATATGGTGAAGAAGAAAGTATCTTCTCATTCTCTTTTGAGAACAAAACAAATAATGACACCATTTCTAGAATTTACCATTTTTCATTGTTGTGTGCTTAATTCAATTATCATTATTAAAACTCTCATTACTTTAACAATACTTTAAAATTATTAATATTTTTATACTTGTGGATAGACTAGTACTGCTAAAATAGCACAATATTTATGAATGCTGCTATTCATCTCTTGATGATGACAAAAATCAAAACAAAGTTAATGGGAGACTGGCAAGCTCATTAATAGGATTTTTTTGGTTTTTTCAGAGGATTAGATTATATAATGTCATCTATCTGGTTCTCATCAATATTATTCCAGGAGAAACTCAGTAAAACCATATAGAAATGTGAAAGACATTGTTCAGGTTATTCTCTTTCCATTTGAACTTGCTGTGGAATCATACTGGATGTTTATACAATGTTCATAGAAATAGAAAGAAAATGTTGATGAGAACAATTAATTAATCCGTAAAAAGACTGGGAATATAAAATTTCTCAGAATATGAGTTATAGGACTTTAATAAGCTGCCTTCAGTAGAGTGTATGAAAGAAAAGCAACCAAAGCCAGATATATGTTATTTAAAATATACAGTGGAAATATTTATTAAATTTCTTGAGGAAATAAATGCTATTCCATTTGTTTCAAGTAATATTAAAGAACCAAACTGCAAGTTTTCTGTAGTATCTGGAGTCTCAAGATGACTCAACTAAATGCTGCAAAAGGGTAGTCTACTCAGGATGACTCATGCTGTCTATATGAAGTCATATAAAGAGAAAGCCAATCATGAAAATGCTTATTGACTTGCACAGAAAAAAAGCAAGATTTTTGTTTTCTGCATTTTCCTTGTCTCTGAAGACAGAGGCTGATAATTAAAATATGTTTTCAGTATCACTACAATGTCATACACACTGCATGGCAATGAAAAAAATAACACTGATAATATATTTGTTTCTAACTAATAATGTAGGGGAAATAATACTAATCAAGATAAATTAATATCTCAACTCAGTGTTTAAATATAAACACAAAAGGTGGTATCCAATCTGCATATAAATAAGTATTTGATTGTTGAGAAAATAATCCATATTTCCATAGGTTAAATAGCTGCTTGAATTCATTAAAAACAGTCATATTCATAAATAAAGACATTTTAAAGACTGGATAAACCTCTCCAAGTAATATTCCAAAAAGTTTCAACATTTCATTAGTTTTTAAAATTAAAGTCAATGTTTAAATTGAAACTCACAGTAGCAGCATGTTCCTACTTATTCTCCATTAATAATTATTCTAGTATAGTCATTAAGGCAATAGGACTGGAACACCTATCAGATACCAACTTCCAAAAGGAGCTGGAAATATTAACATGTCATTTGTGCTGTTGTTTCAAACCAAAAGGGAACAACTATAGAGAAGCGTCTGAGCAACAAATAATATCTATAGAAGACATATTGCTTTTTGTTTCCTTTACTTCAGATTTTTATCTTCCTCTGTAACTTGAACTCAAACAACTTAAATCCTGGTATTGGTTCTGTTCTTTCCCCAGACTTATCACCGGTAAGCTTAACTCAAACAGTTAAGGACCAAATTAACTACTTAAAATTCCTTCAGTTTTAAACTTTTCTCAAATTATTTTCCTTATTTAATAGGACATTATGAGGAAAAAAAGAAGACCTCTTTATTTCCTCTTCTGTTGAGGAAGTCAGCAGTGGAGCACATTGTCCTGAGAGGAATCCATCCTTCAGACGATTTTATTCCTCAACTGGACCAAGACCTGAACAGCTTTTTTCTGACCCCAGAGGTGGCAGAGGCGTAACCTAGAGATCTCCCAAGGTCCATTCCATGATCTTCAAAATACTTGTAGGTACAACTTCTCTATGTCATGTCAGCACAGAGAATAAAGAATATCTTATACAAAATTTGAGTAATTTATTCTCACTGACAATGATCTTTTGGATTTAGTGAGACATCCTTTCAAATCGCACTAGATAAATAAATAAGAATGGGAATGTTTTGGATATTTGATCTGTTTTCATTTGCTGTGGCATCTGGAATTGATCGCTTAAGCTCCCACTGGAATAAACCCCCAAGTTTTAAAATGTCAGTAGTATCTCAGTGTCCCCTTGTAAATCATATACTCCAGAAGTCAGACATTACAAATTTTTGACACTACTCACATTCTTTTTACCTATAGATATTTTTTGACAGCACATTTCATAAGAAAACCAAGCTATCTTTGCGATCTTATTAAAGATAAAAGAGAACTTGCATAATATTTAAAAGTTATATTCTTCTTACTGATAAGCATTTATTCAGAGTTTCCCATCCTGTTCCTATTTTCCGTTCTTTTTCTAGTCCCTCTTTCCATGTTGTAATTAAAAATCTGTACTTAGCCTGCTCAATAAATCTTTTATTTAAGAGATTAAAGATTTTTGGTTTCTTTAATAATGCAGGTCAGTCATGAGCTGAAGAGACAGGGGGAGTTGATATAAAACTCCTTCTGTGTTATATTTGTTTGAAGAGGTGTTTGTAGTTCCGGGCAAAAGAGTTGTAGCAGAGAGATGTTTTAAGGGCCCTGGAGGCTGAGAATTACTTTCTGAATGGCTGTAAATGCCTGCGTGGGCATTAGTGTGGTGTGAAACTGGGATATTTTGCATTTCTGCGTGATTAAAAGGATATTTTTATTTTTGAATACCCAACTAATAGAGAAACACTGGTCGTCGACATAAGAGAGAGAGGCACTCCTGGATGAAATGCATCTCACCTAACTCTACCTGCCTGAAAAATGGGCATCTAGTCAAGCTATTTGTCTAGGCATCTTCTCCTTCCCCTTTTAGTCAATAGATAAATAGATTCTGCCACAGAAAATTCATGCTCTTATCTCAGACACAACCAAGATGAGATGGATTACCTTCTGGGAGCTGCCTCTTTCTCTTGAGTAACTATATAGGTAAGCTACGTATCGAATTCTGACCAGCTATATAACTTTTAGATAGCTAGCTGAGCCAAAATACACTCTTTACATACGTTTGTAGATCGGATTTCTGTTTGCAAACAAGAAAATTGAAGACTTGGAAAAGCCATTCCAGAAGACGGAAGCAAATACTCCTAATGTGTGTTAAAGAGAAAGCTGTATTTGCATGGACTGCATTTTCAGCCTTTCATCTGATGCTGTGTCAGTGAACTGCTGGGTTCAAAGAGTCAGCAATTCTCAAGCCTGTAAGATGAGGAGGCTGAGGAGCAGAAGGACAGAATGGGCATCTAAGAAAACTTTAAGTGCTTGAACAGCGAATTTGGAGTGTACAAACAGATGGGTCAGTACTACAGGAACTGAGAACAGTGTTGCTGCAGCTACATCAGAATTAGTGGAAGAAGTAAACTAATAAGGAAATGTGAAATAGAGTAGTATTACACTAGTCAATATTTTGCAAAGACCTGAACAGAATTTGGATCTTCCTTGCTAATTTGTATGTCTCTGTATTTGGAAATATTAGGCCAGGAAAGAGAGGGTTCAGACCTCAGGCTTTACAGATTTAAAAGTCAGTAGAATTAAAAGTTACGCTCCAAGGTTTTGCTTGAGCTTGATGTATGTATCTTGTTAATATGTTAATAAAGAGCTCTTTTTTAAAAAGCTCTTTCTTAAAATTCTAAATTATTTTTTTTATTTATAATTGCCTTCTAAACAACAAGAAATTTCTATGAGTATATTTTTAGGAGCATCTGGGTTGTTAACAATATTATCTACAATTTTGAAATTACTTGGTTTAAATTTCCTCCAGTGAAATTCCAGAAATGTCAGCCTTTACAGTAAGCTCTACTTTGAAGTCAACTTTTCAGCCGTACATGAATACAAATACTTTATTTATTGTCTTCTAAGCAAAGAAGCAGTGAGAATGTCATAGTATTTTTGAGTACTTTCATGTTGCCATCTGTAAAGAGATGAATCTGACATCTAACATTACACAAACTCAGTTATGTGTTTCTATCAACCAGCAGATTTTTGTGTGCACCCAGTGTTGCACAGATTCAGTTTGTCTCTGAATCAGTCACTGGGAGTCAGCTTGCCAGAGAGATAGATGGATAAAACCAATGTATGAAATGGAAGGAGAGAATATACAAAAGCTATAGTAGATTTTGTTAAAATTTCCCTCCCAGCCCAGGCAGACACTAAGACAAGACTGAGCTCAACGACCAGAGGCAAGTGGTACTAATAAATGACAAGATTAGTTAGTGGGTTTGTACAGAGAAATCATAATATTCTGCTAGCTTTTTTAAATTTTTGCAAAATTGTTAGAACTTGCAGTATTTAGTTTGTGTGTCCAGATTTTGGTATCAGGAGGCTGCATGATGAACTTTGGGAAAAGATGTCAAGGGCTGCCCTGTGTCAGACGCAGCCAGATCCAGATGGCTCCGCAACGGACTCAGAACACAGCACCCAAAGTTATTTTCATAAAAGGACAAACCACTGCATGGCAGAAAGAACAGTGAGAACAGAAAGTGTGAGAGAAAATACTGCAGACACCAAGATCACTGAAGAAGGAGGTGCTCCAGGCACTAGAGCAGAGATTCCCTGAAACCTGTGGAGAGGAGCACAGTGGAGGAGAAATCCACTCTGTAGTTCATGGAGGATCACACTCCAGAGTAGCTGGGTACTCCAGCCTGTAGAGACAACTCATGCAGGAGCAGGGAAAAGGTGTGAAGAGAAAGGAGCTTAAAAATGGAGCTGTAATAGACTGACCTCAACCTCCACTCCTCATGCTTCTGTGTTCCCTCTAGAGGGACAAGGCAGAGAATCCAGGAATAAAAGAATGAGGTTAGGCCTGGGAAATGGGGGGG